>CM051271.1:39393372-39573372 GCA_027921565.1 Artemia sinica | reverse complement strand
AGGAAAACAGTGACCCTCGGACCTGAAGTGAAGATGAAATCAAATTGAGGCACAAATAAAAGAAAAACTTCCCCGTTTTTTCTACCTCCAGAGCTGAACGGGTGCAATAATAATGCCACGAATCCTGTCTTTTCTGAATACCTTTGACTTACTCATCAGATCTTGTCAAATCTCTTGTTCACCGCCTGATAAAATCTGTGAGTTATAAAATTGAAACCTTCCAAAATAGATCTTCTGCTTAGATGAAGTATATCAAAATTGTTTTCAGCTTCACAACTTTGCTCAATCCCAATTTATAAGGTTTTAAAGATATGCAAATACATTTCCTAAATTTTGAAGAAAAAAAACATTGATATGGCTTAAAATTCTACTCAAATAACTGGAATTGCATTTTTTGAACTAAACCTTGAGAAAAAGAAACTGATAACTGGAGATTAAGGTAAAATGTTGTTTTGTCAAAATTTCAATAAGTACCGGTCATGTAGGCAAATTTAAGGACCCTCTAGAGGTCTAGAGGGAGAAGGAGTAGAGGTAGGTACTTCAAAATACCTTCCCGGGACATACTTTGATACTTATGTACTATCTGGAACACATGCGCTGTATTATATAGGGAAGATGCGGGTTTCTTTCAAAACGGGTTTCTTTCAATAGAGAAATGGATTGTAAAGCGTAGTTTGTTATTGGGTTTACAATACTTAAACTATTGTTTTATGGGGTTTAGGGGAAAAAAGGTACCTAGGTTTGGTTAGGCTAGGCATTCAATATATGCTATGCTTTACCCCCCATCCCCCCCATAATATGCAAATATATAGCCGAAATTTGTTTCTAAACTATTATATTTTTATCCTATTTTGTTTTATTTCGTTAGCATCAACCAAACTTCATTTTTCGCGTGTGTCCCAGATAGTACATAAGTACCCATACTTTAGCCTGTACACCCATCCCTGAAAGTTTCATTTTCCTAACCTAACCCCTTTCCAAGATAGCAAAAAGTAGCTAAAGTAGAATTGGTACTGTTCTATTAGCTGTAAGCCACGCAAGATAGATGATAAAAGAAACTAGTCAAACAGGTTCTCTCAACGGAGAATTGGATTGCAAACAGTGGTTTCTACCTGCGTTTACAATATTTAAACCCCCCTAATGTGCAAATATATAACCGAATTTCGTTTCTAGACTATTACATTTTTATCCTATTTTGTTTTATTTCATTAGCATTAACCAAACTTCATTTCTTGCATGGTTTACAGCTAATAGAACAGTACCGTAGAATTTTACCAAACTTTTTTTTATTTATAAAAATGTACTATCTTAAACATTTTGGGAAACATAAGACACAAGTTATCAATATTAATAAACTAAACTGAATACTTACCATCACAATCAGAATGTCTTCTCTCTCTGATCTGAATGCCCCCTAGGTAAAATCGTCGCTTCGTCGCTTGAAGGTCGTAACATTAAATCTACTTCTGTATTATACGTTTGTAGGTAGTTGAAGGAGATGATTTTTTTTGTTTGTCAAATTGATCTTAAATCATAACATTCGAAAACAAAATAAGACACAAATTAGGTCTTGGGAGGAGATTTAGTTGCCCTCCAATCTTTACTGTCTCTTAAAAAGGACACTAGAACAAAAAAAAAAAAAACAACAAATAGAAACGCATCCGTGATCAGTCTTCTGGCAAAAACATAAATTCCACATTTGTGCAGGGAGATCATAACCCCCACAATAACATTTTCTGATACGCTGAATTTGAAGGTCTGATTTACGTTAAGATTTATTGACTTTTTGGGGGTGTTTCTCCCTTTTTCGAAAATCAGGCTCCCTGTTTTCCAAATCCCTTTTGTTCTGAGGCTATGAGCCTTTGGTGGGTGGATATAAAACGTAATGAAATTTATATATTTGAATAAAAACCCAATATAGATAAGAATAAAAACCATTAAGAATAAAAAAGAATAAGAAAAAATTTGCCATAAATTTGCTGCTTACGCTGAATAACCAAGTAAGCAAATATATCGACGAAAGGAAGACGCCTGTAAGGGTATTTCAGTCTTTTACGTACACGTAAAGGAACCAAAAGCTTCCCCAAAAAAGAGAATTTTCTAAAACGGTGTACATTTCAACTAGACTCAGAAATACTACACTTTAATAGCATGAATCGTGCTTCAAAAACTCTGGTTTGCTACAAGCTTAATTATAAATTATTTGAAAAAAACTACGTTTTCTAAAGAGTTAAAGAGGCTGAGTTACAAGGTCGAACCTTAAAAAGTACAGGGATTAGGAGGCACAGTTGGGGGGCTGCCGCCCCCCAAACCCCCCGCTTTCGCAGCCTTTAAATAAAAAAAAAAGTTTTTTAAACTGAAAGTAAGGAGCGACATTAAATCTTAAAACGAACAGAAATTATTCCGTATATGAAAGAGGCTGTGCCCTCCTCAACGCCTCGCTCCTTACGCTAAAGTTTGACTCTGTCTCACAACTTTATTTTTTAAAACAATAAAAAACTTTAGCGTAAAGAGCGAGGCGTTGAGGAGGGCACAGCCTCTTTCATATACGGAATAATTTCTGTTCGTTTTAAGATTTAATGTCGCTCCTTACTTTCAGTTTAAAAAACTTTTTTTTTATTTAAAGGCTGCGAAAGCGGGGGGTTTGGGGGCGGCAGCCCCCCAACTGTGTCTCCTAATCCCTGTACGTTTTAAGGTTCGACCTTGTAACTCAGCCTCTTTAACTCTTTAGAAAACGTAGTTTTTTTTCAAATAATTTCTGCACGTTTTTGTACAGTTTATTACTTATTATTGCTTGACTAACAGTTAGCTGATCGTGTCAGGAGTTAAAGTTGGGGGGCTGCCGCCCCCCAAACCTCCCGCTCTTGAACATTCTTGTGTTAAGGCTTTTAATTCCTGAATACTCAAATCACGTCGTACAGGGTGCCTCCTAATCCCTGTACGTTTTAAGGGTCGACCTTGTAACTCAGCCTCTTTGACTCTTTAGAAAACGTAATTTTTTTCAAATAATTTAAAAAAGAAACCGAGTTTCTTTTTTAAAGTTTAAATTCAGTATATAAAAAAATTGCTCTGACAGTGAATCGAACCCGGGTTTTCCGCCTGACAGTCTGAAGTATCAACCGCTGGACTAATGAGACACAATTGTAATTGTTTTTTAGTAAATGGAATCTATTTTCGCAAAGCAAATTCCCACAAAACTTGATATTTGGTTTTTGGAAAACAGGGAAGGAGTGATCAGATTGAGCTGAAATTTTGAGGATAAGCTCCCAGGCCCCAGGAAAGCTTATCCTCTAAATTTCAGTCCGATCAGACAACGTTAAAGGGGGGTTGTGCTGGGAAAAATTAACATGGGCTATTATAGGAAAACGAGGTTTTTCGTAAATGTAAATTCGGGGGATAATTTTTTCGGTCTGAAAATATCAAAAGACCCTAACAGATCGAATTCTGCTTCGAATGAGTCCTCATTCACCGGGTCAGTTGCCAACTGTGGCCTGTAGGCGTGGATAACAAAAAAAAAGAAAAATGAATTTTAAGTGGCTATATTTGGTTTTTTGAAAACAGGGAAGGAGTGATCGGATTGAGCTGAAATTTCGAGGACAAGCTCCCGGGCCCTAGTAAAGCTTAAATTCTAAATTTCAGCCCAATCAGACAACGTCAAAGGGGGGCTGTGGTGGGAGGGTCGAAACATCCGGCCCAGTTTACCCCATGAAGACAAAGTCGGAGGAGGATGAAATTTTGCACGTTTCTTAGTTTGAGCTTGGGCTACAAAATGCGATCATCGCCGTCTCTCTGCGGCCTCTAGGACCTGAAATCGCTTAACATTGTGGTGGGTCGCCTCTTTATAGAGGCACAAGTGTGCCTCCTTGATAAAGTCTGAGGGGGGTGAAATTTTGCACGTTTCTTAGTTTGAGCTTGGGCTACAAAATGCGATTACCGCTGTCTCTCTAAGACCGCTAGGACCGGAAATCGCTTGTGGGCTCTTATAGGAAAACGAGCCCGCGTTTTCGCGGGCTAGCCCGCTTATAGCGGGTTCTTATAGGAAAACGAGGTTTTTCGTAAATGTAAATTCGGGGATAATTTTTTCGGTCTGAAAATATCAAAACGCCCTAACAGGTCGAATTCTGCTTCGAATGAGTCCTCATTCACCCGGATCAGTTGCCAACTGTGGCCTGTAGGCGTGGTTAAGAAATAAAAAGAAATGATGAATTTTAAGTGGCTATATTTGGTTTTTTGAAAACAGGGAAGGAGTGATCGGATTGAGCTGAAATTTCGAGGATAAGCTCCCGGGCCCTAGGAAAACTTAACCTCTAAACTTCAGCCCAATCGGACAACGTTAAAGGGGGGCTGTGGTGGGAGGGTCGAAACTTCCGGCCCAGTTGACCCCATTAAGATAAAGTCGGAGGAGGATGAAATTTTGCAAGTTTCTTAGTTTGAGCTTGGGCTACAAAATGCAATTACCGCCGTCTCTCTGCGACCTCTAGGACCTGAAATCGCTTAACATTGTGGTGGGTCGCCTCTTTATAGAGGCACAAGTGTGCCTCCTTGAACAGGACGTTAGCCCAATAAGTTTTATCAAACAGTTCATAGTGTTAAACTGTAATTGAGGAGCGACTCAGTTCAATTGTAACCGAAACTCAAAAATGGAATTTTGATAACAATTGATAAGAATTGGGTTTTTATGCTGATTGCAAATATATAAATTTCATTACGTTTAATATCTACCCACCAAAGGCTCATAGCCTCAGAACAAAAAGGGATTTGGAAAACAGGGAGCCTAATTTTCGAAAAAGGATGAAACACCCCCAAAAAGTCAATAAATCTTAACGTAAATCAGACCTTCAAATTCAGCGTATCAGAAAATGTTATTGTGGGGGTTATGATCTCCCTGCACAAATGTGGAATTTATGTTTTTGCCTGAAGACTGATCACAGATGCGTTTCTATTTGTTGTTTTTTTTGGTTCTAGTGTCCTTTTTAAGAGACAGTAAAGATTGGAGGGCAACTAAACCTCCTCCCAAGACCTAATTTGTCTCTTATTTTGTTTTCGAATGTTATGATTTAAGATCAATTTGACAAACAAAAATAAATCATCTCCTTCAAGTACCTACAAACGTATAATACAGAAGTAGATTTAATGTTAAGGCCTTCAAACGACGAAGTGACGATTTTACCTTGGGACCATTCAGATCAGAGAGAGAAGACATTTTGATTGTGATGGTAAGTATTCAGTTTAGTTTATTAATATTGATAACTTGTGTCTTATGTTTCCCAAAATGTTTAAAATAGTACATTTTTATAAATAAAAAAAGTTTGGTAAAATTCTAAGGTACTGTTCTATTAGCTGTAAACCATGCAAGAAGTGAAGTCCGGTTAATGTTAATGGAATAAAACCAAACAGGATAAAAATGTAATAGTTTAGAAACAAAATTTGGTTATATATTTGTACATTAGGGGGGTTTGAATATTGTTAACGCAGTTAGAAACCACTGTTTGCAATCCAATTCTCCGTTGAGAGAACCTGTTTGACTAGTTTCTTTTACCATCTATCTTGCGTGGCTTACAGCTAATAGAACAGTGCCAATTCTACTTTAGCTACTTTTGGCTATCTTGGAAAGGGGTTAGGTTAGGAAAATGAAACTTTCACGGATGGGTCTACAGGCTAAAGTATGGGTACTTGTTTACTATCTGGAACACACGCGAAAAATGAAGTTTGGTTGATGCTAATGAAGTAAAACAAAATAGGATAAAAATATAATAGTTCAGAAACAAATTTCGGCTATATATTTGCACATTAGGGGTTGGGGGATGGGGGGTAAAGCATAGCATATATTAAATACTTAACCTAACCAAACCTAGGTACCTTTTTCCCCCTAAACCCCATAAAACAATAGTTTAAATATTGTAAACCCAATAACAAACACGCTTTACAATCCATTTCTCTATTGAAAAAAAAACGGTTTCGAAAAAATCCGCATCTTCCCTATATAATGTAGCGCATGTGTTCCAGATAGTACATAAGTATCAAAGTATGTCTCAGGAAGGTACTTTGAAGTACCTACATCCACTCCTTCTCCCTCTAGAGGGTCCTTAAATTTGCCTACATGACAGGTCTACACTTATTGAAATTTTGACAAAACAACATTTTACCTTAATTTTCAGTTATCAGTTTCTTTTTCTCAAGGTTTAGTTCAAAAAACGCAATTCCTGTTATTTGAGTAGAATTTTAAGCCATATAAATGTTTTTTTCTTCAAAATTTAGGAAATGTATTTGCATATCTTTAAAACCTTATAAATTGGGATTGAGCAAAGTTGTGAAGCTGAAAACAATTTTGTTGTACTTCATCTAAGCAGAAGATCTATTTTGTAAGGTTTCAATTTTATAACACACAGATTTTATGAGGCGGTGAACAAAAGATTTGATGAGATCTGAGGAGTAAGTCAAAGGTATTCAGAAAAGAAAGGTGCCGTGGCATTATTATTGCAACCGTTCGCCTCTGGAGGTAGAAAAAAGGAGGGAAGTCTTTCTTTTATTTGTGCTTCGATTTTATTTCATCTTCACTTCAGGTCCGAGTGTCACTGTTTTTCTGACTGGAAGATATTTCTTACTCAAGTGTGCCATTGATTTACTGATTTCCACCATGAAAAAATGCAGCCGTTAAGAGGTGTCATATTGTCTGGGAGAAATTTTTCGTTGTAATTGTCTGTTCTTGTAAAATAAATGAGATTGATTTTTTGTATTTATTGATGCTTCAGAAAGAAGAAAGGGAAACTGAATCCTGAGAACTAGATATTAGACTGTAGACCTAGGAAATTGAATAGCGCTAGTGATGGAAATCCAATAAAAGAACAGGAAATCCAGCAAACGAGAGGGAAATCCACTAAGGATATTAAAATTCAACATGTTGTTTTGTCAACAAACTGGAAATTTAATTCGGGTATGGGAATTCAACATTTTTGTTTCTCAACAAATTGGAAATTCAATAATGACCATGGAATTCCAAAATGGTCTCCAATATTCAATTTCAGCTGATGAAATTCAAATTTTGTTGTTGTTAATCACTACAAACAGTTTTTTTTTAGTGTCAATCGATTTTTTTTTTAGAGTTTGGGTCTATTGGGCTAGCAGAACTTTAAAAAGTGATGTTTAATGACACGCATTTTTAAGGCATATCCTGGGAAGGCAGATTTTAAACCTATTACTCATATCTACGTGCTTTTTATCAATTTTACTATCCAAAAGTGCCATATAGCACAAAAATGGCACTTTTGGTACCACTTCTTAAGTGGAAGGGTTTGGAACCATAAATCTGTACCATTGCAATAATTATGGTCCAAAGCCCTTAACTGGAGGCTTATAAGATCCCTTCACATATACTCCCCATCCAGACTCTCTTAGTAAGTTTCATAAATCAACTAGTCATATTAAAAGTAAAAGCTTATTGGGAAAGCAAATTAACTAAAACTAAAAGCTTTTCAACTAACATCTACCAAAAATTAAGGTTGATTGATCAACAGTTTTGAATTGAACCTTCAAACTTCACTCTGTGAGGAAGCCTGTGTGCTAGTTCTAACGGCGGTAATTGAGGGAAAGGGACGTCCTTGCCTCCTTAGTTTTTGCTCTTGCCTAGGTTTTAAAATCACCTTTTTTGGTCATTTTATTGGAAAAGACACTTGTTTCATTTAAAAAAGTTGTGGAAACAACCGAAAGTGCACTTTGTGGGAATATGCTATCAAGTCAAATTTATAAAAAGCGATTAAGTGTAAATATAAGCTTTTAAATGAGCCCTTAAATAGCTTGCTTTTGTTACAGAAGCCTTCTAGTTTCTGCTAGTCAGTAGGTGACTTATAAAGCCCTGTCTTCATTATGGCTTTTTCAGTCGAAGTCGGCCGAGTAAAAACAGCTTTTTGCTCATCGAAAAACAAAAGTTCCTGAAAAACATGTATTATTTTGTGAAGTATGGATAATGAACTTTATGTTATAGACTAAAATTTTTCTTAGCTGTCAAGGTTGTTTGCAGTATTTTTTTAAAGCTGTCTTATCTCCCCTAGATCGGTGATAATTAGAAATTATATTAAAAATAAGTTTTCAACTGAAACTAAGAAGTGACATTAAAACTTAAAATGAGCATACATTATTCCGTATAAATAAAAAAGATCATGGCAGCGTTGTTTCTGCATTAAATTTTAATCAAAAACGAACAAAGATTAATTTTAAAAGCACAAAGTTTTTCCGAGAGAAGTAAAGAGCGAAGTTGAAACTTAAAACGGACAAAAATTGTTACTTCACAGCCTATTTAATATTTATTAATATAACCAGTACAAATAAACCAACTAATTATGTTTCCCTATGCTTTTATGATTATACAAAACTAGCGCTTTACTGAAAACACAAAAGTCAAGTATAAAAAAACAGGATTATTGATTTAAGAGTCAAAAGTGAGCATGTAGCCTGACAACACTAAACGAATCTATAAAGCTTTTCATAGTCTTACACCAGTTGTGACATTAGTAACTTTCAGTATACAATTAAACTATCTTAAAAACATAAGCGTAAAACTAAATATTTTTTAATAACCGCGAAGTAATTGAACAGCATACAGAAATATTGGATTGACGTATCAAGCAGCATTTTGCTCTCACCAAGAGTGAATTCCAAGAGTGAATTTTTCTATACAAGAGTGAATTTCAAGCTATGATACAAATTCTAAAGCTAGTCTTTAGTCCTAATACTATCAAGATGGCCTTAATTTGAACTTGTGCACAAACTAATCATGACATGTCCTTTTAAGAACCAAAACGAGAGCCAGTCATTGAACTGAGCCATTGTGCAGAAGTGATACCAAATTAAACGTAAAAAAAAAAATAAAGAAAATCCTAAAATGGATTGTTGCTTTATCTTAAAAGGGATTGATCCTAAAAGGGATTGATAATGTTTTGATTCTATAAAAGGTGTCCTTAATTGGTTTGCTTTTACTGTACCAAAGCTATACCAAAACTGTGTTTTCAGTAAAGTGATAGTTCTGTATGATCATAAAAGCATAGGGAAACATAATTAGTTGGTTTATTTGTGCTAGTTATATTAATAAATATCAAATAGGCTGTGAAGTAATAATTTGTGTACATTTTAAGTTTCATCTTCGCTCTTTACTTCCCTCGGAAAAACTTGTTTTTTTAAAATTAATTACACTAAAGATCAAGGATTCTAATTCCAAAATTTTTTGTAAAATTGTTCACTCTATGTTAGCTCTAAAGCTAATGAAGGAAAAATTGGTGAGGAAAGATCTATCATGTACAACTTAACCCAGGGGCATAGCTCCAGCATTTTTAGCGAAAGGGGGGGGGGGGCAAGAGGATAGTCAAGGGAAATGGGCTATATAATATTTTTTTCAAAATTATTGGGGAGGGCAACTGCTCTCCTTGCCCCCCCCCCCCCCCTGCGAAACAACGCCCCTGACTTCACCCAAAACTAAGTTAAGTTATAAAACTAGGTTACTAATTTAGTCATTAATTGGAAATCATTTCCTACCTGTTTAAATATAACAATAAGGTTAGATATCAAATAAATTGGTTCTAACCTTAAACTATAGAATATGTAAAATCCCACGTTAAGTTACAAAATTACTACTAAAAAAGTTACTACTTAATATAATAACTACTAAATATACTACTTACTAAAGGTTACTACTAAAAAAGTTACTGCTAAATATATAAAAAAGTTACTACTAAATATCATTTTAATTCACTGCTAATATGACCAACTATACCAAAACAGGTTTACAAAAAACACATTAAAATTTGTTAATAGGCCTACATATTTTTATTAGATTTTTATGAGTCGTACGAACATTTCGGAGGGGGGTCCTACGTCAATTTTAATTTCTTGGTCAACCTGCCTGAGACTCTAGACAGGTGTGCCTTTCCAAAAGATAACACACAAGTATTTGTCCAATAAGAGAGTCATACCGCCGTTTACTCGTGCTATTTAACCAAACACTTGGAAAACCATAGGTTTCACCGTTTGCCTGCAATTTCAGGGGAATGGTTGGTCATATGTCAATATTTATGACACGGTATTCCACCTTTAGACTAGAAGCGGCCAAGCCTATTAGGCTTAGGTTTCACTTGTTCGCCGCCTCGAAGTCCAACCAAATTCAGTCTTAGATTTAGGATACAAGTCTAGTCGACATTGTCCGTCACGCGACAATCCAAAATCAATCCAATCTTTCATCCCTTAATTCTATGACTATCTACCTAAGTTTTGCCCTAGGAATGACCTATGGATGGATGATAGATAGACTTATCTATCAACAAATGAAATGACATCATTTTTATTCAATTCTAAAAAGGCCTTATCCCAGATTTGCTCTCAATTACTCGGACTATCTATCTTGGATTTTTCAACAATTAGCCATGTCTTGATGCCTACTGCAAAATACTTGATTTTAATTCAAGGACCCCTCGATATGACCTTGCCTCAAAACCATGTAGAATTGATGAAGTTCACGTGTTAACATTTTCTCTCTTTTGGCGACTAATATTGTCTCTTTAGTGAGAATGTGTCATTTGAGCACAATTTTTTCTGGTTTCAAACATTTCCGTTTTTTCGACAAAATTCAAGCTTGTTGAGCCAATTTTTTCATCGGTGTAACCAACTGATTCACATAAAAAGTGTTAATGTGAAATACATATGTGGTGCACATTTTATGCCGTGCACATAAGATGTGAAATACGAGCCTTCCAAAAAACAAATATACATCTAGATGTCTTATAAGATACCTTTTCATCTTCTAATAATGTCTTCTTCTGATCATTTATTTTGTGTTTTATGATTGATTTAAACAATGGAATTTACGACAAGATTGACTTGGATTAGCTTCTAAACTACTCATTTTAAAATTCTAAATATTTGTGTTGTTTGTTTCTTTTTATCTCACCTCCTCAAAAATCCTTTCCAACGTCGGGTCTTTCCCAGACTGTTCGAAAATTAAGACGAACTCTCTCATTGTCTTATCCTATATGGCGACAGATATGAACGAAAATAGTCAATTTCGGTCTTTATTTGCGTGAAGTCACCAGCATAACATGAAATGTTGATGTATTGGTCCCAGTTATACATACAAAGGGGACTAGGGGTGCAGGCATATGTTCCCAAACAAAAACTCCACATTTTTATGTTATTCTATGATTTCTTATATTTTTGACTTAACTCGCTCGTTTTCTGGGATTTTACTCGTTTTCATGGATTTTTTCTTACCTGCTCGAAACGCTCCTTCCTCCCAAGCAGCTTTTTGGGCATGTGGCTGGGGATTTGTGTTAATCATACTGCATAAATATGATTGTCATAAACATAAGAAATTAGCATTTTCTCCAAAACTAATATTAGGCCTATATTATGTTCCAATGATTCTTATGAGTGATTTTATATCTATTATGTGGCTGAAGAAAAACGAATTATGCAACATAGTAGCTTTCTAAATTTGCATAGGCAGCGCAATAGCGCTGCTTAAGCAATGAAAAAATTCTCGTATCGAAGAATTTGTCGTAGAAACTATGGAAGGGGCTCAATTGATTGGAAGTTAAACGTTAAATTTGGAAGTTGCAAAATGGAAATAATCGACGTAAATGAATGAAAGACGAAAGGTCTCAGTTAGTAAAAAGAAATGAAGAAAGTTTTATAGCAATATCTCCCAACCCAATTGACAGAAATGATTATCCAGTCGATAAAATCTGTTGACCTCCCCCTACCCCACATACATTTTGGCTAGTGACGCCTCTGTAAGCTTTACCAGGATAATGTGAGAGTTGTCCCGTCCAAAATCAGCAAGAACAATTCCTCATCCGATAAAATTTTGGCATAAATATTACTTGTGTCTGGGTTTTTTAAAACCCCTCCAGCCTTTAATGAAACGGCATACAAGATCAGCCAGACTTTGGAACGTAGCCTATTTGTGGAAAAAATTACCCCCAAAATTCTGTAAGCTTAGAAATTCACAGTTTGGAAGGTTTACATCTTCCTAAAAAAAAAGTATGTAAACTCGTCTTTATTTACTGCTTATCATAAAAAAAAATAATTCATTTGACAAATTTTTCATAGTCTTTTCTTCCATCACAGTCTTCGTAGTGTAGTTTCATTAGCTTTGTGCACATATTGACATCGTCGTGGCATTTTCCTAAAATAAGAAAAAGGGTATAATCAATCAATCAATCATTTATTACCCACAACTAACAAAAAGTAGTACAAGTGGAGTACATAATAATAAAAAAGAAAAAAAAAACTCAACAAACACTAGCAATTAAATTAAACTACGAAAAGAATGAACGAAAAGAATGATAATGAACATATACTGCCATCTCTAGAATACTTGAATAATTTAGTAAAGTCCTTAAGGGGCTTTATGCGTTTATAGCTAAGAGTAAGTTCAGACGTTTGGGAAAAACGCACGGGAGTTCCTATAGGGAGAATGTTCAGACGTTGTTTTAACCCCCCCCCCCCTCACAAATCCTGGATACTACCCAACCAAATCCAAATCCTGGATACTGCTCTCTCTAGAATAGTTGAATAATTTAGTAAAGTCCTTAAGGGGCTTTATACGTTTATAGCTAATTCTGAAATTTCCTTGTTTTGGTCTTACCTACATGGGTATAAATGTACAGACGCACGAATCTCAGAAAAAATCGTTAAAGTAGGTAGCGCGATTGTACATCCATATAAAAAAGGCACGGATAAGATCATTACGTCATGCCAGAAAAACATATATATTGATGTAGATGGAACAACAGAAGGAACAAAATTTCTTTGATACCAACATTACGAAGATGGCATCAGAAATCAGAAATGATTTAAATTGCTCCGAATTAGCTAGGATTTTATTGATCCCAAATCATTGGGGTGTTAGACAAGACCGTGCCCAGGATTTTTTTTCGGAGGAGATTTTACTAAAAAAAACATTTTTTTTGGGGGGGGGGTTACACAAACAAACCTAAAAAAACGCATACAAAATTTATTTATATCCATTTTTTTTACATTTTTACGAGTCAGACAAACATTTCGGGGGGGGGTAACCCCCCCCCCCTAACCCCCCTCTGGGTACGGCCTTGGTGTTGGACATTTCAGGCTGCTCAGCTTCGAAAAAATTTTCAAATAGATAAATTATAATGATATTAATAGGACTTATGTAAATATAAATCTGAAAAAAAAAATCACTTAGATTTTAAAGAGGGGTCCCCCTCCTGCACACATGCCTATCAAGGGCTAGGTTTCCTCCTATGGAGAAGGGTAGAACTGAAAAATGCTTATTTGATTTCCCATTGTGTATAAATTATTTTATATTATGCATATACACAAAGAATTCTTGAGTTTTGGCAGTAGAGGCTGCCTCAATTGCAGAAAAGCATATACGGGCTATTTCTTGATTGCTTTGTGTAATACGATTTATGCAGTTTATTATTATTATTATTATTTGTTTTTGACCCACACTATACAAAGGTATAATACGTGGAGTAACACGAAGAAAAACACATAAAAATACAACGCAAATCAATATAGAAATCAAAGGGAACCAATTACAGAGTAACGCAAAATATAAAAGACACTAAAACAAAAGAGAAAAAAACAAAAGAGGGGAAAAAGAAGAAGGAAAAAACAACAAAAAACTCACAACTTGCAGAGTCTAATAAAGCAGTAAAGTAGAGAAATATGGACGCAAGCTGTCTTTATTGTTATCATTAATTGATTTTTACTCACTCTTTACAATACTAAAAAATGTGGAGTAACCAAAAAGAGAAAAACAAACAAATAAAGGAAAAAAACTTACGACTGAAAAAAATCGGATAAGGTTATAGTGCGGAGAAAAACGGATACAAGCGGTATTTGGAAGCTTTCTGTGAAGTACTTCCAGTTTTACAGTAATATCAGTAATATCAGAAAATTGTTATTCAGAACTGCTTTTTAGTCCAAGGTGGTTAGATTTTCAAAATCAAAAATAATTAATCCGTATTCTTTTTAATTCATTTTTCTTAAGAAGGAAAAAAATTCCAGAAGCAAAAAGAATTGAATGGTCACAAACAGTGGAGTAAAGCTTGGCTACCGCAAGTTTATTATATTTACCTCTATTAGCAACAATCTTAGCAAATCCTAATTGAACTTTCTTATTAATATCGGAAACTGTGCGATGGCGCAAGCTTGGAAGACTATTAGTAGTAGAAATACCGAGCCATCGAAGGGAATCTACAAGAGGGATAGTAAAGCCACTACAACGAAGGGAAGTAATATAATTTTTGTTAAAAGAAAGAAATTCACATTTATCTACATTAAAAGAAAGGCCTATATCCGAAAAAGAAGTAGCAACACGAGAAACCATGTTAGGTAGACCAGTTTTAGTAAGGCTTATAAGAAGCAGGTCATCAGGATAGGCAAGGTATGAAACATCACAAAAACCAGAGAGATAGGTAGCCGATATGTTTGCAAGAACTCCAGAAATATATAATTTAACAGGGTCGGAGATAAAACTCCACCTTGCCTTAAACCTCTTTTCACTTTAATAATAGTAGCTGACGCCGATTTCAGCCGAAGAAAAGAATTAGACAACCAGTAACGAAGAAGCATTATAACCGATAGATTGACACCGCAAACACGAAGAGCAGAAAAAAGTTGACTATGACATACACTATGAAAAGCTTTTGATAGATCTAAACCACAAATATAGATACTCTTTCCCTTAGAAGAGTTCTCAAGGAGCAAAGAAGATTTTACACGATGTAAATGCTGACAACCTATTCCCAGCTTAAGTCCAAACTGGTTATCTCCCTCAAGCATATTATTAGTCACAAAGGGTAGTAATACATGTTCAAAAATTTTACTAAAAGTGCAAGAGACAGTAGTAAGTCGGTAAGAAGAGCAAATTGTGGGTGAATCTAAGGAAACGGATGCGTTTTGGGTATAATATGATAGGATGGAAGGTAATCTAACAACGAATCACTTCTCAATGATGAATGATTTAAATCCGTATTGAGGTCACCAATGATCAATCTAGTCATCGATCTGGCAGAACGATCGTCATATGGCAGATAAGAATTAATGAAAACTATAGTGCCCATACGAACAGCCAAAAAAATCTCATTCGAGTAAAAAGTCACTGGCGAAACCAAATCCGGATTGCGCTTAAAAACACAAGCTTGCCCACCAGATGGGCGGCCTCTTGTGGCTTTGGTAGTAGTAAAAAACACATCCTGATGAAGGCTTCGACGCAAAAGGTTAATGTTAAAGTCTGTAAGAAGATGTCCTGCAGAAAGACCAAATCATTGCGGAGCTCATGAATAACGAAATCCTTATCCTTTGTACCATTAATATTAAACGATATTATTGAAAAAACCAAAGTCAATGCGAAATGGGGGAGCGTAACACTAGTTCCTCAGACACTGGGCAGGACAGAATATAAGAAGTATGATTTTTACCACAGTTAGCACACTTGGGAACAGTGCTACAAGGACTATCCTTAGTAGAAAGATGTGGTCCAGCACATCTGGCACATTTCGTTACATTGCTGGTGCAAGCACTTTGAAGGTGATGGTATGACGGGCATTTGAAGCAGCATTTAGGTATTTCCTTAAATTCGTGAATTCGAAAAAACTCGTATCCAACTTTAATTCCTTCGTTGAAATAAGCGGACTGAGTGAAGGAGTCTTCAAATTCAAGCTTGACTGACATAATCTGGCCCAATCGATTTGCACTTTTTATACCTTGCAGTTTACTGCAAGGTACAATAACTTCTTAGAGTTATTCACAATGATGGTGATAGTTAAGAAGAGAATTTAGTTTCGAAAAAAAAGAACAACTCATTCATCAGTGACCACTCCTACCATCAAGAACGTATCCAGGATTTTTGTTTGGGGGATTTTTTTTCTTGGGGAGGGTTTACAAAAAAAAACGTAGCGAAAATTTGTTTATATAAATTTTGTTACGTTATCACGAGTCAGACACAGTTTCGAGGCGGGTAGGGGGTTCAAAACCGGTAGCTTCCCCCCTGGATACGGCCTTGCTTACCAAAATGGCTTTCAATTACCCCCTGGGCTGGGGTTTAAAAACAAGTATATTTTCCGGACATTTGCAGCAACTGGTGATGTCAGCATTTTAGCTAGGAAGAAAACACTCAAATTATTCGAAAATAAAGAATGTTAAATTATTATCTTAAATTATTTAATAATCTGAAATTATTTGAAAACAAAGTCTTGCGGTATAGGTGGAAATTGAAATATACAAAATCTACAGAAATTCAAAATATTGAACTTAATATAAGCACGTTTCACAGCACATGGAATAGTTAAAGATGTTTCTCAACTTAAACGCTTCTGCTCCGTGATTTTAAGTTTCGCCCTGTAATTAATATCTGCAAGGTTAAATTTACAATGGTAAACTGAAAATTTTGACATAAAATTATAAATGGCACTACCAATGTCGGTGCTTCGGTACTCGGGCGGGATCTAAAGTCGGGATAACAACTTTTTAATTTCGGTACCCAAGATTAGACTAGTATTAGTATCCACAAATGATTCCCCAAAAGCTTTAAAACGACGCTTGGCTCTTGCTTACGCATCCTTCAAGTCACTGCGCTCTATTTGGAAAACAAATCGCCCGTCCATAAAGCTAAAGATAGAACATTACCCTTATTTAGTGGTTCTGGTTACAACGTTTGAAGAGGAGATATGGACCCTAAAAGCTGATGACAAACACCCACAGGCGGTTTTCAAAACTATTTTGCTCCGAAATCTTATTGGCATTCATTACGTGGATCACATATCAATTGAATTACCACTCCCCTCTTTAAACTACTCTCAAACCATCATACAGACAGTCCAACTCCAACAGCTTCGATGGTTAAAATACGTCCCGCGTATGTCCCCAGCCCAAATTAGCCTTTGAAAAAGGAATTAATGCCTCTCACCCAAGAGGACGACCTCCCAAGCGTTTACAGGAAAACTTTTCCAACCCAGTACTGCTGAGGACTGGGGCAAACCGCGAGGCATACCAAAAACACTGTCATGATGCCACGTGAGGAGAACCTCTGAGTCAGCCAACCGGGCTGGATGAAAGTTATGTAACAAATAACATTAGATTAGTTTATTTTATACAAATATAGGAAACCTTATGCTGAATACCTTATATCGGGTATTATCAGTACCCAGAAAAATAAAAAAAAGTAATGAAGATAACATGATAGTACATCCAATGGGTATCGATGAGACACTTACGTCTTGTAAAACCCGTTTTACTAGGAAAACGTAGGTCGATAATATGGATCGAAGAAAACGGGAAATATATTCGTTTATGCAACAACACCACTCCCTCAAGAGGTAGAAATATAAATCCATAAGAATAAACCATTATGTGCGCTAAAAGCTATTTGTGGTTGTTCTAACTGAGGAAAAATGAAGGAAAAGTATTTCGCCCACTCCTTGGAACCCAAGTGAAAACTTGGGATATCCACTTTATTGAATTTCCAAGGGTACTGGAATGAGCATGCTGCTGTCCTTGCTTTAGGTGTTTTTGGGGCAGGGAATTAGCCAACTTCTACCCTAGTTTCAGATACCAAAGAACACTGGCTCGGGAACCGAAGACCATATTTTAGTGAGCATTAAATAAGAAAACGAGTTTTTTCAATTTAAAGTAAGGAGCAACATTAAACATAAAAACGAACAGAAATTATTACGTATATGAAGAGGACTGCCCCCTCCTCAACACCTCGCTCTTTACGCTAAAGTTTTTAGTACTTTAAAAAAAACTTCCTATTGTTCTAATTTAACGACTCTTGTGTTTAAGGAGTCGTTCTTTAACAATTGGGACACAATTCAAACTTTAGCGTGAAAAGTGAGGTGTTGAGGAGGGGGCAATCCCCTTCATATACGTAATAATTTCTATTCACTTTAAGTTTTAATGTTGCTACTTACTTTCAATTGAAAAAAACTTATTTTTTATTTAATATCTGATCGTTTTAATTAATGCCGGGAAATCTGGACCCACCTCCACGCAGAAATCCTCCTCCCCACGGAAATATCCTCTAGACAATTCAATCCCGGTGAAAATTTACCTCGGACAATTACCCTTAACAACTCCACATGTGAAGTTGAGACGGAAAAGAGACAGCAAGACATATAAAAAGAATTTTATATGGGAATTCTGGCAAATTCACCCTGTATAATTCCCCTGACAAGTTCACCCCCTGGAAACTTCCCTTCCCATGGAAAAATCCCTCGTGGAATAGCCCCCCAGCAGAATTCTCCCTCCCCACCGGAAAATGTATACATACTTCACAATAACAAATTCTATGTGAAAACAATAGGCAAATTTTATTATCTAAGGACCTTTCCCCTAGGGCTATGGGGGGGGGGGTCATGTTATGTCCAAAGGCATAGTTATTGGGCCTTTCAACTATGATGAGCAGAATGGCTATCTCAAAATTTTGATAGGACGACTTTGGGAAAAAAGGAGCGGGGGAGGAGGCCAGGTGGCCCAGCAATCTTTTTGGTTACTTAAAAAGGGCACTAGAACTTTTGATTTCCGTTCGAATGAGCCCTCCCACAATAGTCTAGGACCACTAGGAAAAAAAACACACACATCCGCGATCTTGCTTCTGGCAAAAAAAATACAAAATTCAAAATTTTTGCAGATAGAAGCTTGAAACCACTACAGTAGGGTTTTCTGATACGCTGAATATGATGGCGTAGTTTTCATTAAAATTCTGATACTTTCAGGGGGTTTTCCCCATTTTGTCGAAAATCAGGCAAATTTTCTCAGGCTCATAGCTTTTAATCGGTAAGACTAAACTTAATGAAACTTATATATTTGAAATCAGCATAATAAGCCAATTCTTTTGATATATCTATCGGTACTCCGTTTTTTAGAACTTCGGTTGCTATTGAACCGGGCCGCTCCTTACTTACAGTTCGTTACCACTAACTGTTTGATTAATTATAAATAGTAAAACATTTGAAATTTAGTTAGATTAAGATTGATCAGAATTATTTAGAATTAAGATTAATTAGATTAGATGATTAATATTAGTTAAAATTAAATTAATTAGTTTAATTAATTAGAATTCAGATTGATATAGAAATAATTAGAAATTGATATTAAGATCAATTAAGTGATTAGAATTAGTTAAATATTAGTTATTATGTATTGATTAAATTAATTAGATTAATTGATTATAATTAAGATTGATTAGAACTAAGATTAATCTTCTAATGTTCTGTGCGTTCATTTTTCACATGACCTAAGCAAGGGCATATCCAGGGATTTTTTTCGGGTGGGGGGGGGTAGAAGGTACACAGAAAAAACTTTAGAAAACGCATTAAGAATTTGTTTATATGTATTTTTGCTAGGTTTTTACGAGACAGACAGAAATTCAAGGACGGGGGAGGTTCAAATCCAGTAAAGTCCCTGGGTACAGCCTTGGGTGCATGTCTTATTTATGCAGTTCTCATTGACGTCCACTTACTTAGTATTCAAGAGGGAAAATCCGGCTTAATTTTCTTGTTTCTGGCTCGTTAGGGCTGCGTTCTTCATTATGGGCGTTATTTGACAAGCTAAACTGTTCAATCCTGGGAGATGGGTTTAACTGCTGCCTTTTTCCAATTCTTGGAAATGGAATTAGTCCTTGACGTTTAGCTGAAATCGAAAAATAACAGTTAACGTGGTCAGGGTTGTCACTCAAAAATGTTTTTTGGTAACGTAATAGATAATGTTTGACATATTTTCTCAAAAGGATAATGTATACTAATGTGGAAGTTAAATTCGCGCTATCTACCAGTATCATAGGTTCAAAGTCGCAGACAACTCAATCCATAGCCCACAAATAACCTACTATAGCCTATAGGAAAATAACATGATAATAAGTTGGTACTATGGGGGGGGGGGTAAATTTACAATTCGTATAGAAAGCAAAGCAAAAAATTAAAAGAAAACCGAAAAGTCACAAGACACCAAAATTCTTGGCTAATATATGATTTTAAAGACAACTGCACATTTTATTTGAGAAAAAACGTCATAAGCATAAACTGTCATTGTATAAAACATCAAAAACCAAAAATGTGCGCTAGAAATACAAGTCAGCTTGCTCACAAATAACGTTTTTTTTAGCTTTTGAGAGCCAAATAGTGGAGAATTTCCTCTTCTTCCTTTCTCAACCCTGCTCTCCTTTGGGTAGATGCGTTTTACCTTGTGCAGTACAAACTAACGAAAGAGAAGAGAAGTCTGATGGTACATCAAGAGTTCTTACCACTGCACAAAAAGACAGCGGTAATTCAAAAGACGTTATCTGGCGTTTGTTGCAAAACGTAACTTTACAAACCAAACCCCAAAGCCAAACAAGTTCTATTGACCGGCCCCGATAGTTTTCTCTTACTGTTTTCTTGACAAAAGGGAAACATCTATATCAACTGAAAAAGAACACACAACTGAACAACACAACTGAAGAAAAAAAAACTTTGCTTTGGTTTCAACCAGCTTTGATTTCTTCCAAAATATGCTTAATCTCTTTTTTTGTCCATGTTAATAATTTGGGAATGGGGCCTCGGTGTAAAAAATAATTTTCCTCTAGATCTTGGACGACAAAAAACTTCACTGCATAAATAATTAGTTTTTACAACCGTAAACCTTAAACACTCTTTTCAATGTTTCTGCTTCTCATAATGTTATTTTGTGAGCATAACACTTTTACGTTGTAAAAGATAGTTTTTCTCTAGATCTGGAACGCCAAAAAACTTCACTGCATAAATAATTAGTTTTTACAACCGTAAACCTGAAACACTCTTTTCAATGTTTCTGCTTCTCGTTATGTTATTTTGTGAGCATAACAGTTTTACGGTGTAAAAAATAGTTTTTCTCTAGATCTGGGACGCCAAAAAACTTCACTGCATAAATAATTAGTTTTTACAACCGTAAACCTGAAACACCCTTTTCAATGTGTATGCTTCTCGCAATTTTATTTTGTGAGCATAACAGTTTTACGGTGTAAAAAAAAGTTTTTCTCTAGATCTGGGACGCCAAAAAACTTCACTGCATAAATAATCAGTTTTTACAACCGTAAACCTGAAACACCCTTTTCAATGTGTATGCTTCTCGCAATTTTCTTTTGTGAGCATAACAGTTTTACGGTGTAAAAAATAGTTTTTCTCTAGATCTGGGACGCCAAAAAACTTCACTGCATAAATAATTAGTTTTTACAACCGTAAACCTGAAACACCCTTTTCAATGTGTAGGCTTCTCGCAATTTTATTTTGTGAGCATAACAGTTTTACGGTGTAAAAAATAGTTTTTCTCTAGATCTGGGACGCCAAAAAACTTCACTGCATAAATAATTAGTTTTTACAACCGTAAACCTGAAACACCCTTTTCAATGTGTATGCTTCTCGCAATTTTATTTTGTGAGCATAACAGTTTTACGGTGTAAAAAATAGTTTTTCTCTAGATCTGGGACGCCAAAAAACTTCACTGCATAAATAATTAGTTTTTACAACCGTAGACCTGAAACACCCTTTTCAATGTGTATGCTTCTCGCAATTTTATTGTGTGAGCATAACAGTTTTACGGTGTAAAAAAAAGTTTTTCTCTAGATCTTGGACGCCAAAAAACTTCACTGCATAAATAATTAGTTTTTACAACCGTATACCTGAAACACCATTTTCAATGTGTATGCTTCTCGCAATTTTATTTTGTGAGCATAACAGTTTTACGGTGTAAAAAATAGTTTTTCTCTAGATCTGGGACGCCAAAAAACTTCACTGCATAAATAATTAGTTTTTACAACCGTAAACCTGAAACACCCTTTTCAATGTGTATGCTTCTCGCAATTTTATTTTGTGAGCATAACAGTTTTACGGTGTAAAAAATAGTTTTTCTCTAGATCTGGGACGCCAAAAAACTTCACTGCATAAATAATTAGTTTTTACAACCGTAAACCTGAAACACCCTTTTCAATGTGTATGCTTCTTGCAATTTTATTTTGTGAGCATAACAGTTTTACGCTGTAAAATTAGTTTTTCTCTAGATCTGGGACGCCAAAAAACTTCACTGCATAAATAATTAGTTTTTACAACCGTAAACCTGAAACACCCTTTTCAATGTGTATGCTTCTCGCAATTTTATTTTGTGAGCATAACAGTTTTACGGTGTAAAAAATAGTTTTTCTCTAGATCTGGGACGCCAAAAAACTTCACTGCATAAATAATTAGTTTTTACAACCGTAAACCTGAAACACCCTTTTCAATGTGTATGCTTCTCGCAATTTTATTTTGTGAGCATAACGGTTTTACGGTGTAAAAAATAGTCTTTCTCTAGATCTGGGACGCCAAAAAACACAAGCTTGCCCACCAGATGGGCGGCCTCTTGTGGCTTTGGTAGTAGTAAAAAACACATCCTGATGAAGGCTTCGACGCAAAAGGTTAATGTTAAAGTCTGTAAGAAGATGTCTTGCAGAAAGACCAAATCATTGCGGAGCTCGTGAATAACGAAATCCTTATCCTTTGTACCATTAATATTAAACGATATTATTGAAAACACCAAAGTCAATGCGAAATGGGGGAGCGTAACACTAGTTCCTCAGACACTGGGCAGGACAGAATATAAGAAGTATGATTTTTACCACAGTTAGCACACTTGGGAACAGTGCTACAAGGACTATCCTTAGTAGAAAGATGTGGTCCAGCACATCTGGCACATTTCGTTACATTGCTGGTGCAAGCACTTTGAAGGTGATGGTATGACGGGCATTTGAAGCAGCATTTAGGTATTTCCTTAAATTCGTGAATTCGAAAAAACTCGTATCCAACTTTAATTCCTTCGTTGAAATAAGCGGACTGAGTGAAGGAGTCTTCAAATTCAAGCTTGACTGACATAATCTGGCCCAATCGATTTGCACTTTTTATACCTTGCAGTTTACTGCAAGGTACAATAACTTCTTAGAGTTATTCACAATGATGGTGATAGTTAAGAAGAGAATTTAGTTTCGAAAAAAAAGAACAACTCATTCATCAGTGACCACTCCTACCATCAAGAACATATCCAGGATTTTTGTTTGGGGGATTTTTTTTCGTGGGGAGGGTTTACAAAAAAAAACGTAGCGAAAATTTGTTTATATAAATTTTGTTACGTTATCACGAGTTTACGGATTTCACGAACAGTTTTACGGTGTAAAAAATAGTTTTTCTCTAGATCTGGGACGCCAAAAAACTTCACTGCATAAATAATTAGTTTTTACAACCGTAAACCTGAAACACCCTTTTCAATGTGTAGGCTTCTCGCAATTTTATTTTGTGAGCATAACAGTTTTACGGTGTAAAAAATAGTTTTTCTCTAGATCTGGGACGCCAAAAAACTTCACTGCATAAATAATTAGTTTTTACAACCGTAAACCTGAAACACCCTTTTCAATGTGTATGCTTCTCGCAATTTTATTTTGTGAGCATAACAGTTTTACGGTGTAAAAAATAGTTTTTCTCTAGATCTGGGATGCCAAAAAACTTCACTGCATAAATAATTAGTTTTTACAACCGTGGACCTGAAACACCCTTTTCAATGTGTATGCTTCTCGCAATTTTATTTTGTGAGCATAACAGTTTTACGGTGTAAAAAAAAGTTTTTCTCTAGATCTTGGACGCCAAAAAACTTCACTGCATAAATAATTAGTTTTTACAACCGTAAACCTGAAACACCCTTTTCAATGTGTATGCTTCTCGCAATTTTATTTTGTGAGCATAACAGTTTTACGGTGTAAAAAATAGTTTTTCTCTAGATCTGGGACGCCAAAAAACTTCACTGCATAAATAATTAGTTTTTACAACCGTAAACCTGAAACATCCTTTTCAATGTGTATGCTTCTTGCAATTTTATTTTGTGAGCATAACAGTTTTACGGTGTAAAAATAGTTTTTCTCTAGATCTGGGACGCCAAAAAACTTCACTGCATAAATAATTAGTTTTTACAACCGTAAACCTGAAACACCCTTTTCAATGTGTATGCTTCTCGCAATTTTATTTTGTGAGCATAACAGTTTTACGGTGTAAAAAAAAGTTTTTCTCTTGATCTGGGACGCCAAAAAACTTCACTGCATAAATAATTAGTTTTTACAACCGTATACCTGAAACACTCTTTTCAATGTGTATGCTTCTCGCAATTTTATTTCGTGAGCATAACAGTTTTACGGTGTAAAAAATAGTTTTTCTCTAGATCTGGGACGCCAAAAAACTTCACTGCATAAATAATTAGTTTTTACAACCGTAAACCTGAAACACCCTTTTCAATGTGTATGCTTCTCGCAATTTTATTTTGTGAGCATAACAGTTTTACGGTGTAAAAAATAGTTTTTCTCTAGATCTGGGACGCCAAAAAACTTCACTGCATAAATAATTAGTTTTTACAACCGTAAACCTGAAACACCCTTTTCAATTTGTATGCTTCTTGCAATTTTATTTTGTGAGCATAACAGTTCTACGCTGTAAAAATAGTTTTTCTCTAGATCTGGGACGCCAAAAAACTTCACTGCATAAATAATTAGTTTTTACAACCGTAAACCTGAAACACCCTTTTCAATGTGTATGCTTCTCGCAATTTTATTTTGTGAGCATAACAGTTTTACGGTGTAAAAAATAGTTTTTCTCTAGATCTGGGACGCCAAAAAACTTCACTGCATAAATAATTAGTTTTTACAACCGTAAACCTGAAACACCCTTTTCAATGTGTATGCTTCTCGCAATTTTATTTTGTGAGCATAACAGTTTTACGGTGTAAAAAATAGTCTTTCTCTAGATCTGGGACGCCAAAAAACTTCACTGCATAAATAATTAGTTTTTACAACCGTAAACTTGAAACACCCTTTTCAATGTGTATGCTTCTCGCAATTTTATTTTGTGAGCATAACAGTTTTACGGTGTAAAAAATAGTCTTTCTCTAGATCTGGGACGCCAAAAAACTTCACTGCATAAATAATTAGTTTTTACAACCGTAAACTTGAAACACCCTTTTCAATGTGTATGCTTCTCGCAATTTTATTTTGTGAGCATAACGGTTTTACGGTGTAAAAAATAGTCTTTCTCTAGATCTGGGACGCCAAAAAACACAAGCTTGCCCACCAGATGGGCGGCCTCTTGTGGCTTTGGTAGTAGTGAAAAACACATCCTGATGAAGGCTTCGACGCAAAAGGTTAATGTTAAAGTCTGTAAGAAGATGTCTTGCAGAAAGACCAAATCATTGCGGAGCTCGTGAATAACGAAATCCTTATCCTTTGTACCATTAATATTAAACGATATTATTGAAAACACCAAAGTCAATGCGAAATGGGGGAGCGTAACACTAGTTCCTCAGACACTGGGCAGGACAGAATATAAGAAGTATGATTTTTACCACAGTTAGCACACTTGGGAACAGTGCTACAAGGACTATCCTTAGTAGAAAGATGTGGTCCAGCACATCTGGCACATTTCGTTACATTGCTGGTGCAAGCACTTTGAAGGTGATGGTATGACGGGCATTTGAAGCAGCATTTAGGTATTTCCTTAAATTCGTGAATTCGAAAAAACTCGTATCCAACTTTAATTCCTTCGTTGAAATAAGCGGACTGAGTGAAGGAGTCTTCAAATTCAAGCTTGACTGACATAATCTGGCCCAATCGATTTGCACTTTTTATACCTTGCAGTTTACTGCAAGGTGCAATAACTTCTTAGAGTTATTCACAATGATGGTGATAGTTAAGAAGAGAATTTAGTTTCGAAAAAAAAGAACAACTCATTCATCAGTGACCACTCCTACCATCAAGAACGTATCCAGGATTTTTGTTTGGGGGATTTTTTTTTCGTGGGGAGGGTTTACAAAAAAAAACGTAGCGAAAATTTGTTTATATAAATTTTGTTACGTTATCACGAGTTTACGGATTTCACGAACAGTTTTACGGTGTAAAAAATAGTTTTTCTCTAGATCTGGGACGCCAAAAAACTTCACTGCATAAATAATTAGTTTTTACAACCGTAAACCTGAAACACCCTTTTCAATGTGTAGGCTTCTCGCAATTTTATTTTGTGAGCATAACAGTTTTACGGTGTAAAAAATAGTTTTTCTCTAGATCTGGGACGCCAAAAAACTTCACTGCATAAATAATTAGTTTTTACAACCGTAAACCTGAAACACCCTTTTCAATGTGTATGCTTCTCGCAATTTTATTTTGTGAGCATAACAGTTTTACGGTGTAAAAAATAGTTTTTCTCTAGATCTGGGACGCCAAAAAACTTCACTGCATAAATAATTAGTTTTTACAACCGTGGACCTGAAACACCCTTTTCAATGTGTATGCTTCTCGCAATTTTATTTTGTGAGCATAACAGTTTTACGGTGTAAAAAAAAGTTTTTCTCTAGATCTTGGACGCCAAAAAACTTCACTGCATAAATAATTAGTTTTTACAACCGTAAACCTGAAACACCCTTTTCAATGTGTATGCTTCTCGCAATTTTATTTTGTGAGCATAACAGTTTTATGGTGTAAAAAATAGTTTTTCTCTAGATCTGGGACGCCAAAAAACTTCACTGCATAAATAATTAGTTTTTACAACCGTAAACCTGAAACAGCCTTTTCAATGTGTATGCTTCTCGCAATTTTATTTTGTGAGCATAACAGTTTTACGGTGTAAAAATAGTTTTTCTCTAGATCTGGGACGCCAAAAAACTTCACTGCATAAATAATTAGTTTTTACAACCGTAAACCTGAAACACCCTTTTCAATGTGTATGCTTCTCGCAATTTTATTTTGTGAGCATAACAGTTTTACGGTGTAAAAAAAAGTTTTTCTCTAGATCTGGGACGCCAAAAAACTTCACTGCATAAATAATTAGTTTTTACAACCGTAAACCTGAAACACCCTTTTCAATGTGTATGCTTCTTGCAATTTTATTTTGTGAGCATAACAGTTCTACGCTGTAAAAATAGTTTTTCTCTAGATCTGGGACGCCAAAAAACTTCACTGCATAAATAATTAGTTTTTACAACCGTAAACCTGAAACACCCTTTTCAATGTGTATGCTTCTCGCAATTTTATTTTGTGAGCATAACAGTTTTACGGTGTAAAAAATAGTTTTTCTCTAGATCTGGGACGCCAAAAAACTTCACTGCATAAATAATTAGTTTTTACAACCGTAAACTTGAAACACCCTTTTCAATGTGTATGCTTCTCGCAATTTTATTTTGTGAGCCTAACAGTTTTTGAGGCACCCTAGTAGAAAACATTATTTTGTAAAAGAACACAAAAACTGTTCATTAGTTTCAAAATCTAGTCTTTATAATAATATGCTTATTTATTGCATCAAAATAGGTGTGAGATAAAAGGCTTGCCTTTACAATTGATAATGTGAATGGATGGAAATGTTAATGTTAAATATTAATGTTTGGATTAAAAATAATGGATGACTTAAGTTGTGCCTAGCCACGAGTTTAGTTTAATTGAATAGTGCTGCGAGTTTCGTGCTGTTCTACGAGTGTTTTGTAGTAAGCTGGGCATTAGAGAATTTGCGTAACTTTGCTAGCTAGCTAGTGTTACTTGATTCAAGGGGGGAGGGTGACCCCCAGATTTTTAACCCCCCCTATATTTTGAAAAATACCTTTTTTCGGGGAGGGGGGGGGGGTCTTTGAAAATAACTTTTTAGTACATTTGTATTCAAAAAAGGAAAACCGGACAACTTTACTCCCCCTAGATTTGAAGCCCCCCTTCTAAACGTTCATGAATTGATGCCAATAGATCACACTAAGTTCGCAGGTGTCACCTAATATCAAGAATATAATGACAAAATTTATGAAACTACTGACTAGACTCGGACTTAGGATGACTTCACTAGCTCACACTAAGTTCGCAGGTGTCACCTAATATCAAGAATATAATGACAAAATTTATGAAACTACTGACTAGACTCGGACTTAAGATGACTTCGAACTTACCTGTTTGTTGCACTAGCCTATCCAGACTTTACAGAAGGCCAAAGGAAACAAAAGTGCGTCAAATGCTGAATCTGCTATGAAAACCTGAATTCGTTCAGTGTGAAAGATAAACAGCCATATAATACGAACTACTAGTTATAATTTACTAATGGCAATGAATTAGAACAAAAAGGCAAACTGTTGGTTTGTTTGAATTATACCAGGGTGAAGAATGTGGTCCACATATCTCATTTCCGTAACCTCCCCGTGTCGCTAATTTTGACCAGTGCGCTTGTGCACTGAGAAGATTTTAGAGACTCTAGCAAACGTCCTAAATTGGAAACCAACAGTTTCTTTTTTTTTCTTTTTTTTTGTTAGTAAACGCACTTTTTCCTATGCTTTTTTCGTCAATTTTGCTATAGTTTTTGATAGGGTTTCAGCATTTAGATAGAACAAAAACTAAACTTTTCATAGATATACTTATTTTGACTATAAGTTCAGCCATTTCTCTGCTATTAAGGGATAAGAATAGAAAAGTATATTTGCATTTAATCTAATTAATCATACTTTTTCAAATTTTTCTCGTCAATTAGTTTATATTTTTCAGTGGGTGTCGGGTTTCAAATAGCTTGAAGGTATGGCTTTCCAGAGATATAGAAGCTTTGACTATATTATAGGTTGCCCCCCCCCCTCTCTCTGATGGACAGAGAAACAAAAAAAAAATGCAAGAATCCATAACAGAAGTAAAATCTACCACCAACTACCCGCGTGGCAGACGAGCATTTTGCCACTTGACTAGGCACGGTTAAACGTAGATGTTTATGTCTGCATGTTGTAGGAGCAATGGAATTTGCCTAGATCCTGGCATTTGTTATGTTCTCTTATCCATCAGGGAGCAGAGGCGGAACTAGTCACTTATGCCCGGGGCAAAATGTCAATCAGCGCCCAAATTGTATTACAAATATTTTCTTTTGTACTTAATATTGAAAATAAACATTAAAATTACAGTAAAATTTCGAACTGATGAGCTTTCAACAACTAAAATTATTATGCATCAAATATTCAGTTTAATTTATTAGTTCTTTCTAAAATTGTTCAAGACCCCTAAAATTGTTCCCTTATTTAACTATAAAAACCTAAAGCCTACTGCGTCATTGGCACTTCACTGAAAACGAATTATATTACAAATATTTTCTTTTCCGGTTCTTCCAGGATTGAAAATGAAAATAAAATTAGAGTGAAATAAAATCTTGAACTTATGGATCTTGAAACTATTAATATCATTGTATGTTAAATATTCAATTTGATTTTGTTTATACTTTCCAAGACTGTTCAAGACGCGTATAGTTTTTAGTAAAGCGCCATGACGCAGCAGGTTTTAGACTTTTACAGTGAGAGAAGGAGACGATAGCCAGACTCTTGTTTGTCGTGATTTTTACTCGTTTCAAGCTTGATTTGCATATTCAATTTAAGTTTCACTCGTTTAAGATTTATTTATTCCTTTACATTAGGCTAATTTATGAAACTACTGTATGTTTGTTTGCATTGATTCTTTATTTAATTTCTGTTCGTTTTGCGTTTCATTTATGCTTCCATAGCAAAATATTTTTTTCTATTTTAAGCTTGATTTGCATATTCAATTTAGGTATTACTCGCTTTAAGATTTATTTATTCTTTTATATTATTACTTGTTGTATGTTTTTTCGCTATGATTGTTTATTTAATTTCTGTTCGTTTTGGGTTTCATTTATTCTTTAATAGTAATTTCTGGTCGTTTTGAGTTTGAATTTTAACAGGTGTTTGTACCTGCTGATCTTAAGTTTAAAATGACATTTAGTTTTGTTTGAAAAATTCTTTTTCGGATTTTTTTTTTTTTAATTAATTTTTGTTCGTTTTTGATTGAAAAAAGTTTTGAGTTTTTAAAAATATATTATTTCACAATCAATTTTTTTTTTTTCAAAATCAAATGTTCATCAAAGTATCAAAACATAGTTTCAAAGTAACAATATCAAAGTAAAAAAATGGGTTTGTTTCCACCTCGGAGTTTTTATTATCGGATGTATGAACTATTTTAAACAAAATGGCTATCTCAAATTTTTATGGGATGGGTTTGGGGAAAAATGAGCGGGGGGGGGGGGGCTAATTGCCCTTCTATCTCTTTTGACTCTTTAAAAGTAAACTAGATCTTTCTATTGTCAATCAAATGAGCCCTCTCTGAAGTTTATACGAGCACCCCTTCTATAAGAACCATGTATGCACCTAGGGAATAACTTACAACGCCTGTCCCTGGGCCCTAGGGGGCTGTGTCAACCCCGGAGTTTAACATCTGATTTTGAAACTATTTTTAACAAAATGGCTGCCTCAAAATTTTTATCGAATGGGTTTGGGGAAGAAAAAGGAGTAGAGGGGGAGGGTCAAGTTGCCCTCCGATCTCTTTTGACTCTGAGAAAGTGAACTAGAACTTTTAATTTCAAGTCAAATGAGCCTTCTCTGAAGTTTATACGAGCATCCCTTTCATAAGAATCATATACGGCCCCAGGACATAACTTACAACGCCTACCCCCTGGCCCTGGGGGGCTGTGTCGACACCGGAGTTTTTGTTATCTAACCTTTGAACCATTTTAAAAATTGGCTATCTCAAAAATTGTATCGGATGGGTTTGCGGAAAAAAGGGCGTGGGTCTAGTTCTCCCAAGTTCTCTTTTGACTCTTAAAAATTGAAATAGAACTTTCAATTTCTATTCAAATGAGCCCTCACTGAAGTTTATACGAGCATCTCTTCCATAAGAACTATATATGCCACCAGGGCATCACTTGCAATTCCTACCCCCAGGCCCTAGGGGGGCTGTGTCGACACTGGGTTTTTGTTATCTGACCTTTGAACTATTTTTAACAAAAGGGCTAGCTGAAAATTTTTATCGGATACATTTGGGGGAGAAGAGGCGTGGAGGGCTAGTTGCTCTCTGATCACTTTTGACTCTTAAAATGGGCACTAGAACTCTTGATTTCCAATCGAATGAGCCCCTTTTGAAGTTTATACGACGACCCCTTCCATATGAAGTGCATCTGGGGGAAAAATAATAATCAATAAACAATAATAAAACATTGGAGCCGTATGGCCTTTACTATAGGCAACGCTATAGCGTTGCCTCTGATAAAATTTCACCAATTACAAAATGATTATAACCCTAGATTATTCAATTTAAATTTTGCGCCCATAAAATTTCTGCACCCGGGGCAAATGTCCCCTATGTTCCTCCACTAAAACTTCCCCTGTCAGGGTGAGGGTGGAGCGGTTCTTTCTATTTAAATCTTGAAACAGTAGTAAAAGATATAATGAACTTGAAGAGAAAGGTAAGAAAAAGCATTTTTATTCACCGAAAAAATCAGGATTTCTTGGGACCGTTGGTTTCCAAGGTTTGAACCTTAAGTACAGTTTCTAAAATCGGATTCTAACGGATATTAACGCCACCGCAGCTACAGATTTGATCTCTTTAGCTGTAGGTCGTTTTTGTTGACTTAACGGTAATTAGGGTCCATCCACAAAGAGATAATAATACCGAGATTTAGCCAGAGTTAATTTGAGCCAATTGGATTTTTCAATGAATTTTCTGATTGACTGAAAAATTTCCTGAAATATTTTGATGGGTTTAAATTAGCGTGCTAAACCTCGACATTTGTAATACCTCATTCTGATAGGGGCATTACTTGAAAAACATTTTATTTCTTCCCCAGTGCCATAAATTATTTTGTGAAAGTCAGCATAGGAATTTAATTAGCTTTATGAAGGGCTTTATGCACTAGAGGGTGGTAAGTCACCCGTAAGAAACTTTTCTTCTCGTAGAAGTATGCCACAATTACACGAGAAACACGTAGCAATGGTAGCATTTTGCTTAATTGTGCATTTTGGTTTTGAAAAAAAAAAAAATAATAATTGATCAATCTAGAGGCTTGAATCAATCTAGCATCTGAACCACTCATTTAGTATAGACTGTTTATCAAGCCCTGTTCAGGGTTAAGCTTATTGCTAAGACTTGTCGGAATTTTCAACTATCTTTTTGTTTCTTATAAAGGAATACAAATGGTGAATAGTGGAAGCTACAGTGATGACAGTGTTAAATTATGGTAGTGAGGCGTGGGCGCTCCAAAGACAAAGGAGAATTTGCTAGAGATTTTCCAGAGAAATTGCCTAAGGATTGTTTTGGGTACCAATCTGACTGACCGTATTTCTAACAGTAATCTGTACGAAAAAAGCGGTTCAATTCCAATTTCCAGGGCTATATTGAGAGGAAGGTTGAGATGGCTAGGACGCATTATGTGGATGAAGGATGACAGATTGACAAAGATCGTTTTTGTCGGCCAACCGTCTAGGGTGGAACGAAAAGGAGGTCGTCCCCGAATGGGTTGGGAGGATGTTATAGATAAAGATCTAAGGGAAAAGAGAACTTCTTGGGAGGCAGTAAAGAGGATGGGCTTTGGAATAGATTGGAATGGAAGAGGAGCATGCGTAGCTGTGTTTGCTTCAGGAGGCTTGGTCCTGCAGTGAGCTGTTAGTAGTAGTAGTAGTGGCATTAGTTTGATCAACTGTCACAATTAGGATTTTTGTGCTTTAAAAGTGCACTTTAATAACCAATTATTTGTTTAAATAATTTTTTTGGGTGAAATTAAACGAAAAGTCTGGGTGCAATTTAATGAGATTCTTTCAATTTTTTTCTAGAAAAAAGCTAGGTTTTCCTGGATACAACCGGTTCTAGTATTTCTAGATGTAACTACTCAGTTTTTCGACCACTTCAACTGTTTATTCCTAAAAAGCAACGAACAAGGTCTCTAGTGGATTTAAGCATTTACGGCCAAAATTAGCTTTCTGTCTTAAAAGTGACCGTCAATGGCAATTTAATGTCTTAGCTACCTGCTATATTTTGATTAGCCATGCCGTACAGTCCTTTTAGCTTCTTAAAATTGACCTTCCGTCAGAGACAGAAACTTATTATACAAAACAAAAGCCAATAATAGTTTAACGTCCGCCCAAAGAAATAGAAAACTTGTCCGAGGGGATAGCAAAAATAGACTAAAACAAGAAACGAAAGTAGTTAACAAAATACTTCCTAATCCGCACGATAAGCTAATATTTTTTGTAGTCTGATCAAGATGATTTAAAAATTAAATTCCTCCCCCCTGCAAAGCACAGTAAACATCGACTGGGTCGAAGCAATCAGCAGAGGACAAATTTCCGTACAATATCGTGTTATAATCGTAGACCAAAGATCTGAGCCTAAAAGAAATATTTACTCTGGAAACACTCACATTGTCCCAGAATCTGCCACCAGTGGCCTCCTGCTCCTCTGGGACTGAACTCGGACAAAGAAGGATCGGATCTTCCAACTCTGGGGTACGGGATGAGTAGAGGCCGCCGAACTTTTTCGTAAACAGCTGAAAAGGTATAAAAAAGTCCCTTATCATATTGTCATATCAATTAAGCCGATGTAGGAAAAAGTGTAAACAACCTGCACACTTTGTTTAAATGTGCTTTTAGTGCCTAAAGCAACACACTCTGCACAAGACACAGGGTTGCCACCCGGTGAAAAAATCACTAGATTTTAATGATTTCTTGGTTGATTTAGTGACTTTCTTCAATAATCAGGGGTGTAGCTCTAGCATTTTATTGGGGGGGGGGGGGCAAGAAGGGTACATATCGGGATAGTCAAGGGGCATGGGCTATATAATAATTTTTTCTCCAAATTACTGGGGGGGAAACTGCCCCCTCTGCCCCCCAAACGACACCCCTGTCAATAATCGTTATTTATGTGCTGATTTAGTGATTTATGGGTTTAGGCAATAAAATAATCGCTAGAAATATTGATAAATCACTATATATATATATATATATATATATATATATATATATATATAATATATATATATATATATATATATATATATATATATATATTATATATATATATATATATATATATATATATATATATATATATATATATTATATATATATATATATATATATATATATATATATATATATATATATATATATATATATATATTATATATATATATATATATATATATATATATATATATATATTAACAATAAATCCTTGCCCACCAAGACACAAAAACTAATCCCTTCTACTTGACCAAACACGTCCTCAATTTTCGCTTTTCTGACAGTTTAATAGTGTTTAATCAGTATAATCAGTGGATTGACAGTTTAATATACCTATACTGATATTTATTCCTTAAAGTCTTAAATTTTTTGTATTTATTTAAGTAAAAAAAGGTAAAACATTTAAACATATTTTGTTTTCAGTAAAGCGCAATATTTGTTCTGGTCTTCAGAAGGCATGGGGGTTATCAGCCCTACTAGTGTTAATCTTTGCTCGTTTCAAGTTTGACTCGGCTATTTATTGTAACTATGTTTGTTTTGAGTTTAATTTATTTATTGATAGTGACTTGTGGTAGTTTTACGCTTGGACGATTACTTGACTTTAATTCTGCCCATTTTTGGCTTAATGGAGCTCTTTGCTTTTCTTTGAAAAACTTGTTTTTTTTTGGATAAAGTTTTTTAAAATTAATTTCTGTTCGTTTTTATTTACAGTCATTTTCATAGAATTTTTTTTATATATCTTTTCGGTTTTTTTCCTATAAGAATTCATAGTTTGGCTTGCTATTTGTATGTTGGGAGAAACTTTTTCAATAATTTTAATCCTGACACAAATAGTATTTTTTAATTCAATTTTATGCCTCCTCAAGTTGACCTGAAAAAATGAAACTTAATATCATTCCCAAAAGATTCTACCTATGCTTTTTGACAACCTGGATACACTTACACTCTATTTATTTATTTAAATTGTAAGAGCAGAAGTAGTAACAGTCGCAGCCTCAAAAATTTCAACTATATACCCCCAGTCGTTCTCGATATCAGAGGCAACGCTATAGCGTTGCCTATAGTAAAGGCCATACGGCTCCAATGTTTTATTATTTATTTATTATTATTTTTTTCCCGGAGGCACTTCATATGGAAGGGGTCGTCAAAAAAACTTCAAAGGGGGCTCATTCGATTGAAAATCGAGAGTTCTAGAGCCTTTTTTAATACTCGAAAGTGATTGGAGGGCAACTAGCCCCCCCCCCCTACACCCATCATTCTCCCAAACACAACCAATCAAAATTTTGAGATCTCCATTTTGTTCAGCGTAGTCGATTTCCAGATAGAAAATATGTTTTTGAGGAGGACACTCCCCCACAACCCTCAGGGCCAGGGTTTTAAGTTGTGCCCTGGGGCATATAAGGTTTTTATAGAAGGCGTTGTCGTAGAAACTTCAAAACAGGCTCATTCGATTGGAAATTCAAAGGAACAGTGCCCTTTGTAATAGTCAAAAGTGATTGGAGGGCAACTAGCCCCCCCCCGCACATCATTCCCCCAAACATATCCAATCAAAATTTTGAGATAACCATTTTGTTCAGCGTAGTTGATTTCCAGACAGAAAATATGTTTTTGAGGAGGACACTCTCCCAAAACCCTCAGGGCAAGGGTTTTAAGTTACGCCCCGGGGACATATAAGGTTTTTATAGAAGGCGTTGTCGTAGAAACTTCAAAAAAGGCTCATTCGATTGGAAATTCTAAGGGCTAGTGCCCTTTCAAATAGTCGAAAGTGATTCGAGGGCAATTAGCCCCCCCCCCACGCCCATCATTCCCCCAAACACATCCAATCAAAATTTTGAGATCTCCATTTTGTTCAGCGTAGTCGATTTCCAGATAGAAAATATGTTTTTGAGGAGGACACTCCCCCACAACCCTCACGGCAAGGGTTTTAAGTTATGCCCTGGGGGCATATAAGGTTTTTTATAGAAAGCGTTGTCGTAGAAACTTCAAAAAAGGCTCATTCGATTTGAAATTCAACGGCCTAATGCCCTTATTAATAGTCGAAAGTGATTGGAGGGCAACTAGCCCCCCCCCCCCCCTACGCCCATCATTCCCCCAAACACATCCAATCAAAATTTTGAGATAGCCATTTTGTTCAGCGTAGTTGATTTCCAGATAGAAAATATGTTTTTGAGGAGGACACTCCCCCACAACCCTCAGGGCAAGGGTTTTAAGTTATGCCCTGGGGGCATATAAGGTTTTTATAGAAGGCGTTGTCGTAGAAACTTCAAAAAAGGCTCATTCGATTGGAAATTCAAAGGGCTAGTGCCCTTTTTAATAGTCGAAAGTGATTGGAGGGCAACTAGCCCCCTCTCACGCCCACCTTTTCCCCAAACATACCCAATCAAAATTTTGAGATAACCATTCTATTAAACGTAGTTTTAAGTTCTGGAATTTATTTATTTGAGGATGACAACTCCCCCAGAGCCCTCAGGGCAAAGGTTGTAAGTTATGCCCTGGGGGCATATAAGGTTTTGTATAGACAACGTTGTCGTAGAAAATTCAGAAAGGGCTCATTCGATTTGAAATTTAAATGGCTAGTTCCCTTTTTAATAGTCGAAAGTGATTCTAAGGCAACTGACACCCCTTCCACGCCCAACATTTCCCCAAACACATCCAATCAAAATTTTGATATAGCCATTTTGCTCAACGTAGTTGAAAGTTCTGGAAATTATATGTTTGAGCAGGATACTCCCCCCACACTCTTCAGGGGCAAGGGTTATAAGTTATGTCCTGGGGGCATATGTGATTCTTATGGAAGGAATGCTCGTAAAAATTTCAGAGAGGGCTCAATTGATTGGAAATTGAAAGTTCTAGTTCACTTTTTAAGCGTCAAAAGATATTGGAGGGTAACCAGCTCCACCCCCCCCCGCAAACCATTTTTCCCAAATGCATCCAATAAAAATTTTAAGGTAGCTATTTTGTTAAAAATAGCTCAAAGATCATATAACAGAAATTCCGGTGTCGACACAGCCCACCATGGCCCGGGGGCAGGCGTTGTAAATTATGCCCTGGGGGCATATATGAGTCTTATGGAAGGGATGCTCGTATTAACTTCAAAGAGGGATCATTTAATTGTAAATTGAAAGTTCTAGTTCACTTTTTAAGAGTCAAAAGAGATCGGAGGGCACCTAGCCCCCCCCCCCCTCCGCCCTACATGCCCTTTTTACCTCAAACCCATCTGATACGAACTTTGAGATAGCTTTTTTTAAAAAAAAAATAGTTCAAAGACCATATAACGAAAACTCAGGGATCAACATAGCCCCCCACGGCCCGAGGGCAGGTGTTGTAAGTTATACTTTGGGGGAATATATGGTTCTTATTGAAGGGATGCTCGTAAAAAATTCAGAAATGGCTCATTTGATTGGAAATTGGAAGTTCTAGTTCAGTTTTTTAGATTCAAAAGAGATTGGAGGGCAACTGCCCCCCCACGCCCCTTTTTCCCAAAATGCATCCAATAAAAATTTTGAGATAGTCATTAAGTTAAAAATTGCTCAAAAGTCAGATAACAAAAACTCAGGTGTCGTCACAGCCCCCCAGGACCCGGGGGCTGTCGTTGTAAGTTATGCCCTGGGGTATATATTGTTCTTATGAAAGGGATGCTCGTATAAACTACAGAGAGGGCTCATTTGATTGGATATTGAAAGTTCGAGCTCACTTTTTAATAGTCAAAAGAGATCCGAGGGCAGCTAGCCCCCTTCCCATGTATTCTTTTTCAAAACCCATCTGATGAAAATTTTGAGATATACATTTTGTTGAAAATAATTCAAAGGTCGGATAAGAAAAAATCCGTTGTCAATAGAGCCCCCCAGGGCACAAGGGAAGGCGTTCTAAGTTATGCCCTAAGGGCATGTATGGTTCTTATGAAAGGGATGATCGTATAAACTTCATAGAGGGGTCATTTGATTGGACATTGAAAGTTTTAGTTCACTTTTTAAGAGTCACGAGAGTTAAACTAGCCCCCTCCCCACGCTTTTTTTCCCCAAACCCATCCGCTACAAATTTTGAGATAGCCAGTGTTTTGGAAATTGTTCAAAATTTACATAATAAAAACACCCCCCCCCCAGAGCCCGGGGGATAGGCGTTGTAAGTGTTGTCCTGGGGGTGTATATGGTTCTTATGAAAGGGGTGCTCGTACAAACTTCAGAGGGGGCTCATTTGATTGGAAATTGAAAGTTCTAGTTCAATTTTTAACAGTCAAAAGATATCCGAGGGCAACTAGCCCCCTTAGGCAGCGCTATTGCGCTGCCTAAGCCGGGTAACTCCCCTAAAATTCAGCTTATGGGCGCCCATGATGGTGTCCATTTACAAAAATTGAGGAAGGGTGGGGCAAAATGTATTTTGATGCCTAGAGGGGTGCGAAATCTATTGAAAAACTTGTTGCTTTTTCAGTTTTTTTAAATGAAAATGCTAAAAAAGCAATTTTTTCAATGAAAATGGTTCAGAAAGAGTATTTTTTTAAATCTAGGGGGGGGTCAAAACTTGAAAGTGTTCAGGTACCTTCCTCCATTCCCAATCGACGCCACTAGAACTAGCAGGCAAATACAACATCGTAGAGAGGTGTTTAAAGGCTCAATTCAAAGCTATTGATCATTTAAGTGTGATTTTTATAGATTGATAGTTGGAAAGAGCATAAAAAGCCACATCGAACATTGATAGCGCTTTGAAGTTTAGGCTATCTTATTGTATACATTTCTTGATTGTAATAAACGGGTGACTAGGGACAGCACAAATTATAAAACAAACACTAGGTTCCATTGCAACTAAACCACCGTGTAACTGAACCACAAGCAACTGAACCATCGTGCAACTTAACCTCAGTGCAGCTGAATCACCGTGCAAATGAAACACCATGCAACTGAACCCCCGTGAAACTGAAACTCCGTGGAACTGAACCCTCGTGCAACTGAACCCTCGTGCAACTGAACCCCATTTAACTGAGCCATCGTGCAACTCAACCCCCGTGCAACTCTACCCCATTTAACTAAACACCTGTGTAACTGAATCTTTGTGCAACTGAGCCCCCGTGCAACTGAACCACGATGCAACTGGACGACCGTGCAACTGAACCATCATATAACTGAACCCTTGTGCAACTCAGCCACCGTACTTACATTGAGTAAAACACAAGTTAGAACCATTACACGTTCATACTTGTTGGAATGGTTTGCTTTTAAAGTCGTGATATAAATGACTGTTAAGATGTTTAATAAAAAGCTCTGTTTTGTTGTCACAAAAGCAAAGAAAATCGGACGTCATACGAACTCTTAAAGCCGGATTTATTGATCCTTTTTACCCTCCCCTATCCCCCCCTCCCCTCTCCCATGGAAAAATCCCCCCTGAAAGTACCCCCCCCCCGTGGAAAATATGGTTTTCAAATTTGAATATTTTATTTCAGTTCTGTTATTTTTTTTTTAATTGAGAAGTGCTAAGGAAAGTGGAAAAGAGGAATTTATGTGTAAGTCTTGCCCCCCCCCTCCATACAACAATATTCTTCTAATGGAAACTCCTTCAGAAACTCTCCCCCCCCCCTTCAGAAAACTCCCACGTGAAAAATGTCCGTATGATTGTTTTGTAGCTAAGGAGGGAGGGAGATATCAAAGGGTGCATTTTCATGCCAAAACATCTCAGCTCTCATTGAGCTTTAGGACAAATACAGAATTCACTCTAAAGGACAGACGAGAGGAGGATGGAGGTAGAAATTGTTTTATAATCCCCAGGCAGTTCTAGTCTTTTTTTTTTATAAATCGGAAATGATTGGATACCAACCAACCGCAAGGGGTATTTTTCGGGGGGAGATTTTTCACGGGGAGGTATTTTTTAGGGGCGGAGATTTTCCATGAGGCGGTATTTCCCAGAGGGGTTTTTCCCAGGTGAAGAGGGGGGATGGTTGCCCTCCAATCACTTTTGACTTTAAAAAGAGCCTTAAAGCTTTTAATTTCCAATCGAATAATAAAACATAGTTAATGAACGTGATTAACAAAACCCCCAGAGTCCTCGGGACAAGGGCTGTGGGTTATTGCAAGTTACACATTGCTAAAGTTTAAGATTTTTATAGAAGGGATGGTCGTACAAACTTTGGAGAAGGGTCATTCGATTGGAAATTGATATTTCAAGTTCAATTTTGAACAATCAAAGGTAATCAGAGGACAATCAGCCTCTCCCTCTTAACAGCCATCCCCTCCCCCCCAAATGCATCCGATCAAAACTAAAAAAATAATCTTTTTTTCAAAATAGTCTACAGGTTAAATAACCATGCCTCTGGGGTTAACAATCCCACCAGCAGCTCCTGGAGCAAGACCTGTAAGTTTAGCTAGTTACTCAATGTTAACACAAGGTCTTTATGGAAAAGATTTTTGTATGAACTTGGAGGGGGGGGGGCGGGCTTTTTCATTGGAAATCTAAAGCTCCGGTTCTTTTTTTAAGAGTTAAAAGTGATCGAAGGGCTTCCACCGCACCCTTTTTTCTCTAAATATATCCTATCGATAGTTTTGAGATGTCCATTTTATTTAAAACTGTTCAATGGTTAAATAACTTTTACTAAATAAAAAAAAAACTGAACTTAATAAACTGAACTGGTTAAATAAACTGAACTAAATAAACAACTATGCCTCCAGGGTTCACGACCTCTAGCTCCTGATGCAAGGGCTGAAGTTATGCAAGTTGCCTATTGTTGACAAAAAAGGTATTTTTTTTTATCAAGAAAATAGGGCATGTTTCATCATATAAATAGAAAAGGCATAGAGCTTTAAGGTGAAACCTTAGGGAAGTGTCAAGAAGAATACCAAACACAATCAAGAAACCTTAGTTTCCTTTATTGGTAGTGAAAACGAAATACAAGCAACTTCTGCAATGGCTGATGGTATCAGCCGTCACATCGTTCGGAAGATGTTTAGGAGCATCAAACAGTTCGTGGTAACGAACTGTATGTAAGGAGCGACCCGGCTCAATAGTAACCGAAACTCTAAAAAACGGAATTCTGATACCAATAGATCAGAGGCAACGATATAGCATTGCCTATAGTAAAGGCCATACGGCTCCAATGTTTTATTATTTATTATTATTTTTTTCCCAGAGGCACTTCGTATGGAAGGGGTCGTCACATAAAATTCGGAGGGGGCTCATTCGATTAGAAATCGAGAGTTCTAGTGGCCTTTTTAAGGGTCAAAAGTGATTGGAAGGCAACTAACACCCCTTCCACGCCCACCATTTCCCCAAACACATCCAATCAAAATTTTCAGATAGCCATTCTGTTGTACGTAGTTGATTTCCCGTAAGAAATTATGTTTTTGAGGAGGACACTCCCCCCACAGCCCTCAGGTCAAGGGTTGTAATTTATGCCCTGAGGGCGTTTAAACTTTTTATAGAAAACTTTGTCGTAAATACTTAAAAAGGGCTCATTCGATTGGAAATTCAAAGGGCTAGTGCCCTTTTTAATAGTCAAAAGTGATAGGAGGGCAACTACCCCCCTCTCACGCCCACCGTTTCCCAAAACACATCCAATAACAATTTTGAGATATCCATTTTGCTCACCGTAGTTGAAAATTCTGGAAATTAGGTCTTTGAGGATGACAACCCCCCACAGCCCTCAGGGCAAGGGTTGTAAGTTATGCCCAGGGGGCATGTAATGTTTTTATAGAAAGCGTTGTCATAGAAACTTCAAAAAGGGTTCATTTGATTGGAAATTGAAATGGCTAGTGCCCTTTTTAATAGTCGAAAGTGATTGAAAGGCAACTAGCACCCCTTCCAAACCCACCATTTCCCCAAACACATCCAATTAAAATTTTGAGATAGCCATTTTGTTCAACGTAGTTGAAAGTTCTGGAAGTTATATCTCTGAGCACGACACTCCCCCCACAATCTTCAGGGCAAGGGTTATAAGTTAATCCCTGGGGGCATATATGGTTCTTATGGAATGAATAATCGTATAAACTTCATAGAGGGCTCATTTGATTGGAAATTGAAAGCTCTAGTTCACTTCCAAGTGTCAAAAGATATCGGAGGGTAACCAGTCCCCCCTACGCCGTTTTTTCCCAAATGCATCTGATAATAATTTTGAGATAGCTATTTTGTTAAAAATAGTTCAAAGATCAAATAAGAAAACTCCAGTGTTGACACAACCTCCTAGGGCCCAGGGGCAGGCATTGTAAGTTATGCCCTGGGGGCATATATGGTTCTTATGGAAGGGATGTTCATATAAACCTTTTAGAGGGCTCATTTGATTGAAAAATGAAAGTTCTAGTTCACTTTTTAAGAGACAAAAGAGATTGGAGGGCACCTAGCCCCCCCCCCCCCCCCGCCTTCCATGCCTTTTTTCCTCAAACGCATTCGAGAAGAACTTTGAGATAGCCATTTTTTTAAATAGTTAAAAGACCATATAACAAAACTCTGGGGTCGACACAGCCCCCCTGTGCCCGAGGACAGGCGTTGTAACTTATGCCCTGGAGGAATATATGGTTCTTATGGAAGGGATGCTCGTAAACACTTCAGAGAGGGCTCATTTGATTGGAAATTGAAAGTTCTAGTTCAGTTTTTGAGAGTCCAAAGAGATTGGAAAGCAACTAGCCTTCCCCACGCCTTTTTCCCCCAAATGTACCCGATAAAAATTTTGAGATAGCCTTTAAGTTCAAAATTGTTCAAAAGTCAGATAACGAAAACTCAGGTGTCGACACAACCCCCCAGGGACCAGAGGCAGGCGTTGTAAGTTATGTCCTGGGCATATATGGTTCTTAAGAAAGGGAGGCTCGTAAAAACTTCAGAGGGCTCATTTGAATGGAAATTGGAAGTTCGAGCACACTTTTTAATAGTCAAAAGAGATCGGAGGGCAACTAGCCCCCCCCCCCCAAGCCTTCTTTTTCCAAACCCATCTGATGAAAACTTTGAGATAGACATTTTGTTAAAAGTAGTTCAGAGGTCGGATAAGATAATTTCGGAGACCACACTGCTTTTCCATGACGATAAAACTTTTACTACTAATAACGGTCACTGCATATGTGACTGAAATATTTGGTATTTTTGTGAATTTCTATCACTTTTATCATCATCACTGTCTATTAAAAGGATTTTATCCCTATTTGAACTTTTATTTATAGGTCGGATAAGAAAAACTTCCGTGTCAATACAACCCCCAAGGGCACGGGGGAAGGCGTTCTAAGTTATCCCTAAAGGCATGTATGGTTCTTACGAAAGGGATGCCCGTATAAACTCCATAGAAGGCTCATTTGATTGGAAATTGAAAGTTTTAGTTCACCTTTTAAGAGTCAAGAGGTTTAAGGGCAACTAGCCCCCCCCCACGCCCTTTTTTCCCCAAACCCATCTGCTACAAATTTTGAGATAGCCAGGTTTTTTAAAATTGTTCAAAAATTAGATAATAAAACTCTGGTGTCAAAACAACCCCCTTTGCCCGGGGAGTAGGCATTGTAAGTGTTCTCCTGGGGGCGTACATGGTTCTTATGAAAGGGATGCTCGTATTAACTTCAGAGAGGGCTCATTTGATTTGAAATTGAAAGTTCTAGTTCAATTTTTAGGAGTATGAAAATATCCAAGGGCAACTAGCCCCAAACCCCCCCCCCCCACAAACACACACAACCTTTTTTTCCCCAAACCCATCCGATAAAATTTTTAAAATAGACATTTCATTAAAAATAGTTCAAAGGTCAGATAAGAAAAACTCCTGTGTCGACGCAACCTCCCAGGGCACGCAAGCAGGCATTTAAGTAATGCTCTGGGGGCATATAGTTCTTATGGAAGGGATGCTCGTATAAACTTCGGAGAGGGTTCATTTGGTTGGAAATTAAAAGTTCTTATTCACTTTTAAGAGTCAAAAGAAATTGGATGGCAACTAGCCTCCCCCCCCCCCTCCACGCCCTAAATGCATCAGGTAAAAATTTTGAGATAGATATTTTGTTAAAAATAGTTGAAATTTCAGATATCAAAAACTCCAGTGTCGACACAGCCCCCTAGGGCCCGGGGGCCCTGGGGTCATTTATGATTGTTATGGAAGATTGTCGTATAAACTTCATAGAGGGCTTATTTGATTGGAAATTGAAGTTTTAATTTACTTTTTAGGAGTCAAAAGCGATCGGAGGGTAGCTATCCTTCCCCCACACTTCATTTATTTTTTTCCCAGAGGCACTTCATATAGAAGGGGTTGTGGTATAAACTTCAAAAGGGGCTCATTCGACAGGAAATCGAGAGCTCTAGTGCCCTTTTTAAGATTCAAAAGTGATGAGAGGGCAACTAGCCCCCCCCCCCTCAAGCCCCTTTTCTCCAAATACATATGATAAAAAATTTGGCAAGTGTTGTAAGTATTGCTCTGAGGGCATATATGGTTCTTATGGAAGGTATGCTTGTATACCCAAATCCATCCGATAAAACTTTGAGATAGCTATTTTTTTTTAAATAGTTCAAAGATCATATAATGAAAACTCCGGAATCGACACAACCCCCCAGGGCCCAGAGGCAGGCGTTGTAAGTAATGTTCTGGGGGCATATATACTTCTTATGGAAGGGATGGTCGTATAAACTTCGGAGAGGGCTCATATGATTGGAAATTGAAAGTTCTCGTTCACTTTTTAAGAGTCAAAAGAGATCGGAGGGCAACTAGTCTCCCTCTCCGCGCCCTATTTTCTTCAAACCCATCCGATAAGAAGTTTGAGAGAGCCATTTTTTTCAAAATGGTTCAAAGATCATATAACGAAAACTCCAGGGTCGGCACAATCCTTCAGGGCCCGGGGTAGGTGTTGTAAGTTATGCCTGAGGCATATACAGCTGTTGTGGAGGGGATCCTCGTGTAAACTTCAGAGAGGGCTCATTTGATTGGAAATTGAAAGTTCTAGTTCAGTTTTTAAGAGTCAAAAGAGATCAGACGGCAACTATCCCCCCACGCCCCTTTTCCCCCAACTGCATCCTATAAAATTTTTTAGATAGCTATTTTGTTAAAAATAGTTAAAAAAATCTCCGGTCTCGACACAACCACAAAGGACCCTGGGGCAGGCGTTGCAAGTTATGCCCTTGGGGCATATATGGTTCTTACGGAAGGGATGCTCGTATAAACTTCAGAGAGGGCTGATTTGAATTGAAATTAAAAGTTCTAGTTCAATTTTTAAGAGTCAAAAGAGATCGGAGGACCCCTAGCCCCCCACACCCTTTTCCCCAAACTCATCCAATACAAATTTTGAGATAGGCACTTTTTTAAAATTGTTCAAAGGTCAGATAACTAAAACTCCGGTGTCAACACAGCCCACCTGGACCCGGGGGGGCAGACATTGTAAGCTATGTCCTGGGGCCGTATATGGTTCTTATGAAAGGGATACTCGTATAAACTTCAGAGAGGGATTATTTGAATGGAAATTAAAAGTTCTAGTTCATGTTCTCAGAGTAAAAAAAGATCGGAGGGCAGCTAGCCCCTTCCACCCTCCACGCTTTTGGGTTTATCGAATGGTTAAACCCATCCGATAAAAATTTGAGGTGACCATTTTGTTAAAAATAGTTCAAACATCAGATATTAAAACTCCAGGGTCGACACAACCCCCCAGTGCCCAGGGACTGGCGTTGTAAGTAATACTCTGGGGGTATATATGGTTCTTATAGAAGGGATGCTCGTATAAACTTCAGAGAGGGCACATTTGATTGGAAATTAAAAGTTCGTATTCACTTTTAAGAGTCAAAATAAATTGGATGGAAACTAGCCTCCCCCCTCCACGCCCTAAATGCCTCAGGTTAAAAATTTTGAGATAGATATTTTGTTAAAAATAGTTGAAATTTCAGATATCAAAAACTCCAGTGTCGACACAGCCCCCTAGGGCCCGGGGGTAGGCGTTGTAAATTATGCCCTGGGGTCATTTATGATTGTTATGGAAGGGATGCTCGTATAAACTTTATAGAGGGCTCATTTGATTGGAAATTGAAGTTTTAATTTACTTTTTAGGAGCCAAAAGCGATCGGAGGGTAGCTATCCTTCCCCCACACTTCATTTATTTTTTCCCAGAGGCACTTCATATAGAAGGGGTTGTGGTATAAACTTCAAAGGGGGCTCATTCGATAGGAAATCGAGAGCTCTAGTGCCCTATTTAAGAGTCAAAAGTGATGAGAGGGCAACTAGCCCCCCCCCCCTCAAGCCCTTTTTCTCCAAATACATATGATAAAAAATTTGAGGTAGCCATTTTGTTAAAAATAGTTCAAAGATCATATAATAAAAACTCCTATAGGTATGGCCATTTCGTTAAAAATATTTCAAATGTCAGAGAAGTAAAACTCCTGTGTCGACGCAACCCCCCAGGGCCCGGGGCAGGCGTTGTAAGTATTGCTCTGGGGGCATATATGGTTCTTCTGGAAGGTATGCTTGTATACCCTTCGGAGAGGGCTCATTTGATTGGAAATTCAAAGTTCTAGTTCACTTTTAAAGAGTCAAAAGATATCGGAGGGCAACTAGCTCCCCCCCTCTGTGCCCTTATCTCCTCAAATCCATCCGATAAAACTTTCAGATAGCTATTTTTTTTAAAATAGTTCAAAGATCATATAATGAAAACTCCAGGATCGACACAACCCCCCAGGGCCCAGAGGCAGGCGTTGTAAGTAATGTTCTGGGGGCATATATACTTCTTATGGAAGGGATGGTCGTATAAACTTCGGAGAGGGCTCATATGATTGGAAATTGAAAGTTCTCGTTCACTTTTTAAGAGTCAAAAGAGATCGGAGGGCAACTATCCCCCCCACGCCCCTTTTCCCCCAACTGCATCCCATAAAATTTTTTAGATAGCTATTTTGTTAAAAATAGTTAGGGCCCGGGGTAGGTGGTGTAAGTTATGCCTGAGGCATATACAGCTGTTCTGGAAGGGATCCTCGTGTAAACTTCAGAGAGGGCTCGTTTGATTGGAAATTGAAAGTTCTAGTTCAGTTTTTAAGAGTCAAAAGAGATCAGACGGCAACTATCCCCCCACGCCCCTTTTCCCCCAACTGCATCCTATAAAATTTTTTAGATAGCTATTTTGTTAAAAATAGTTTAAAAAAAATCTCCAGTCTCGACACAACCACAAAGGACCCTGGGGCATATATGGTTCTTACGGAAGGAATGTTCGTTTAAACTTCAGAGAGGGCTGATTTGAATTGAAATTGAAAGTTCTAGTTCAATTTTTAAGAGTTAAAAGAGATCGGAGGACCCCTAGCACCCCACACCCTTTTCCCCAAACCCATCCAATACAAATTTTGAGATAGGCACTTTTTTAAAATTGTTCAAAGGTCAGATAACTAAAACTCCGGTGTCAACACAGCCCACCTGGACCCGGGGGGGGGGCAGACATTGTAAGCTATGTCCTGGGGCCGTATATGGTTCTTATGAAAGGGATACTCGTATAAACTTCAGAGAGGGATCATTTGAATGGAAATTAAAAGTTCTAGTTCATGTTCTCAGAGTAAAAAAGATCGGAGGGCAACTAGCCCCTCCCACCCTCCACGCCTTTGGGTTTATCAAATGGATAAACCCATCCGATAAAAATTTGAGGTGACCATTTTGTTAAAAATAGTTCAAACACCAGATATTAAAACTTCAGGTTCAACACAACCCCCCATTGCCCAGGGACTGGCGTTGTAAGTAACACTCTGGGGGTATATATGGTTCTTATAGAAGGGATGCTCGTATAAACTTCAGAGAGGGCACATTTGATTGAAAATTGAAAGTTATAGTTCAATTTTAAAGATTCAAAAGAAACCCCAGGGCAATTAGCCCCCCCCCAACCTTTTTTCCCCAAACCCATCCGATAAAAATTTTGAGATTTTGTTAAAAATACTTCAAACATTAGATAATAAAAACTCCGAGGTTGACATAAACCCATTTTTTCACTTTGATATTGTTCCTTTGATACCAGTTTTGATTCTTTGATGAACATTTTTTTTTTTAAGTTTGATTTTGAAACAAGGAATTTTTAAAAACTTGAAACTTTTTGCAATCAAAAACGAACAAAAATTAATTAAAAAAAACTTTCCGAAAAGTATATTTTTCAAAGGAAAGTAAAGGCCATTTTAAACTTAAGCTCAGCTTCAAATACCTGTTAAAATTCAAACTCCAAACGACCAGAAATTACTATGAAAGAATAAATGAAACCCAAAACGAACAGAAATTAAATAAACAATCATAGGAAAAAACATACAACAAGTAATAATATATATGAATAAATAGATCTTAAAACGAGTAAAGCTTAGATTGAATATGAAGACCAAGCTTAAATTGAAAAAAATATTTTGCTATTGAAGTATAAATGAAACTTATAACGGACAGAAATTAAATAAACAAACAATGCAAAGAATCATACAATAGATATTAATGTAAATGAATAAATAAATCTTATAACGAGTGAAACTTAAATTGAATATGCAAATCAAGCTTGAAACGAACAAAAATCACTACAAACAAGAGTTTGGGTATCGCCTCCTTCTCTCACTGTAAGTCTTAAACCTACTGCGTCATTGGCGCTTTACTGAAAACTATATGCGTCTTGAACAGTTTTGGAAAGTACAAACAACATCAAATTGAATATTTGATGCATAATGATATTAATTGTTGAAATATCCATAAGTTCAAGAATTTATTTCACTGTAATTTAATTTTTATTTTCAATGCTGTAAGAACTGGAAAAAAATATTTGTAATATAATTCGTTTTCAGTGAAGCGCCAATGACGCAGTAGGCTTTTGGTTTTTACAGTTAAGGAAGGGGGCAGTATCCAAACTCTTGTTTGTAGTGAAACTATATTCGTCTTGAACAACTTTAGAAAGAACTAATAAATTAAACTCCATTTTTGATTTATAATGATATTAATTGCTGAAAGCTCATCAGTTCAAAATTTTACTATAATTTTAATGTTTATTTTCGATAGTAAGTACAAAAGAAAATATTTGCAATAGAATTGGTTTTCAGTAAAGCGCCAATGACGCAGTAGGTTTAAGACTTACAGTGAGAGAAGGAGGTGATACCCTAACTCTTGTTTGTAGTGATTTTTGTTCGTTTCAAGCTTGATTTGCATATTCAATTTAAGTTTAACTCGTTTTAAGATTTATTTATTTATTTACATTAATATATATTGTATTTTGTTTACATTGATTGTTTACTTCGTTCGTTCGATTTCTGTTCGTTTTAAGTTTCATTTATACTTCAATAGCAAAATATTATTTTTCGATTTAAGCTTGATTTTCATATTCAATCTAAGCATTACTCGCTTTAAGATCTATTTATTCATTTATATTATTACTTGTTGTATATTTTTTGCTATGATTGTTTATTTAATTTCTGTTCATTTTGGGTTTCATTTATTCTTTCATAGTAATTTCTATTCGTTTTGGGTTTGAATTTTAATAGGTATTTGTATCTGCTGAGCTTAAGTTTAAAATAGCCTTTACTTTTCTTTGAGAAACATATTTTTCGGAAAGTTTTGTTTTTAATTAGTACGTCAGAGGAATCAGATTTTTATACTGATTTCAAATATATAAGTTTCATCAAGTTTAGTCCTACCCATCAAAAGTTACGCGCCTGAGAAAATTTGTCTGATTTTCCAAGAGGGGGAAAGACCCCCTAAAAGTCATAGAACCTTAATGAAAATCACACCATAAGATTCAGCGTATCAGAGAACCCTAGTGTTTATTTTTTTTCCGGGTGTTATCGTATTAACCTCGTGGTCCTAGAATATCGCCGGAGGGCTTATTTGAACGGAAACTGAAGTTTCTAGTGTCCTTTTAAAAAAAGTGGAAGGCAACTAGGCCCCCTCCCACGCTCATTTTTTCCCGAAGTCACCCGATCAAAATTTTGAGATAGCCATTTTGTTCAGCATGGTCAAAAAATATAATAACTATGTCTTTAAGGATGACTTAATCCCCCACAGTCCCGGGGGGAAGGGCTACAAGTTATGATCTTTGCCCAATGTTTACATATAGCATTGGTTATTGGGAAGTATACGCACGTTTTCAGGGGGGGATTTTTTCTGGTAGGGGGATGGGTGGGTGGGTCGGGGGTCACGTGGGATGATCTTTCCAAGGAGGAAGTTTTCATGGGGGAAGGGACATTGCCATGAAGGAGGCGCCGGATTTCCCAGCATTATTTAAAAAAAGCGATCAGAAATTAAATGAAAAGAAACAAGTTTTTCAACAGAAAGTAAGGAGCAATATCAAAACTTAAAACGAACAGAAATTATTACATATATGATTGGGTTCGTCCTCTAGTCAATACCTCGCTCTTTACGATAAAGTTTTTTTTAGTACTTTCATAAGAGCTATTTATAGAATTAATAGCTTATTAACGGCCTTTGTGATTAAGGGGTCATTTTTAATGAATTGGAACAAAATTCGAATTTTAGCGTAAAGAGCGATGTATTGACTAGGGGGCGAACCCTTGATATACGTATTAAAAATATATGAATATAGAAGTTCGTTACGTAAGTTAATTCGTAAGTTAAGTATGTTTATTACTAGTAAAAACGTTCGTAAACAAAACTAAACAACTTTCGAGAAAACCATTTAACCAAAAAAAGTAAAATTAATATGCAAATTTCATTTTAATTATTCATGTACAGTGAGCCAAAATCAAAACTTGCATTAATTCAAAAACGTTCAGAAATTAAATAAAAAAACAAGTTTTTTTTTAACTGAAAGTAAGGAGCGACATTAAAACTTATAACGAACAGAAATTATTCCGTATATGTAAGGGACTGTCCCCTCCTCAACGCCTAGCTCTTTACGCTAAAGTTTGAGTCTTTCTCACAACTCTATTTTGAAAACAATAAAATAATTCAGCGTAAAGAGCGAAGCGTTGAGGAGGGGACAATCCCTTTCATATACGGAATAATTTCTGTTCAATTTTAAGTTTTAACGTCTCTCCTTACTTTCAGTTAAAAAAACTTTATTTTTTTAAATTTAATCTTCAACTAAACCCAGAGGTACTTTGTGTATCCAGTTTTACAAGACGACGTGCCTGCAATGTGTCGAGAACACAGGCGTATTAATAAGTAGATTAGATACCAGACAACATGGGTTTTGCGAGTTCCTTGCGCTTTTTCTTGTTTGCATCCAGCACACGCGTTAAAGACCGAGAGTTACAATGAAAAACAGGTTTTCTCTGCCTTGTGAGGTGTTGTTCACTCCGTGACAAAGATTTAAACTTTAGTTTTTTGGGGTTGAAGGGGCAAAAAAGGTACCTAGGCTGGGTTAGGTTACGTATTTAATATATGCTATGCTTTACCCCCACCCCCATAATGTGCAAATATATAGCCCAAATTTGTTTATGAACTTATATTTTCCTCCTATTTTGCTTTATTTCACTAGCATTAACAAAAATTCACTCTTGGCGTATTTACTAGATTCTTAACAAGTAGCAAAACTACCCCTAAAATACAAGTGCCGCTTAATTAGAATAATAACCCTTTCCAAAAGTTCTAAAAAAAGTCAAAATTTAGCGTAAAGAAAGAGGTATTGAGGCAGGAGCAACCCCCCTCATGTAAGCAATGATTTCTGTTCGTTTTAAGTTTTGATGTTGCTTCTTAATCAGTTGAAAAAACTTGATTTTTTAAAATTCAATTATATACCAAAGATACTTAATGATAAGGTCAATGTTTAGCAATAGAAGTGATTTATCAGAAAAAAAACATGCAGACTACCCCCTCCTCCTTCTGTGAATGAAGGTTTACCGTTCTCCTAAAATATCTTTGTTAAAGTCTGTGTATTTCCTTTAGTCTGTAAATATGACTGCTACAGCCAATTTGAGCCAATGCGTATTTCAAAGAAGATAATCACCAGGGTCCCCACCATGTCTACGTACCCGGTTGTTTTGGCCACCAAAGACTGTTTCTCGATGCGCTCAGGCCGCTCAGATTTAGCAAGCGGTTTCATACGAGAGGTTGAGATCTGGTATCAATCTAAATTATAAATCTGTGGTATTATTACCAGAGGGTATGAAGTTTAAACTTTCAGGACATGTTGAAGGAATGTTGAAAAAAGGCTGAAGTGTAACCAGTCCCCCTCCCATATCCTTTTTAGTTGCAATCTCCTCAAAGACATCTGATCAAAATTCGTTATCTAGATTCACAAAGGTCAAATATTTTCAACACATATGTTTATTAATAAATGTCCAAAAAGGTCTGATTCATCTGAAAAATAGAAATAAATCAGCTTTAATGGTTTGAGACATTGGATCTTTTTTTTCCAAAAATAAAACAAACATTTTCTTATGAATAATCTTGACAGGCGTTTATATCATGACTTTAAGAAACAAACAATTCCAACAAGGTTGAACATGTAAAAATTCTAACTTGTGTTTACCCAATGATATTGCCTCATATTTTTAGAATACTGAAAAACTAAGCTCAGTGGTTCATTTGCACGATGGATCAGTTACACGAGGGTTCAGTTGCAAGGTGGTTCAGTTGTACGGTGGTTCAGTTGCACAGGGGTTCAGCTACACGGGGGTTCAGTTAAATGGGGTTGGGTTGCACGGGGGTTTAATTGCACGAGGGTTTAGTTAAATGGGGTTCAGTTGCACGGGGGCTCGCTTATACAGGGACTCAGCTGCTTTTGGTTCAGTTACACAGTGATTGAGTTACACGCACACCCAAACACTATTATACAAGGCTTGGCCGTGTATCAGTAAAAACACTTGGTTGTGCCATGGCAACCAAGGTTCGAATCTTGGGTAAGACAATTTGCGCATTGTCTTTCAAGCACCTATCCATTTCTAATGACGAATTCTCCTAAAATTTTAAGTCCAAGAAACAGAACTTATGAAATTTTACTTCCTGATCAGAAGTTCTCATGCGTTGAAAAACGTATCCGTTAGTTTGAAAAGAAACTTCTAGGAACCATACAACACTAATTATATTTGTTAGAAATCGTCTATTAATAAATGGCAAAAGTATGAATGTGTTAGGGATGATCAAAATAGCAGGGCAAACTGGAAACAAAAAGGAAAAATTACAAAGACCTGCAAAAATGGATTGAGAAGGATGATCCACGGTTTCTTTGCCGGGTTTTTAATAAAAGCTACATTGAAGGAAAGACCCATACTCTTCGAAAAAACAAATCTCACATCAAGAATTTCTATACACAGCAGAAACGACCGACCTATCAAAGATGTGCTCAAATAACATTCAATTTAATAAGAGTTTAATGTTCCAGAAGATAGTCGAGAATGCCAAGCTGAAGCTCAAATAATGACATTTTAGAATAGTGGGGAACACTTAAAATTTACTTTTACGGAGAATTGAAATTCACGGCAGAAAGCTTTCTTCCCCTCAGCTCCGTAAATGTTTTTCACTGCCCCGGTGACTTATAAACTACAGATTTTAAAGCAGAGCTACCAAAAAAGCATCCCACCCACATTGGCAGATCCAGGGGGCAGGGGGGGCCACGACCCACCAAGATTTTCTCTGTCACCCTAATTCCTTTTTTTTTCATTCTTTTTTTTAAAAATAAATTTGTCAACATGGTCAATTATTGGCGCCCTTGTCACATCCCCCCTAGACTTTGCTCTAGATCGGCCCTTGCCCTGCCATTATGAATACAGTGGTTTTCACAATATGTTCTTGGGGAGATGAGTAAATGCAGGCAGGTAATATAAGAAGAATAACTTGCATGCGGTTTGCAAAGCAAGGTTTAAACGACACAATTACTTATTTAACAATGTAAATTTAAAAATTTGGCTTTACCTTGAACAGAAAATGCTGATGTAATCAAAATAAGGGTAAAGCAACACAAACTATTCATCCTAGCTGAAGTCAAAGACTAAAGTGAAAAAGTTCGAAGCACCCCATCCTATAAGTACTATTCCTTCCACCCCCAAACTACATTAGCTTTAGCGTGATTTAAGTTCATCGCCGCTAAGAGGTCGTATATTGCACTAAGAAAAGTCTATTAGACAGGGTCTTAGCATACAGGCGTTTTGCGGAAACGACACTGACATGCTAATCGGAAATTATCACGTAAAGGGTGATTGTTTTATGTTTATTGAGCTATTAGGGTGTGTAATTCTGCACTTATGACGGACTGATATTACATGGTGTGGAATTGAGATGTTGACTTTTTTTTTTTTTTTTTTTTTTTTTTGCTACGCCATCGAATGGTCAAAGCCTGTGAAGAAATGTTTCAAAATAGTAGTTAGGCAAGAGTAGTGATGCACACAGAGAAGATGGGCAGAGAGAAAACCCCCGCCCACCCCCGGATTTCTTGATTATTTCCAAGCTTTGTGATAGCATGAAGCCCCCCCCCCTCACAAAAAAACAAATTCATATTTGTCTCATATCTGTCTTTTTTTTGCATTCGCATATTTCTGAACATTAATTTTTGGAAGTTTCTGGAGAAATCAATTTGCTCTCAGAGAAATACGAAACCATTCGTAGTCATGACCCCGCTTATTTGAATTTGAATCTGAACAGTCGCTAAGTAAGTCGAACACGTAACCTTGATAAATCGAACAGTAGCGTAGTGGAATAGTAGCTTTAATTAATATCATCTTAGTAAAGGGATTTGTTTTCATGGTTCATCAAATGATATGAAACTTGATTTTGCTTGTCGTAATGTAAACCATAGCTTAAGGTTGATTTTTCAACCACTAGGTAAACACGCAATCGGTGGTAAAACCCAAATTAATCGGCTAATAATTATCTGGTATTAATTTAATAATGTTTAACATTCACATATTTCCGCGAATCTGAACAGTACTCACGTAAGTCGAGCACGTAACCTCGATAACTCGAAAATTAGCTTGAATTAATGTCATCTTAGTAAAGGATTTGTTTTTAATGGGTCATAAATTGATGTACAACTTGATTTTGCTTATCGTAATTTATACCTTTATATTAAGGTTGATTTTCCAACCACTACTGATAAATACTAAATTAATTAACTCAAATTAAACTCAAATTAATTGACTAATAATTACCCTGGTACTAGTTTACAACGTGTATTTTTTATCCCTTAGACCCCCCCCCCCCCCAATAAAAACAATGCTCTTTAGTATCTGCCTAAAAACTTGCTTAAAAAATCGTTAACTAAATATGACATAAGGCAAAAGCCTTATAAGATACAGCACAGTAACTATTCAAAATTTGTTATCAAGTTACGCAAATGTCCTTCATTTTGAAAAATTTAATAGATTAAAAGTACTTTCAGCCTATGTCATTTTAGAAATATTGCGTCCACTTCAGAACCCTTCTCTCCTGCATACAAACATATTTGTTATGTTCTGAGAGCTAAAACCAGATAATCATCTGCTTGCAGGACGAGGTCCTTAAATACCCGTAGCCAACCCTATCAAAATGGTATTCCATGCTATTCTGAGCTTGACAAAATACAGTAGATTAGTATGAGTTTAAAATTTTACCGATCTCCATCAACATTATTGTTGGTGGTGAATTTTACTTTCTCCCCAGTCAAAAGGAATTTTGAAAAATGGCCAAGTCTTAGATGAAAGGAGCATCTCAACCCAGTGATTCCAAATTCTTCGGTATTTCCTCGATATCGAATTTGTTTCTCCAGAATCCTTAAAATTAACGTTCGGAAATTAACGAACGCTAAAACGAAACACAACTCAGTAATTGTCGTTATAATTCCGCCAACTTTCGTTCGTTCGGCAAGACTTCAGAAAACCATTTCTGTTCCGTGGAATGTTCAAAGAAACCCCGGAACGCATTAGTTAAAGCTGAACTGCAAATACAAATGGCCAGCCATCAATTGTTAAAATACCAAGGACATTAAAAATAAAATCTGATTTTTAGATTGGTTAACTGGAAACTTGCACAGCGAAATACATCTTTAAAAAAAACACCTGGGAACTCATTTTTCAATGTAAAAGACCTTCACTGAGTGGGCGCTAAGTTTGAAAATCAGGAACATGTGTGAAAAATCTGCGGAAAATAAGCGAAAAAATATCATCATGAAGGTCTACAAACTATAACTTTTCTGATTGCTAGAAGAAGATAAACGCTGCCATGAATTCAAGCTATGCAGTAATATGGACCATATTAAAATAATTCAAGTTTAAAAAAAAATAATCAAATTATCATTAATTGACTTACCTACAAAAACATGTGGTTAGAACTAAATTCCAGATTCCTTTAGGGTTTACGTTAATGTCTCCACAAGTGACTACGTTGCCGTCACAGCGCGCGGAAATCTTTGTATTCCTCTCCCTATAAAGCAAGAGCGACAAATCTAGCAATACAAAAGAGGACAAACGCACTTGCTTAAGGAACGCACTTACTTCTCGCAATGGAGAGCTTTTCTGCTTGAAGGGCTCGAGAGAGCAGCCGAGAAGTACCAGCAGGCCATAGTCGACAGCATCGAAAGTAATGTCCCATCGAAGCGGATCCTGGTGTCCAGCAAGGACAAGCCTTGGCACAACATTCACAGCAAAAAGACTATCCGAGCAAAGGAAAAGGAACACAAGCGACGGATGCTCTCAAAGAGTGAAAAAGACAGACTTGATTCCATAAAAGGCCGTAAAGAGGCAATTCGCACGATTCGGCAATCATGGGTTCACCCCAAAGAGAAACGTACTACCAAGCTCCAAAGTGCTGCTGTTAAGAGTTGATGGAAAAATGTCAAAGCGGATCTACCATCATCTAAAGAAACTGCAATTCCTTCCCTAAATATTAACCTCGTTCAAGATCCACAGGCAAAGATCAAAGTTCTTGCTATGGTGTTTGCCAAATTGTCAAATATCGAAGACGATGGTAAAGAAGTTTCCCATTTCCCTGATTAAATCAATATTGTCCTTGATCGTGTGAGTTATTTCACCCCTAAAGTGCTTCGCATTCTGCAGCGTCTTGATGTGACCAAATCCACGAATCCTGACGCTATGCCTGATTTTGTCTTGAAGTCCTGCAGTGCCAAATTAGCTGGACCTTTGCCATCACTTTTCCGGTTGTTTTTTTTTCCTCTAGAACCTCTCGAAACACATGGAAATCAGCCCATATCATTGCTATACCTAAGCCAAATGGCGATACAATCAGCTTGGACTCATATATGCCTATTAGCCTCCTTTCCTGCATTGGGGAAGTTTACGAAAGCGTTTCCAATCACGCAGTTTGTCAAAACCTGGAGGTCAAATGACGTTTTAGGTGACCACAAATACAAATTCCACCGGAAGCGTTCAGCGCTTTACTAATCAATGGATCAACACCATGAGTGGACGGAACTTCTAGCAAAAGGATATGATATCAGTTTATCGTCTTTCAACGTTCTCTGCGGATTGTTCTTGACAGGTTCAATTCCCTCTAATATCCAATATAGGCAGACGTGCCCCCAAGGCAGTGCATTAGGACCTACGCTTTTCATTCTCTACATAATGACATGGGTGACAACCTTGCCAGCCCTCTGCGTCACTTTACCAATGACACGACGACATATGTACCCATCCCAAAAGATTGAGATCAAATCCCTCCTTGCCCCTACAAACTGATCCTTTGGAAATTGAAAAGCAGTCCAATGCCTGGATGGTCAATGCAACAAAAACACAAAGAGCCAGTGATGTCCCGATCAAAAGTGCCCCGCATACGCCCCAACTTCACCTTCATGAACGTAACTACAAAGAAAGTTGAAGAGCTTCGTCTCCTTGAAATCCGCTTGTCCAAAGATCTCTCTTGGAAAATCCATCTCAACTGATGGGCTTTCGCTGCAAAAACCTATGACCGCTCAACCCGATCATCCTGCTTACAAGTCTTGCATTAGATCTATTGCCGAATATGGGTGCTTTCTGTATGCTTGTGCTCCGAAGACGTAGCTGGCAAGAGTCCAAAAGATCCAGAATCGGACTAATAGGGCAGGAACAGTCGTATCCCATGACTGTCTCCAGTCAGTTAGTGAGAGCTTTGATGTAGCGTCGATGTCTATTTTATAGAAGTAAATAAATTCACCTCCTTCTCTAGAGCTTTATCGTATTGCCCCCCCCCCCCCTTATTCAACCGACAAAACAGACACAAAGGCGCAGAGCTTGGTCCGATTATGTTGAGATTGGTACACCGAGAACAGAATATTTGAAGAACAGTTTCAATCGGCGTTCCACTTCGATTTAGATTGATCTTCCTGGGGATATTATCCCTAAAAGTTTCTCTGTTGGCTCTTTTAAAAGAAGACTTAAGGGTTATCTAAAAACTCAACAAGAGACTAGCAGAAAAACAGATGTTTAATTAAACCTGGCGCCACGAATTTAGGAATAAAACAAAGAACATGCCCTGAAATTTTCAAATTAACGCTCTAAGCAGTTCCTGGGATATTGCAGATATGCCCTTTTAACAAACTACATGTACATACATAGTGTGTTTGATTTTCTTCAGCAACCCCTCAATATTCCCTGAAAGTTTCACCTTAATACTTGTAACTTTAGTGGTATCAGTAGTAGTAGTAGATTTAGCATTAGTAGTACGCATATAATACCTTTTGGTTAGTTCAACATCTCCCTCAACATGCCCTGAAAGTTTCAACTTGATACCCTAAGCCGTTCTTGAGATACCGCTGATATGCCCTTTCAACAATCTGACTGCATAGAGTGTGTTTTGATTTAGTTCAACATCCCCCCAACATTCACTAAAAGTTCTATCTTAAAAACCTTAGCCTTACTAGAAGCAGTCAATGTAGTAGTAGAAGGAGTAGTATAAACAAAGTGCGTTTGGGTCAGTTCAACATCAGCTTCAACATGCCCTTGAAGTTTCAACTTAAAACCCTACAATGCTCCTGAGATATTGCTGATATGCCCTTTTTACGACTGAATGCATATGGTGTATTTTGATTCAGTTCAATATCTTATCTCTGAACTCCGAGCATAACTTACAGCCCTTACCTTAAGGGCTGTAGGGTGCAGTGTCATCCCCATGAACAGATGTCTCAAATCTTGATAGGATTTCTTCGGAAGGAGGTCAGCAAAAAGGGGCATCAGAGGGCGCTGTTTTCCCTCAGATCATTCTTCAGAATTCGTCATAGTGAGGCAAAACCTGGAACTCCATTCCAGCTAAAATCAGAGACCATTCAGGTACACGATTGTTTCAGGTGTTGTTGAAAAACTATTGGAAATTTACATCTGCGGGAAAATAGTTCTTTTTTTCTCCTTATCTTTTGTTTGATAAATTAGTTTAAGGCGGCTTTAGTTTTGATTAATTTGAAGTGCTGAAGTATGCCACTAGGCCAATGCTCTGTTTTTTTAAGATTGTTTATATTTTTGAGTTTAAATAAAAATGTTCTAATCTAATCTAAAAATCACTTTTGATCCTTAAAAAGGCACAAGAACTTTCAATTTCAAGTCGAACGAGCCCCCTCCGAAATTTTTACGACAACTCATTCCATACGAGACAGCTTGGTGAAAGAAAGAATAAAAATACGTAAAGCCCACTTTGACCTTTATTTAGGCAATGCTATTACGCTCCCTACGATTAACTTAATTTTTAATGCATCTTCGTTTCAAGGCATCTTTCCTGTCAGCTTGTCACAATCCAGTTCTTCAATTCGCAATCCTTTTTAAGATCACAATCTGCACAATCTGATCACATATGCCTGACCTTTTGCAAAAAGTTCCTTACCCAGATAGATAACCACTTGATCAACTGTACATCCTTGCACTGAACACACACAACAGAAAATTAATGGAAGTCGTCCACTCTCAACGGTTACGACCGTTAACTAGTTTAACGACCGTTAACGTAATGAACTCGTTAACGAGTTAGCTCGCGTTTTTTATTTACCACTCGCTGCTACAACTACACGATTTGATGCAACTAACAACCATGGTTTGATGTAGAATGTAGAAAGTAGAGGACATGGCTACATCACTATGTAGAAAAAATCAGGAACATTCAAGCTCAGTACTGATTAGTTTATTACTTATTAGCTTGTGTTGATTTACCACTTATTCTATTCACTTTTATTGGTCTGCTCTACTATACCCTTTATCTTTCTTATTATGTTACAGAGTGGTTATGTTGAGGGGGGCGGGGGGCTCATCATATTTTCCAGTATTTCAAGGAGACTGGCAGTAAAAAAAATTCTCAATATAAAAATGCTAAGAGTTTGTTTAAGATTACTACAAAAAATACATAGAAGTTTAATGAAAGAGGGTTAACAATAATATTTAAAAACATTAAAATACCTAATTAAAGCTACCTTCTCGGACATAATGCTTCGGAAAATATCCAGCCTAAAAAAAAAGGAATCGGTTAATATCAAGGCTATATTAAGGCTTGATTCACTTAAACTGAAATCAAAAATGGTTATTTAACAATAGAAGTGAAATATATTACTAATTGTTCCAACGTATTAAAATACTAGTAAACAATCCTATATTTCCAAAATTTTTCTAAACGATAACAATCCTTTTGTAGTTTGTGAAAATAATACATAGTTAAGAAAACGTTTTTCTTCAACAAAATTGGAAAAAGTAGCAGCACGTTTTAGTTTTTTGTTTTGGGCTTTCTTCAGTCCAACATGTTGGAGAATCAAAGTTTTTTAAATAATAATTGATATTTTATTGAAAAATATACTTTCTTATGTGCTTTTTACAGGCAGCGCAATAGAGCTGCCAAAGTAAAGAAAGATTTGCAATTAAGAGCATTAAGGCATTGAACAATAAAAAAGAATAATATAAATAAAAAAACACATCCCGGATCTAATTTACTAGTTACAATAATTAGTGTAAGTTACTTAAATTAGTGGCCCTACAATTAGTTTAGCCTGCTTTGGCAGTTGTCTTATTGTTTCTAGATATCAAGTGTAAGCAAATCTGTATCCAGAGGTTACAGGGTTTGAACCCTGTCCCCTCCCCGTAATTTTTCCCGGCTCGTAAAAAAGTAGAAAAAATACATTTAGAATAATCTTTGATGCGTTATATATATATTTTTTTGTTACCCCCCCCCCCGAACAAAAATATACCCCCACTCCCCCCCAAAAAAAATCCTAGATACCCTCTTGCTTGCAACTGTGTTTTTGGTGTTGGTTACCTTGTTGGTTTGGTGTTGGTAGGTGGTTGGTTTGATGTTGATTGACTAAGAAAATGATGACATCAGGTCTTTGTACGCTTACTTTCGCCTTAAGTACCTTAAGTACTTAAGGCCTTAAGTACTGTCCTTAAGTACCAAGGACAATGTAAATGAAAACTGATTATTTGAATGGCACTTATCTGTTATATGGCCGACACTCAAGAAGTGAAGTTAGATTAATCCTAATGAAATATACCTAAGTATGATGAAAATATAATACTTTAGAAACAAATTTGGGTTATATATTTACACATTAGGGGGGGGGGAGGCGGGGCAAGGCCGTATCCAGGGGGGTTACCCGGTTTGACCCCCCCCCCCCGAAATTTTTGACCGAGTCGAAAATAAGTCGAAAATTAGTAAAACCTAGGTAAAAATCATTAAAATTAGTCGAAAACTGATTCAAAATTTATTAACCCCCCCCCCCCCCCCCCAAAAAAGTAAAAAATAGTAACCCCCCCCCCCCAAAAAAAAAAATCCTGGATCCGCCCTTGGAGGGGGGGGGGGTAAAGTATAGCGGGTCTGCATGCGAAATGTGTTAGGTAAGATTATTCTACATATTATGGAGTAAGAATTGTTTTCTAACTTCATGCTGTCCAAATACTTTACCCCCACCCCTAATGTGCAAACATAAAGCCCAAATTATATATTTCCCATTTATTCTGCCACTTTTCTTTGTCTTGTCTCACGCTAAGCTGAAAGAAAATAACGAAAGAAACCGGTTCTACAGCGCGTCAATGGATGAAGAACTTAAGTGTCGGCGCTATAACAGATAAGTACCATTTGAATTTATTTAGTGGGAACTTACCCAACCATAAATAGCGTAAAAATTAGGAAAATTATTGTAACTAATTTCTTATGAGAAAGACCCCCATCTGTAGTTGTGCACTGTTTTGGTAGCAGCGGGTACGAAATTAAAAAAAGGGTGAAAAATCAGCAAAAAAGAAAAAGCAACTCAAAACCCGGGTTGCCACACCTAGTGATTTATCACTATTCCTAGGGATTTTTTATATTGCCTGAACAAAAAATCACTAAATTTTCTTACAATTCACAAGATTATTCAATAAAATCACTAAACCAACCAGAAAATCACAAAAATCAAGTGATTTTTTTGTCACCGGGGGGCAATCCTGCTCAAAACACATGGCACCCAACAGCTCAATAAAGTGCAGCTTCCTTTTGAAGATGTAGTTATTCTTGGGAATCAACAGGTTGTTAATGAGTTTTTTTTTAAGGGCAAATAGTGTCGTCAAGGTTGACTAATTAGTTTTGCTTATTTATTTCACGGTTCAACGTGGCAATACTGACAAAAATGTAATATTGCCCTAAAAACTTCATAATTTCGAAGCAAACAAATTATCAGGTATAGATACACATAAGGTGGAATCGGGGGACAAAAACTTTTTTTTATTTTGCTATCCTGGTTACTTCAATTATTTATTATTTTGACAGAGATTTGATTTCATAGACATAATTAAGGGCAAAAATAGGACAACAGGAAGTGAATTATAGGTCGATAATTATATATACCAAAAACCTCAAAATTAACATTGAAAAGTTACAAAAGAAAAATTTCATGATTACTTCATGCGTAAGTTATATTCAATTATGGGTTTCTTTAAGATCAGAAAAATCTAAATATCTAGAAGAAAGATCTAGGAGAAAGATTAGGAAAAAGAGGTCTAGAAACAAGAAAAAGGACAAGGAAAAAGAAAGGAAAGAAAAGGAAAAAGAGATCGAGAAAAAAGAGTCACTACTAAATGTGTCGACTTCTTTTAAACACTATTTCGCCAGCTCGCTTGGGAGAGTGCCTTTCAGAAATTGGCAGTGTTGAACCATTTATGCAGCGCAAAGAATCAAAATTTTTAATCAAAAATTTGTTTTATTAGATTTAGAGTAGTCGTTGTACGACTAGCTTCGTGGAGCTTGCCGCGCTTCTTATTAATAAACAAATAAAAACGAAAAAGTAAATATGTACAGCCCCATGCAAATTAGCCAAGTTGTAAAACACTAAAATATTTGAAGTCGCCGAAATCTGAACATAACCAGCACTAAATTTGTCGATTCCTTTTAAACACTATTTCGCCAGGTCACTTGGGAGAGTGCCTTTCAGAAATTGGCAGTGTTGAACCATATATATTTCCAAAAACGATCGAATTACTTAAATAAAATTTGTTTTGTTAGATTTAGAGTGGTCCGTTGTGCGACTAGCTTTGTGAAACTTGCCACATTTCGTATTCATAAATAAACAAAAACAAAAAGTAAATTATGTAAACCCCAAATACAAATTGGCTAAAGTTATATAACCCTAAATGTTTTGAAGTAACCAAAGTCGGAACATAGCCAGTATTAAATTCGTTGACTTCTTTTAAACACTGTTTCGCCAGCTCATTTGGGAGAGTGCCTTTCAGAAATCGGCAGTGTTGAACCATAAATGCTGCCTAAAAGTTTTCATTATTTAATTAGAAATTTCTTTAACTAGATTTAGAGTGTTCATAGTGTGAATAGCTTTGTGAAGCTTGCCGCATTTGTTATTAATATAAAACAAATATAAAAATGTATACATAAAAAAAGAAATATGTATGCCCCAATGAAAATAGTCCAAGATGTATAACCCTAAATTATTTAAAGGTGCTAAAAATTGAGCATAGCCAGTAGGCTACTAAATTTGCTAGATTTAGAGTTGTCATTGTTCGACTTAACTTTGTGAAACTTACCACATTCGGGACTAATAAATAAATAAAAATAAAACATTAAAGCTTTCGCTTTCTCCAGCTCCCAAGAAAAATTGGCGGGAGAAAACCTCCCACCTCCGCCCAAAGATTTTCGAGTTTACTTCCCTATTTTACCGAAGGATAATCTGGGCGTCCAGTTTTTCTTTCTCTCTTTTACAGGCTGTTTAGTATCACTATTTTGGAGATATAGCATGTGTCCATACCGAAGATGTGTCCGTCATTTAAGCCCCTAATTTGTGACCAAATATTGTGACTATTTTAGACTGTGACTATTTTATAGATATAGTATGTGTACATACTGAAGTTGTGTCTATTATTTAAGCCGCTAATTTGTGACCAAAATATTTTGTATATTTTAGACTGTGACTATTTTAGAGATATAGTATGTGTACATACTGAAGTTGTGTCTATTATTTAAGCCGCTAATTTGTGACCAAAATACGAAATGGATTCGAATTATTAAGTTCATTCAAAAACGGAAAAAAGCGCGTTTGCTACCAAACGCGGTGCGTTTGGTAGCTCACCAGTTGTAAGCGTAAAGCTGAGTTTAGAAAAAAAAGATAGTTAACTTTATCAAGTGAAAAAGACCATGGCACGTTGCTATGTAAAACAGAACATTGCTCCGAAACAGAAACGACTAGAATATTCATAAATGGGAAGCGCATTTTTTCATCGGTCGGCGTGAAATCCGGCAGCCGAAGCGAAACTTGCCTCCTGGTCAAAATTGAAATGAACTCCCTGGCTTTTTTTTTCTCTCTCTCTCTTCTCGTTTTTTATGAGTAAATGTTTTAAATAGTATGTGTTTAGATGCTTAATGTTTGAGTATTTTATTTCACGATCCCCCTGCTCTACGAGGAGGGGTTCGAATCCTAGTGTACCCAATTATTTTTTTGGGACGAGGATCAGCGGCGTGACTCTGTAAGCTCAGCCAGAGTCAACCCAGCTTTAAATGGGTACCTGGAGAAATCTGGGGAAGGTAAACAGCAAGGGTGTGTGAAAGCACAGGATGGTTGGCCCCCAGCCCCCCATTGCACTTCCTCGCTGAAGGGCCAAGAAACAGAGATCAGCACCGCCGGTGGGGACTGCAAAGTCCAATGCCGTATTCTTTACCTTTTTTTTGCCTCCTCTACAGGCCATGGACCCTTTTTGGTGATTAGTGATTTTATTTATTGAATGATTTTTGTTATTTGTTTAAAATATATTTAAAAAAAATTATTTATATATATTTATTATCTATATATTTATATATATTATTTATATATATTTATTTATATATATATTTATATATATTTATTATCTTTATATATTAATTTATATATATATATTTACCCATCTATGTCAGAACCTGTCCTTGAATAATTCCTAAAATATTACCCTGGAGAAGTTTAGCACAGTTTATTTTCTGCTTTTATTGTCCACACACACCTGCAGTAACTGTCAAGTTGAATATTTTGTGAGGCTGAGGTTTATTTCTGATTTACTTTTGATTTACTATTACTTTGTACCAGACTTCAGACAGACAGCGTGTGTTTTCGTGAGCTCTTTTGGTGGGGGGTTCAAACACTCCCTCTCCCGAAATGTTTGTCAAACTCGTAAACAGGTAATAACAACGCATAAAAATACTTTGAATCTTTGATGCGATTTTAAGTTTTTTTTTGTCCCCCTCCCCACACAAAACTCCTGGATACGGCCTTGCATCTATTGCAAAGTTTTGTCTTATTATCTGGTATCTATTCCTATAAGGTATTATAACTGTGGTTTATATCACACTTCCGTAAACTATCACACAAGATCAACTGATTCAATGTGCTTCCGAATATCTCATTTAATTACTATGATACTTATTTTAAGCATAATTTCGATTATATAAATTGCCAACATTTCTCACTGTTCAGATCCTTTACCTTACACCTTACGAAATTACCTCAGAATGATTTTGTTCTATGATCAAAGCTAGTGATTTCACTATCCCCCCCCAAAAAAAAACATCCACATTAGACCATATTTTGCTACTCGCCAAAAATAGATTAACCTGATTTGTATTTGAATGTTTACCTGGTTTGCAATTTGACCTTTCCACCATCCGTTTGTGTCCCCTTCTTTACTCAGAATGATAACAATATCCCCTCGTTTCAAGCTTAGCAAGTTTGGCTCAGGGGCAGGATAGTCATAACGCGCTATTGCTGTTGGATATATACGTCGCCAAGGTCTTTCCAAGACAGCTTGCAATCTAGAATATTATTAAAGATAAAACGGCAAGAGGTGAGAGCAGACGAGAGGGGGAAACACAAAGGGTATGTAAACAGAGGGGACAGAGGGGTATTCCAAAAGGCACTTTATCAGACCATGCAAAAAGCGATTTTTCTGGCCATGTCGGCATGGTTTTGTCCTGGCTATGGTTTTTGGACATGACGATTCTAATGCTACACCTTTTTTCGAACCGACGCCATTTTCGGGGGTTTTCAGACTTTTTTTTAATTTCCTCAAATTTGCTTCAAAACAAAATTTTATTTTTAAGACTGATTTAGATAATAGTACCATTCCTGAATCAACTAGATGTGAAAATTTTTTCTCAATGCCAGTTTTTTCTTAACGTAGACAGTCTAAAACTAAGGTAGATAGTCTAAGGTTACTGTATAGGCCGTGCTTCGTCCTTTACTAGGTTACCACTGCAACAATGATAGCGGTACCGTTGCAGCTACCGCTGCAACAATGATAAAAAAAGGATAAAGATCCTCCAGAGCTATTGCAGGCACATAGGGCGTCGAATCGACGTTTCAGTTGATTGGTCTTTTTTACAGCTTCCGATAGAATCTAATAAAAATCAAACAATTTCTAGGAATAGAAACATTGTCGAAGTCCGGGTTGCAGCGGTAGCTAGCAGCCTAATAAGAGACGATCACGTCCAATACTAAGAAATATAATAGCCCATGCTACTAATACTACTACCAACACCTCCCCGCAGCACCAAGCCGCAACTCCTAAAAATAGAGTCAGATCAAAACAAGAAGTACGCTATTAGAACCGCCTTGTCCAAAACCCCTATACAGGAAACTTACCGTCCCTTGGCTTGAACAACAAGGGAAATATATTGGCTTGAAAATCAAGAAAAGGGGCTGAAACCACGATATTCTGCATCGACGGCATCTTTTTTTCCTTTTCTTTCCCTCAGCTAGCTGGGCACTGGAAAATTACAGAGAGCTGTTTAATGGCTCATTTTAAAGGCAATTGCTACATCTAGTGCCTTTTGTAAATAAAAATAAAACAGTTTTACAATAGAATCAAGTCTTTAAAAAAAACTGCATTTTCGTGTACAAGCTTGATGAATGACGTTAAAATCGTATAAGTTATAACCATATATGACGTAATAAGTGAATGCAATATTTATACATGCTTATCTTTCGACAAGATAATATAGGAAATACATTATTACATAAGGGTTTAAGATCATCCTGAGCCATAGCTGGCGCATGGCACATAGGGCGTCGAATCGACGTTTCGGTTGCTTGGTCTTTTTTACAGGGAAAAGTAGCAAGTTTATCGCCCAGCCTGGCTGCGGCGGGGATCGAACCCCGGCCCTCGTATTGCCAAGCAGAGATTCAACCCACTGTGATACCATAAGGTCTTTAGCAGACGGAAGAATATATATTTATTATCTAGTAGATTCTCCACGTGCATAAGGAGCTAATATCAAACACATTAACAAACTGACTGGTGATGATATAACAAGCATTAAATATAAACATCACAATAATTTAACGTTTTTGGCTTAACTTGGGGTGGGCAAAATTTCTAATACTCCTCTCACCACCCGTAGGAAGAATTAAGTATGAAATACCTATTTTCAGGTTATTAAATGACAAAAATAAAAAAAAAAAGAGATTTCAAGCGAGAAAAAAAAAAAAAAAAAAAAAAAAAAAAAAAAAAAAAAAAAAAAAAAAAAAAAAAAAAAAAAAAAAAAAAAAACTAAAACTCTAAAACAATCACCCTTGGAAGACAGATAAGTGGTAGTCCCTTTTAATTATGATAAATATTAGGAACTAATACTATGAATTTTAAGATATTAATATATTATCTTCATCAAGCATGAAGATAACAGATACTGCTAATGATGAATATAGGAGTCCTAAAACAAACAGAAATTAAAGTGAACAATCGAGTCAAACTAAAAACAAAATTGAAATCAAGACAAATAAGAGTAGTTACCACCACCCCCCACGGCCCCCCGAACCCTCGAAAGGCAAGAGCGTCATTAACGCTTTACTGAAAAAGTTATTTGCGATAGTTGCGCCTGCCATTTATTCAAGCAGCTTAAATGAATAAACAAATTGATGCAATGCTATCAATACAAATGCCTGGTTTTCGTGACGTCACATTTCTAGTTAATATAATTCATTTTGTGTTTGAATTCATGTATATAGATTTGCTTCAGATTATAGATTTAGCTTCAAGATTATTTACAAAAAAGAAAAGAAAAAAACTTCTGTAGAGAAGGATATAGTTTTATATCTTCAAGTAAAAGAAATTCGTTTAGAGCCATTGGTATATTTGGTTCAGTTCATCCCAGCTCCGGGTTGAGATTAACCGGGAATGGAGAGTGTAAGAAATGATTTGAATTCTGACAATTTCGCCAAAGGTGGTTTTAAAGATAAAATTAGTAAAATTTTATATTGTTCGGTTCAGAATACTACTGCTTTTAATAATGTTTGGATTTTTTACAATAAAAAAAATATTTAACAAATACTTTGTCTCAGTTAAAATATATATATATATATATATATATATATATATATATATATATATATATATATATATATATATATATATATATATATATATATATATATATATATATATATGATACTTGACATATGAATATTTGTCATATACCAAATACAAATATGCATATATGATATATACGTAAATATAAAACATGAATATTAAATATAGAAATAATAATAAATGTAAATAATAATAATAATAATAAATAATAATTTTTATAGTTTAAGGTATGGTTGAAAAAAAAAGAAAAAAAGCATTTTAACAATTTGGTTTCTTTTTTAATCAACTAAATCTGTCCTTTAGTTAAATTTTTCAATAATCATAACGTTTTACCTTCATTAGCATATGCCATATATATATATATATATATATATATATATATATATATATATATATATATATATATATATATATATATATATATATATATATATATATATATATATATATATATATATATATATATATATATATATATATATATTATATATATATATATATATATATATATATATATATATATATATATATATATATATATATATATATATATATAATAAAGAATTATTATTTTCAAGGTAGGTCAGGAGGAAGCTTCGAAGGATGGAGGAGGGATCTTAGCCAGGGTGATATCATTAGGCAGCCAAGTGCCAAGCACTGTGGCAACTTCGGAATGGTAGAATTCTATCATGCCCACTTTGAACATTTCCATTTTTAAATTATTTCACTCACAGTCATGCTGAAGTGGAAGCCCAAATAAAAGACTCCTCCTCCCCATCTCTCTATGAAAATCTAGGCTAAGGAACATGCTTTGAGCTACATTATGCCGATATCTTGAATTTTAGTTGTAAATACAGAGAAAGAATTTAAAAAAAAGGAAAAACATTTTGGGTTAATAGTTCACTGAAAGGACTGATATCCGAGCTGATAAGCAACAGATACATCGTCAGAATTAAAAACCTATAAATCGATTAAAATACTTTATAAAAGAAAGAAAAGGAAAAAGAGAGAAATTCCTCACCCACTAAAGCTTTCACTTAAACTATTATCTTCATACCACTGAACAAGTTCAACAATTGATCTGAACCTCCTAGACTCAGACAGATAGTAAAGAACGCTTGTAGGACCTCGTTCCTTATCTTCACAGGCACATACCTTCATATGCTTAACCTGACTGCCAGTCCTAAAATTTGAAGAGCATAAAACTAACATTAAAAATGATTAATATGGTGCTTTATTTTATACTTCAAGGATCCAGTTTTAAAGTGAATCCAGTCCAGAAAGAAAGTATTTTTGAGGAATAGCAGTTTTAACGACTAAAGTTAATCCCCTCAGAAGCGTCGTTATTTGCCTTTTTCAGATGAAGTGGCTAAGTACCGTAAACAATACCAGTGACCAGCCACTGTACGCTATGGTGGTAATGGGTGGGGGGGGGGGGTGTCGTGATTGGTTTATTGTGACGTTAGATGGCTAACTCGGTTGAACAAGGTATATGAAGTTAGGGCGTTCTTTCGTTTATGATTGCGAAAAATCAGGAAGCAATTGTAAGAACATAGAACAGCTATGAAAATTTCCCACCTAATCTATAGCACAAAAAACATTTCTATTTAGGATCCGTTTCTAATTTCACATTCAAGAACTGACAGTTTAATACGCAAGATGTTGGCGCCGTGCCTTTCGCAAACCTAATGGAAACCACTGTTTCACTTAGACCGTCCTGAATCAGTGCCAGATCTGGAGGTGAGTGGAGGTGCTTGATTTAGGAGCCAGATAAAGGGAGTAGCAAAGGAACAGTAAGTATATAGTTTGTTATTATATATATATATATATATATATATATACATACATATATATATATATATATATATATATATATATATATATATATATATATATATATATATATATATATATATATATATATATATATATATAAGTGTTTTTCAATTTTGTCTTAAGAAGTAGCAATAGCATTTTAATATACATTTAAATATAACGTAGGAAAAATACAATATTCTATAAATATTCAATTCTAATCCAACTATTCTTAGGCCTATAGTGGAATACAAGGAAGAGATAAATATTCCTGACACCACATTAGTTAAGGATAAAAAAACAAGAAAACGGGGGGGGGGGAAATACGAAAACAATGAGGCTAGTCAAGTTAGTGAAAAAATAGAGAGAAATGCAAATATTACGGGCAAGATATCTGCTCAACCCTCCTCAGAGCAGAAATATGAAAAAAAAAATATCAAGATAAAAGTCCCAGGGACAATGTGTAAAGGACATAACTTAAAATTGTTGATGCACTTTTTAAAGTTTAAACTAATTTAAAGTAATTTTACAATACATCTAGAAAATAAAATACGGCGTAGTAGCCATTGAGAAAGCAGTTCTGTATGTCATTTTTCCTTAAAACAGTAAAACATGCGTATTTTATAAAACACCAAAATAAAAACACAAGCAAACCATATGAATAAAGAAATAATTCAAATATATTTGACATTTCGGAGGGGGGGGTGGAATTCAGTAACAGTGAAAAGACAACTGAATAACAACAACTTTCTGCCGTTACTGAAGAAAGATCCTCCTCTAGTGGCCAGATGGGGCGCATTTGCGCTATTTCGGCGCTTTTTTGATGCGGTTACGGAACGAGTTTTTCAAATCTGCACTTTTTTCGAGGGGGGTGGGGAGGACCAAAAATAAAAGAGGCAGCTGTATTCAAATACATACATATGAGCTTTTTTCAAACAGTTCGTGGTAACGAACTGTAAGTGAGGAGCGACCCGGCTCAATAGAAACCGAAACTCTAAAAAACGAAATTTTGATACCAATACATACATCAAAAGAATAAGATTTTAATGCTGATTTCAAATATATAAGTTTCATCCCTCCTCAACGCCTCGCTCTTTACGCTAAAGTTTTACTTTCTCACAACTCTATTTTTAAAAAAAATAAAAACTTTAGCGTAAAGAGCGAGGCGTTGAGGAGGAGACAGCCCCTTTCATATACGGAATAATTTCTGTTCGTTTTAAGTTTTAACGTCGTTCCTTACTTTCAGTTAAAAAAACTTGTTTTTTTTTTATTTATTTAATAGACAAAAGAGGCAGCTTTGTTTGAATACATAAAATCCACAGAAATTTCTTTAGATTTTTTTTTTCGCTCTTGTGTGTACTGGATTAACACCGCTTTTTCACTACTATGTCCCTTGCGTCGGCTCTGCGGTGTGTCGTTACAGCTGAGTTCAAATTCTGGGCTCCGTACTACCCCGTACTACCAAGCTGAGATGGAACCCACAGCGCCACCATAAGACTCCACACTGCGCACAGATGTAAAATAGTAAGCAAGATAATTTGAAATTTTACTATTAACTGACAAGACTTAGAGATTTAGGTTTTTATAATTGAAACCGGAAAGATAGAGGTATAGAGAGCATAGAGCTCTAGAGAGAAGACGTAGATTAGAGAGTCTGTGCTTTTTAAACACTTTGTATATTGGAAGATATTATGTGAGATTCAGAGGCAAATGTCTCACTGTCCAGTAAACTCTATATCATCCATTAAAATTAAGAAAGAAAAGAAGAAATAGAAGAAGAAGAAGAATAAAAATTTACACACAATACCTACTTTACAGTAGATGATTTAAAATCAAGAACTACAAAAGGGCTCATCTCCGTATGCTTTTCTTAATTAAAATGTTGTAATTTTATATATTAATTAGTTATTATATAATTTTTTATATATTATATTATATTATTTTGTATTATATATTATACAATATAAATTATATGTTATATAATTTTATATATAAATTTTTTAACGGCAAATAACTAAGTTTTAGTTAAGTTACCTGTTTATTCGGGGTAGTCCCAAAAAACTAGTAAATTTGTCATATTAGAGATTCTGCAGCACTCATACTAAAACAATTGGTCAAATTAGTGAACAGGCATATTTGATTCACATACTTTAGCTTAATCCAATCAAAACATACCTTTCAAAGATTGAAAATATTAAAAAACCTCGGGAGAGGCAAAAAAGAGAAATAATTGAAAAGAAAAAAGAAACGGTTAAATTTTTATACCTGTCATCCGACAGGATCTTCGGCTAATTGATGATAATCGATTCTTAATATGCGTAATTCGTAATATTTTTCTCCTCATTAATAAGCTTAAAGTCAAATTTTCAGGAACTCCAACTTCATACAAGTGGATCTTACAAACTTCACTATTTTCTACAAGTGGATCTTATACTTACTTTAAGCTTAACGCGTAGCCAGTATCCCCGTTCAAAGCGGCACTTGTTCTTGGAGGTCGATGCCGTAACAAAAATGTTCCATTTGGAGCAGAACTTAGTATACTGGCTGCTACATCACGATCCATTTCTCCTCCATACCTTATAAAATAAAGTCACATAATAAATATATTAATAAGTAATAATTATATTAATAAAATACAAATAAATAAAAAAAACGGTTACAAGAATGTAGATTCAGACCACTTTTTGAACAATATTTGAACTTTAGGTCTTAGCTGGTGGACCAGTACCCACCAAATCAAATTGCCTTCTATGAATTAATTATTTTCTTTCAATTTCTAAAACGCTCTGTATCTAAAGTAAAAAAAAAAAGTTAAAAAAAGCCATTCCCAACTTCGTGTTTTTTTCGTTTTTTTTCTTCGGATACAGAAGAACAATACTGAGTAATGGTTTCATGCTCTCATGGAACAGAAAAAAAGTCTGATTTTGAGAGACATCTGTTTCATAAACCTTCAGGAAAAACTTAAATTATTATATGCTGTATGCAAGAAGTGATACTTGGCGATTTTGGCCTTACATCCCAATTTAAATGTAATTTTAAATATACCTTTAGATGTTTCTTCAATGTTTATTTTAATACATCTAAATTTACCGTAAATTAGTTTTGAACAAAATATAATATTGCACAATAGATTTTTATCATTGTAAAATGCATTACAGAAAACCAGTGGTGCAGGTAGGGGGAGGGGGGTAAGGAGGGGCGGCTGTCCGCAGGCACAACCTCTCAGGGGGGCGCCAAATTGAGGTTTTTGCTTTGTCAATGCTATTATTTACTTATTTTGTGGTAGTGATGGGGGGGGGGGGCAAAACCGACGTTGTCCTCGGGGACTGAAAAACTTAGCTACACCTCTTCAGAAAACTTGGGTGGGGATCAATAGTGTGACTCGGCAAGCTCAGCCACCGTCAGCCTGGGGAGGATACGGTACAAGCTCCCACGAAACATCTTTGATTCGATTTGATTGTGATAGTTGTTGGTTACTTTGTGTTCTTTTTTTTTTGTGACACGAACTTAAATTCGGCGACTTCATTGTGAAAAGTTTAAAAATAAAACCTTATATTATTCTATATTTCAAGAACTGACAGTTTCAAACGAAAGATGTTGGCGCCATACCTTTCGCAAACCTAATGGAAACCACTGTTTCATTGTAACCGTCCTGAGCCAGTGCCAGATCTGGGGGTGAGAGGGGGGTGCTTAATTTAGAAGCTAGATAAAGGGAGTAGCAAAGGAACAGTAAGTATATAGTTTGTTATTATATATATATATATATATATATATATATATATATATATATATATATATATATATATATATTATATATATATATATATATATATATATATATATAATATATATATATATATATTATATATATATATATATATATATATATATATATATATATATATATATATATATATATATATATATATATATATATATATATATATATATATTATAGGGTTTCGCCAAGGGGCTTTATCATCACCGCCTGTTTATAATAACAGTATCATCGAGGCTCAGAAGACGGTGAAAACGTGCTTTATTTTTCGTGGAATTGATTTGTCTCTTGTTAATTATGCCGATGACATTTTAAATCTGAGTAGATCCGTCAGTGGCATAGAGAGTAATTTCAGAGTTTTTTCTAATGAATATGCTAACATAGGCCTAGAATTTAACTCCAGCAAAAGCGAGGTGGTCGTCTTTAATTGTCGTAAGAAAGAGTTGGCACCTGTCATATTTGCACTAGGTAGTAATACTGTTACTGCAGCAGCATCAATGACTTGATGCTATGTGGGGGTGGCAAATCTATGTGCCACCCCCCAAAAAAAATTTGGTTCCCCAAATCCCCGAAAATCATCCAATCATGTTGCCACCCCTAGTGATTTATCACTAGTGACTATCCCTGCCAAATATTACTTTGTATACCATAATTCTTCACTACTCTCTTGTACGTTAATTTTCGTCTCTTGTGTTACTTTGCATATAAACCAGACAGATATAATTGCAATATACATGGTTCTTCATATGTTGACAAAAGTATTGTCTTTATGAGATTAAGTAATAAAAAGATTTTTTTTTTAACTGAAAGTAAGGAGCGACATTAAAACTTAAAACGAACAGCAATTATTCCGCATATGAAAGGGACTGTCCCCTCCTCCACGCCTTGCTATTTACGTTACTTTAGTGTAAAGAGCTAGGAGTTGAGGAGGGGACATCCCCTTTCATATACGGACTAATTATTGTTCGTTTTAAGTTTTAACGTCACTCCGTACTTTCAGTTAATAAAACTTGTTTTTTATTTAATTTCTGAACGTTTTCAACTAATGCTGGTTTGATTTTGGCTCACAGTGCATGAAAAATTTAAAACACAGTTGGCGTATTATTTTTGGCAGATTTATTCCGGATATGAAGGGTCGCCCCTCCTCAATACCTCGCTCTTTACGCTAAAGCTGTTAGCACTTTTAAAAAAGCTTCCTATTCTAATTAAACAGCCCCTGTGTTTCAATTTTAGTAAACAGTCAAACTTTAGCGTAAAGAATAGGGTATTGAGGAGGGGCAACCCTTCATATATGGCATAATTTCTGTTCGGTTTTCAAATAATGCCGCTAAATCTGGCTCACCCTCTATGAAATATACCCCTCCCCCTCACGGAACTCCTCCGTGGAAATTTCATCCAACGGAAAGTGCACCCCCCCGTCAAATTCCCTCCAGACAATTCTTTCCTCGCTGAGAATCCCCCCCCCCTCTCTGTAAAATTGCTTGTGGACAATTCACCCTGAAAAATTCTCCTAAGCATTTTTTCATTGGAATAAGATTTTAACCATATATATTGGTTTCTCGGTCACTTCAGAAATGCCCCCTTCCGTGGAAATTATTTCAATTATGATAGATGAAATGTGAGCTAAAACAACTAGTAATGTGCAATAATTAGTATTATATAGAGGGGGGGAGGAGTGGAGGTAGGTACTTCAAGGTACCTTCCCGGGACATACCTTAGAATGTAGACCCATCCCTGAAAGTTTCATTTTCCTAACCCAACCCCTTTCCAAGATAGCCAAAAGTAACTAAAGTAGAATTTTACCCTAAGCAGATACAAATACACTGCACCACCACAGATTGCAGTTCTGGTTGGCAACTGATTAATTTTTAAGACTAGCGGGAAAAATTCTAGTAACTGATAGCGCCACCAGGTTCCAAACAAGACATACGAGATGGTAATACAAACTAAATGAGAGAAGATTAAAGTTAAAAACACACTGATGAAAAGAGGATAAAAGAAAGAGAAAAGCAAAAGTGAAAGTAATTGCTTTTTACTCACCATGGATATTCCTCAAGATGAAGATTCACATAATTTGATTTGGTGGGTGATTCAGGATGATTATTATTATTATTCAAAAGGGGTGGACCAGGAGCCATGACTCTAAGCTAGAAAAAAAAAATTGGAAACAAAAAAAAATAATTCGTAGAAAGCAATTTGATTTGGTGGGTGATTCAGGATGATTATTATTATTATTCAAAAGGGGTGGAACAGGAGCCATGACTCTAAGCTAGAAAAAAAATGGAAGAATATAATTAATTCGTAGAAAGCAATTTGATTTGGCGGGTAATTCAAATCAAATTGAATTACTTATATAAGTATTATTTTGAATGGCACTAAAACGGTGAGATTATATTCCAAATAATTACCGAAATTCTATTTTCCCAACATATATATATATATATATATATATATATATATATATATATATATATATATATATATATATATATATATATATATATATATATATATATATATATATATATATATATGTGCGTATGTGTGTGTGTGTGTGTGTATATTACATATACTGTCAGGAGTGGGGTTAAGGGGGCCCAGAAACAGACCAAAATCATGATCCCAACATTTTCTCAGGTAGTTTTTCACTTGGAATATGGCGGCAATCCGTTTTTTTTTACGCAATTATTCAAATATGTTAATATATATTCTTTAAATGAAACATTTATTAACGTTATATATTAAGTTGAACCGTTATTATATGAGTCAAAATTTTAGATGTATTAAAAAAAATAGACTTTCCCAAAAAAAGATATTACCACTGATTAACCGAACCTATCTCTGAATAAAATCAATAAATGAACAAAATAAATAACCATTTTAGGCAAAAGTTTTCAAGTAGTTCTTGGACGGTAATCCAACTTTATGTTAAAACGGAATATAAATAATTATTAAACTAGATTTTTATATTTACTAAATATGACATTTAACAACATTTTTAATTCACTTAATTCTTAAACGATTTTACTCAACGTTTTGATTTAGCGGATCAAGGATTTTGAAAAGTATTCAAAAAATTACACGAGGAAAACAAAAAAAGGATGGCCAAATGATTAACCAAGCTCGTCGACCGGTTTGATCGACGATCGACCATATCGTTGACTAAACATATCATTGTATAAAAAAAATTCGATAAACGAATGACAAATCAAATAAGGAAAGGACCACCATTGACTAACTAAAACTCATCGATCGATTTGATCGTGCATTGAATAAAAAAATCGATAAATGAACGATAAATCGAATAAAAAAACGACTACAATTGGCTAACTAAAACTCGTCGATCATTTTGATCGTACATTCTATAAAAAATCGATAAATGAACGATAAATCGAATAAGAAAAGAACTACCATTGACTAACTAAAACACGTCGATCGGTTTGATCATGCATTGAATAAAAAATTCGATAAGTCGAATAAGAAAAGGACTAGAATTGGCTAACCAAAACTCGTCGATCATTCTGATCATGCATTCTATAAAAAATCGATAAATGAACGATAAATCGAATAAGAAAAGGACAACCATTGAGTAACTAGAACTCGTCGATCGATTTGATCGTACATTGAATAAAAATCGATAAATGAACGATAAATCGAATAAGAAAAGAACTACCATTGACTAACTAAAACTCGTCGATCGGTTTGATCATGCATTGAATAAAAAATTCGATAAGTCGAATAAGAAAAGAACTACAATTGGCTAACTAAAACTCGTCGATCATTTTGATCGTGCATTCTATAAAAAATCGATAAATGAACGATAAATCGAATAAGAAAAGGACAACCATTGGCTAACTAAAACTCGTCAATCGGCTTGATCGTGCATTGAACAAAAAAAAAAAAATCGATAAATGAACGATAAATCGAATAAGGAAAGGACTACCATTGGCTAACCAAAACTCGTCGATCATTTTGATCGAAAATTCTATAAAAAAAAATCGATAAATGAAAGATAAATCGAATAAGGAGAGGACTACCACTGGCTAACTAGAATTCGTCGATCGGTTTGATCGTGTATTGAATAAAAAATCGATAAATGAACGATAAATCGAATAAGAAAAGGACTATCATTGACTAACCAAAACTCGTCGATCGGTTTGATCGTGCACTGTATAAACAAAATCGATAAATGAACGATATATCGAATAAGGAAAGGACTCACTGTAGGTGAAAGCGCTCTAAAATCATCAGCAACAGCACTAGAAGGATAAGATACGGACAGAGGTCGAGGAGGTAATTCCGGAGGTCTTGTACCACATTTTTTCACAAGTACTAGGCAAGATTTATGGCAAGATAGTCCACACTTACTACATTTATAACCCTGAAAAAAAAAGGAAGAGATATCAGAAGATCTATGCCAAAAAGGAACAAAAAAAGAAAAAGGAGAATAAAAGAAAAGAAGAAATAGAAGAAAAAATAAGCAGAAAAAAGGAACAGTAAAAGAAACTGAAATAGCAGCAATTCAAACTAAATAATCCTACTGTTTTGAAGAAAACATATATTTGAGCTGTTCAGAAGCCAAATCGACTTTTCTATGTTTAAACGTTTATAATCGAAATTTAAGTTGAATTTATAAAAAAAACTACACGGATAAACCAATTAAGCCAAATAACTACATGTAGGGCTGCCACAATATATCACTGCATAATCGGTCTGCCAAAAATAGATCGAACTGATTAACTGAATACCCTTGGATCATCGAACTTAGAAAAGATGCGCTTCTGAAATATCTTAAATACTCCGAAATATTCTAAGATATCTTTTGAATCATACAAGCTGTGGGCCTGACATTAAAAAGAAAAAGTAGCCGCATGACTCAATTGATTTTCTCTCAGGATCCCTTTAAAAGTAAAGTAGAAATTTAAAACAAAATTTTACATTCCTTTACAAGTTCTAGGACAGATTTATAGCAAAACAGTCGAAACTTGCTATATTTACAACCATGAAAAAGGTTTAAATTACATTAATTAAAGGTTTGCTCAATTATTAATTAAAGTTTGCAGTTATTAATTTTTAATTAATCTATTTCTTAATCTATTAACTTAAGTTATTAATTAAATATTATTGATTAAAATAACATTAATCAAATGTTTTAATTTAATTAAGGGATAATTTCAGAAAAAGAAACCTATCATTTTTTGTTTTCATTTGAAGTAGGAATTTTCCCAAAACACACTAGCCTTCAAATATAAAAAAGAAGACAAAATCAGAAAAATTTGTCATTCTATAAGAAGTAGGATTCGACACATACGCTACATTTCTTACAGTGAACTCAGGAGAGAAAAAAGTATAACACAGATAGGACATTTAAACTAAAGAATTAAAAAAAAAAATTACCTAATTAAATTTTTTCACTAATTGTTTTCTCCGTTTCTGGATTTATGCACAATCACCGAAAGCTCTACTCACTGAAAGCACTGAAACGAGCAAATTTGAGCACTGAGCACATTTGAAACGAGAAAAGCCACGAAACCGATATGGAATTTTAAAATTAAATGGAAAAGGCGTTATTTTTAACGTTATTTTAGCGGAAAAAATAACGTTGTAAAAAAATCCAATTTTTATTAGTTTGTTTTTTATTATTTTTAAACATACATATTATTTTTTAGATTTTAATTTTAAAGTGTGTAGATTAATTTGATCTTTTCTCTTTTATTTGGTTATGTCTTAGTTTACTTCTATTTTTAGCACTTAAGACGCCTAGTTTTAAACAGGCAAAATATCCGTCGTGTTTGTCGTTTTTCTTTTCTGTCTACTGACCACAGACCCCTTGTTTTCCTTCTTTAACTTTTTGAAACTTTTCTCTCTTTGTCTTGTCATTTCTGGCCAGTTCGGCTTTATATCTTTTATTTGATAAACAAAAAGGATTTTAAAAAAGGCACTAGAGGAAATGCGATGAAAAATGTGTAAGAAGAAGAAGAAGATATGGAGGAAGAATAAAAAGAGAATAATAGAATAAGAAGAAGAAGGAAAGAACGATTGATAAAAAGGCAACTTTTTAACTGTAGCCTAATAGAATAAAAAACTGTAAGCTTAATAGAATAAGAAGAAGAAGGAAAGAACGATTGATAAAAATGCAACTTTTTAACTGTAGCCTAATAGAATAAAAACTGTGGCCTAATAGAATAAGAAGAAGAAGGAAAGAAAGATTGATAAAACGGCAACTTTTTAACTGTAGCCTAATAGAATAAAAAACTGTAAGCCTAATAGAATAAGAAGAAGAAGAAGGAAAGAACGATTGATAAAAAGGCAACTTTTTAACTGTAGCCTAATAGAATAAAAAACTGTAAGCTTAATAGAATAAGAAGAAGAAGGAAAGAAAGATTGATAAAACGGCAACTTTTTAACTGTAGCCTAATAGAATAAAAAACTGTTGGCCTAATAGAATAAGAAGAAGAAGAAGGAAATAATGATTGAAGACAACTTTTTTCTAGTAATTACCTGATAAAATACACCTTTCATTAGTCGACTACACTGAACACAATTTTGAGGTTTCTCAAATGTATGCATTTCAAATAAATGCTCCATGTTAGGGGCGATTTCAGCGGGTTCAAGATGATCCCTAAAATTCAAGATTTAATTTAATAACTCTAAAATACGCTTATACATCTAAATACCTCTTTGATAAGTCTAAGTACGTTTATAGGTGAGATGTAGTCAATTTAATAAGTTTAATCAAATATGTTGACTCCAAATTGAACTACATTTGTTTTTCTTTAGTGAATATTTTAAGAAATGCTCCAAATCGAAAAAATTCCGTCTTATCTTTTTTTAAAACAGTTTTTTTTCTAGGGATTGAGAGCAACGTATGGGCCTAAAATTTTTGTTCATATCACAAAAGCTTTACCCAATGATCCGAATTAAGAAAATTTCAGGATGGGAGACTACTAAAATCAAATCAAACTCAATATACTGAATAATATTACCTTAACTAAAACCAGAACTACAAAAACCTACTAAACCTGACAATAAAGAGTAAGCGTAATATTGAGTTGAAATTAGATCCCATGGGGACCAACTCCACTCTATCTTAACTTGTTTTTAAGATAGTACTTGCTTGTATTTATGTTTTTTTAATATTAAATAATTATGGTTGATATTAGTTACATAAGAGGAGGAATTTATTACTAAATATTCATCTTGCTCAGGAAGGTCAAAATTTTCAATTTGTTTCATCAGCCCCAAATATTTGTGATGTATTGTCCTCTCAGGTAAAAAGTGTAACTGGTCTTAGTAATTTTCCAAAAACTTTACTTCCTGATTGTTTTTGTTGGTTAATGCTATATAACACTCTCTTATCTCCAAATGTACTAAATAGTAGAAAAAAATTACTACCGGATAATTAAAAAAAAAAAAATAGAGAAAAAATGCAAGCGTGGGGCCATAATTACCTATTATATAACCATTCATGGATCTTTTTAACATCGTCCACAAATATGAATATAAATAATTGAAACACTAGGATTATCAGGACACACGGATGACTTTTTGTGTCATGACCACCCCGCACTTTCATTTTAGTCTTAAAACAATTTTTCTGGTCTTTTTAGCAATCTATTTTCGCCCTCCATATTTGCCAATTTTTTCATACATATCTTAATTCTATTCTAGGACGTCTCAAGACCTGCAACTAGTCAAGACTGTCGTAGTTTTGATTTCAAGAGACCACGCATTCCTCTCCTTCAAAAGAACTAAAGTCATGTCATTAGCTGTGAGCGAACAATCCGAGTCGACCTTATAGTATCTAAAGGCCTATATTAAAATGGTTTAGTTGAGTGACTACAATAACTAATGAATCCTGTGATTATAAATGGATCATATGTTAAATGGCCTATTCCAAAAACGTTTAACAGTAAAAGTGATAACTAATGAATTAATTGGTTCTAACTGAATCATATACTGCCAAGTAATAAGAATCTACTTATAAAACTTAAACTCATCCGAACCATGAGATGTGGATGAAATAACTATTACGATATTCGATCTTTGACGTAAAGAGATAAAGTTAAATAAAGTCGTATAAAAAGGAATTTTTTGACTCATATGTATCTTTTTTTGAAATTTTTTGGAACTTTTTTGGCTCATGTGGAACTTTTTTGGCTCATATGGAACTTTGGTTCATGTTTTATGTTTCCCTTTATTTATTATTGCAAAGACCATTTTATTCTTAATCGATTCATTATGGATATTATTAGTGTTGCCTCCCGAGGAAGTACGCTGACTTGCTTGATTGTCATTTTTTGTTCTACTTTTTCTAGTTACTGCTACTACTAACAATTTACCGCAGCAGCAAAACACCTGAAGCGGCATAGCTAAGCACAGAGGAAAACACAGACGACACATAGGAAAAAAAGTCCTTTGTTTTCCCCTTCGAAGAAGAAATAATAAATTCAAGTGGAAAATTCAAAAAAGAAGATGGATTGATGACAGTTTCGTAAGAAATCATGTTTTTTTTTGTGTTCAAAAGACACGAAAGAGCAGATGTCGACATGATGTGAACTGCCTTCTATATGGTAAAGTGCTTTCCGAGTATATTCCACACAAAGCTGAGCTTCCCAATGAAGAATATTCCTCTTTTGATTAATTTTGGTTCGTCTTACATATTGAATTGGAAAACTTGGAATTTTGAGCATCACTGTATCCGATGCAAAAAGTGACTTTCATTGTTGTTCAAGATGGGGGACTGAAAATTTTCCTAGACGGGGGTTTTCGGCTACAAAGATTTCGAAGGTGCAGTTTTCATTTCGATCTGACGTTATTTTTTTGGAGTTTTAGGATGTTTTTCAGAACTTACATAAACCTGCTTTCAATGAGAACTTTTGTCATTAAGATTAATCGAAATAACTGTTACCAATCCTGAATAAGCTTCAAATGGCGATTCTTCCCTACTTCACAATTTTTTAAAAGCATTTCTTAGCTTTTGGTTACTATGGGCTAGAACTCGTTCTTTACTAGGTTACCCCTACGGGAACAGTAGTGTAGCTTATAGGGGGGGGGGGTACAAGGCAGACAGCTGTACCCAGCACAGCCTCTGAGGGGGGCGCCAAACTGAGTTTTTTCTCTCTTCAATTTTATGATCTAAGTACATTGTGGTAGCGATGGGGGTGCCATTGTCCCCCTGTTCTGAAAACCTTAGCTACCCAATTGACGGGAACAACCATTATTAACTTTTGGCTATTAGCAAGATCTTATCATTCTTGTCGTCTAAACTTTTACCTAGAACGCTTAAGTCCTCTGCATAATCGAAACTTAAGCGAGTTTTACCTTCCCATTTAATACTTACAGTGCATCATAGAGAGCTCGTATCCATTTTTTCTTCATTTCTTCTGTTTTAGCAAACAGCGTATACGCATTTTTGCTTTGCCTATGTGCCAGTATGAATTGATGGGTCCATCGAGATTCTCGTCCTAAGGCAGTCACTTTTCTTACAGGCGGTCTTCAACACGATAATGTTGTAATGGCAGTGAATGTTTGAATATATATTGTTCACTCTAAAAATAACTTAATGAAATTTCACTTTGTTTCAGATAAAAGGCCATAATAATATAGAAATTTCGTAGGCACTGATGATCTTTCAACTCATTCGGTTATTCATTTATCAACTCATTCGATTATTGATAATATGTCTTTTTCCTTTTTTGGCATATTCTAAATACGCGTATTCCTTAAGAAATACTTCCAAATGTTTGGGATACTTCACGAATTATACCTATACATAAAAAAGGTGGTAGTACAAATATAGATAATTACCACCCCATTTCCTTACTATCCTCTCTATTTAAAATTCTTTAGAAGTTACTGATACTGATGATCTTTTCTTTTTTGAATAGAGTTCACATTTCACAGACTTTCGGTTCCAGTTTAGAATAACTAAATCAAGGAACAATTACTTGTTTAATATAAAAAAAAAACTATATACTCTATAATTCCTCATGTAAAAATATATATTTAATTATATAATTAAACTTTAATTTTAAATTATGGTTTTATTTTAAAAAGTTATATATAGTTAGAATTATGAAATCAAAATCCTATATTTTAAACTATATATTTCATGATGGCAAAAATATCACAATGCTACTTAAATACAAAGAAAAATTGTGTATCTGTTATCTTTTCTGATATAAAATACAAAAATAAAACCTTTTTAAACTCGTTTTCAAAATGGACTAAAAAGTAAAAAACATTTTTTTTTCTCGAGAATCTATGAATTAAAATGAATGCATGGGACCAAAAACGGATTAGACTTTACATAACATAGATACCAGGTTTATCTAAATTATAGATGAATAAAGGAACAAAGTCGGGGAGTTGAGGAAAACGAGTTAAGAAGACCACCCAGTTATGTAAAGCCCAATCCACTTTGTGACCCTTATCTTCAATTATATTACCCCTTATTGTCCCATATGTGCCCCTTATTTTCACTTATATCCTTAGATTCTCACGAGAGGAAAAATAGTTTCTATTTTTTTAGTCCCATTTGAAGCCCAGCTACAAAAATTCTAAATTTAAGATTTTCAACTTTTTAGTCGTCTCTAAGACCAAAAAGGTCTTTTCTGAGACAAAAATTGATCTTATCAAAGATCAAAGTTACCACGGCAACAGGGGAGTGTTCTTACCACTGCGCCATAAATAATTGCCACGCTTAAAAATTGAATTGGTTTTACACTATTTGGTGTACCCAATCACCCCTTCATGTTTTTTTTTATTTATACAAGGAGGAGTATACAAAAAGGGGCGGAGATTTTGATGCTGTATTGTTGAACAGTCATCGGAAGTGCAAATACTGACAAAAATTTGCAAAATGGTTCACAAATTTAACAAACTTATGTTACGAATAATTTTGTGACAAACAAGTCGAGGAAAGTTGAGGAAACCGAGTTTAAAAAAAATGGACACAAATAAATTGCCAAATATGGGTAGAACAGGTAAAAATTAGGCTCGTACACAAGAGAGCAGGGTGGGTTTCGGGACAGTGTTAACCAAAATGTAGAGACTTTTATCTATAATTAACTATGTTTTCCTGGCATTTTTTGAAATTTCTTCAAAGTTGCCCCCCCCCCTAAAAAAACATTCTGTACTCAAGCTACGTCCGATCATGGTTCAAAAGTACCATTCTAATTAGAGCATTAGAGCAGACACTGATTATTTTGAATCTACTAATTAGGCTTTTGATGACATTGACGTCATCATTGATGATGACATTCGTCTTTGCAGAAGACTGACCTGTGGCAGGTAGTGGAAAAATTTTCTCCGAGAAAACTGTCTAATCTGCTGCTGTCTAATACGAAGTTTGTGGCATTTTAAGCCTTAATTCCTTCTCTGTCATCAGAGGCACCCAGGACATCCAGAAAGAGCCGTCAGTCATCCGTCATATGCGTTGTTGCCCAGAGGTTTCATGTGGATGTACAATACAATCCAAATTTATGGGAGCTTTGAAGATATGGCTTAGAAAAGTGGAGCACAAATAAATCCAGGTTAGTTAATATAAAATAAGAAGAATACATTTGTATACCTGGTGTTTGCCTTTATCCTCTTTTGTTCTTTTCATAAACATAGTTGTACTTCATTGTTTACTAATAAATTAATAAAAATCTAAGTTGAATTACAAAGACTTGGATTCTATTAAAAAAGGGGAGGGGAAGAGAATGTTTCGCAAACGTGTTTTTTACACGTTTTTTTTCTACAGTGAGCACGTACGTAGAGTGAGAGCATTCGACTCCGTACCCTCCTCAGAGGTGACCTGATTCTTGACGAAATTTCCCATTTTTTGAAATAATTCGCATGGCTTTGTTTTGTTTCCCTGGGGAAAAGTGGGAGTGGGCTTTAAAAATTGCCCTATTCCCCTTTAAAATGAATTATTGTGTACGTGCCTGCCACTAAATTTTTTGGATAGATGCCAATTTACGATAATAAATTATTAACAAACAGATTTTGGCAGGGATGTCAAAAAATAAAAATTCATTCTTCCGTATGCTTCACCTCTTCTCCCAATGAATTCTGGCTATCTTTCGATAATTCCCCGTTTATTTCCCGGTATTTCCCCGTAAAATTTTTAAATTTTAAAAGAGGTCTATTATAGAAAATACGTTTCAGGAAAAAAGCGAGAGACAGAAGGAAAGCCAAAAGAGGGAGAGGGAGCGTGAGAGAGAGGATGTAAACAAAGTGTATACCAGATACCAAAAGCAGTAAAATAGCAGCAAACAAAATAGTTGTGCGTTAAACAAGAGTCGGGGCTGCAGCTCACTAATTTCCGTACCCGAGCAGTTCAAGGGTATTATAAACGGGTATGCTTATGGCTAATCTCGGTGCCAGCAAAATCAAAAAAGTAATGCAAATGACATGATAGTGCCAGGGGACCAGGGGGGTAATTACTTGCTTAACCCGTAACATTAGGAAAACAGAGGTAATAATATGTATAGTTGAAAATAGGGAGCAAAGATCTATTAATGTACTACCCCCACATGCCTCCCTAAAAAATATAAAGTCATAAGAATCAAACATCTATGCAAGAAAGTATTTATAATGTCATCAAATTTGTTCATTAGTTTCCAAAGAGCATCAGAATTAGCAACGTGCTACCCGAACTCTAGAACCTTTGAGTCCCAAAATTAGAAAGTTGCCACCCTGAGTTTGGAGTACCGACCCGGGCACCGAAGGCCCGATTTAGCGAGAGCCTTCCTTTAGAACATAATACAAGAAAAGTTTAAATAATCATAAAATTTTATTTTCTATCACAAGAATAAACAAAAGTTCTGTGTAAAATCATATTCAACTTTTCTTTCTAGTGCAGGGTCTCGTCTCGAAATTTAAGGTTGAGAATATGACCAAAACTGATAAAGAATTTTGAATTTTGTAAAGTCGTCGCAACACAGCTTCCAAGATGACTAATAAACCAAAAAATCTTAAAAATTTCACGTCATGTATTTTGTGGGTTAACCATCTTGAATTAACATCCTTTCATCTGAAGCTTATAGTAGCTTATCTCTTTTTCTAACGCGGCAATGCTGTTTTCAACCTCAAAAACGTTTTTTTTTAAAGCTTCTATGTACAGCTTTTTCCTCTCTCTCATTTTCTTAGCTGCTTTTGCATTGCTCTTTCTTTTTTCTCCATGATTCAAGTTGCTATTTATTATTCTATTTCGACTCTTTCCCTCGGTAGCTTTAGCCTTCTTCTTTTTATTTTTTGGCATGGATTCAAGCTCTTTATTTAAATAATGAGCAATCTTTAATCTGTCTTCATTTTTGCATACACTGTCGAACTCATGATCAGAGTAATCTTCACCATCACCTTTTGGTGGCTTCCACTCATCTTCACTATCTTCCAAGTCACTAAGATCATAGACACTGCTTAGCTCTTTCTCTAATTCATCATCGCCGAATTTGTACTGAAAACGCAAGCACTTTTTCCTATTAGAAGACCTGGTATTGTAAGCTCTATTTGTTTGCACTTCTAGACTACTCTCTTCTGACATTTCTACTTGCATAATTGATACTATTAATAATTAAACTGTTTGGATACAGGTTGTTTCTGACACTGATCTCTAAAGAAGTTCCGACCGAGATTTATATCTGCTTAAAGCTCCACCCAAAACGAGGAAAATGACGCCATGCAAACTCCGCCCGAAATATAGAAAATGACGTCATACAAAAACAGTAATTGCTTCGTAATTACTTTCAACAGTAAAGATTCACTGAATTTAATAGCTAATTTTATCCTTTGACATAGAAATATTAAGCTACGAGTTTCCTATGTTTAACGCTTTTCCTATATTTAAGATTTTTGAAGCTATTTTCTTAGCAAATGTAATCAAAATTATTTACTCTATATACAGGGGCATTTTAGTATGATGAGATGGGGTGACGTTGTCACCCCGTATAGACGTAGTTTAATATGACATCATTAGAAAGTATGATATCATTAGACATAATTCATAAATGACACACGAAAAATGATGGAAGATAAAAAAAAATCGTTACTAAACTTTATCCCTCAGCCCACAAACGTTCTTTTGGGCCTACCCATAGCAAAAAAGCCCATAAAATAGGTACAAATCGAAGTTTTGGGGGCATTAGAAGAAAATTTTCATGGAGGGTATGTTTGAAATACCAGAAAGCACGTTTATGTACCATAATTTTCAGGATCTCCCTAGGAGGCTGTCCATCCCAATCTTGGCGGAAATTTCTTCGATAAAACAGATATGTAAATAGTGATCAAAAATGTGCGAAAAGTCAAAGAATACAATACAACCATTTAAATAATTTGTATTTGGGTACATTTGGGTATATTTGGGGGGGGGGGGGAGGTAAAGTACTTACTATACCGTAAAAGGTGCTATTTAGCGTAAGGGTTCCGTTAAATACTTGTGTATTAATAATGATGAAACTCGTCCTTCAAGGAGCATGTTAACAAAAAAACTGTCCGGTTTTTCCATGGAAATGAAAATATAAAATATAGAAAAAAACTAGGCAATTTAAATATGCTATCGTAGGGAGCTTCTAGGTAAAAGCTATCGCAGGGAACCCCCGATACAAAGCTAGGGCTTTTTATAGGGGGCGGTTATTCAGGAGTTTTTGAATAATATTGTTAATTCTAGTTTATAATTTTTGTCTGAAAGCATTGCTTCTTAATCATTTCATTTTATTGCTAATGATTTATTTAAATATTTCAAGTTTTTTTCTCTTTTTGGCAGTGGTAGATCCTCTCCGTCTATGCCATTGACATAGATTTCACAATTCTTTTGGATATTTCGTTTCTTTTATTAAATTAAAGTTTCGGTTACTGTGCGTTGTACTTCACTCTTTACATGGTTCTAGCTACTGCTGCAATCATGATAAAGACACAGGAAAATGTCTTTGGCTTTGTCATTGATGGAACTTAATAAGAAGTGGACAACATCCATACAGTGGCGGTTCTGGCCTCTCTTGCGCCCGGGGCAGACAGTTTTCAGGAAATATTTTGATAAAATTTTCATTTATTAACAAAAATTTTATTTATTACCAAATTTTTCATTTATTTAAATCGGACTTTTCTTACTTCATGAGGGAAAAGATATAAAAAAAATAAAGATATCAGATTCAATTTGCTTAAACCTTCTGCCGACTGCACCCTCTACTTTTTTAATAAAAATAAAATTTTAAAAATTATATAATGATTGTAAATGTTAAGATTACTGAATTTAAATTCTGCGCCCCTAAAATTTCTATGCCCAAGGTAATTGCCCCCTCTGCCACCCCCCCCCCCAACCGCCCCTGTGATTCCCTGTGTTGGCAAGGTTTTCAATCAAAGCAGATAGCACCACAGGGAACTCCCAACTGTATCAAACCACTCATAAGATACTTCCTTTGAGCAGGGGCGGATCCAGTATTTTTTTAGGGGCGGGGGCAAAATAGATTTATCCGAAAAAAAATTTAGGGGGGGGGGGCAAAAAAAAAGGTTCATCCGATAAGTTTGCGTTAGGAGCAAGTTTAATTAACGCAAACTTGAGTTAATTAAGTAAAGTACACTACTTTAGACTACGCTAGGGGGGGGACTTACACTACTTTAGACTACGCGCTCCCCTCGTCCCCTGGATCCGCCACTACCTTTGAGCTTATTTTTAACGTTTTCCAAGCAGGTATGCTAGAATATTTTTATAGACTGCCCTTTCATGAACTTCAAAAAGAAAATATTGCTCCAATCAATCGAAAAATAAAATCACACTTTCTAATGATTCAAGTCTCATTAAATCTGAATATCTGTATCTCTGGGACACAACAAAGAGAAGTTAAATGGTTTTTCTAAGACTTCCGGGAAAATCGGTGTCGACTTTTAGTTTTCTGTCGTTTACTCGGATCTCCTATCCAAGCTCTATATGTCATGGCAAGACCGCCCAATCAATTCCAGATAGTTCGGCAAAATAAAAAGGTTTATCAAGAGCAAGATACAGCGATCCTTTATGGTACCACATTCTCTTAACTGAAGCAAACCCCACACACAAATAATTTTCAAGCTTCAGAATTCGGGAACAAAAAAAGGAGATACGTCAGTGCGGGAGGTCTCGGTGTTCAGAATGAACATGCGATTTTTATTTCAATTGTTGAAAAGTTTAAGAAACTAAAAACTCCGTTATTTGTCCGCGCAATAGACATATCTAAGGCGTTTGATTGTGTCCTACATTAGCAAGCAGTCATGTCACTACTAAGAGCAGGAGTTGATCCCTTTGTTTGTAAATGTCTATGGCAATGGTACCGAAAATCTCAAATAAGAATTCGGTCTGCAGGACAGCTTTCAGGGCCTATAGAGATACGTAGAGGTGTTAAATAAGGCTCAGTAATCAGCCCTGTGATATTTAACAATGCAGTACGTTCTGCAAAAAAATCGATAGAAGAATTTTTGATAGAAGATGAATTGATGCTAGTCATCAATCTTACGCAGATGATGTACTTTTGATAAGTGATGATTTAGAATCTTTACAGAAAGCTATTAATGCCGTGGCGTCTGCACTTGGAGATATTGGGCTAACAATAGAGCCGTCTAAGACTGAATTCTTCGTTCTGAACGCGAAACACTGCCAAATCATGTTGTTGATATTTGCGGGAAGACAGTTGTCCAAAAGGATACGTTTGAGTATCTCGGACTCCGATATGGGAATTCTATCAGAGCTATTAAAAATCTAGTTATTGCGGCACTTAAAGAAAAACTGCGGAAAACTTACGGTATGTTTGCACGAAGTAAAGGTCAACTTGACAAGATTACGCTCGGTCGTCTCTGTAACGCCATGTTCGCGCCACATGTCTTTTTTCAACCCCTTTATGGAATTGCTTTAGTAAAACCGAACGTAACCAAATTCATTTTAATTTTTTTCGGTATTGCAAATATTTATTGGGAATTCCCATATGGTTCAGAAACCCTTATGTTTCGCAGAAATACCATATTTTTGAGATAAGTAAGAAAATGGATGAGTTGTCTACCCGTTTCAAAAATCGAAACAGAACAGTCCACGACTTTCCATTGGCTAGTCTTGTTCAGTAAAATCGTGATTTTGATTTCGTTTGTTTCTCTCTCTCCCATAGTTATCGCAGTTTAATTTTGTTTTGTAGTGTTGTGTGATGTTTCCGCTCTTTTTTTCTTTCGTTTTTATAACTCCTTCGAGCATTTACAGTGTATTTGTGCGAAGGGTTGAAATTAAATTATTATTATTATTATTATATTGCAAAAAAAGAAAACACATCAATGCTACCTCAGTGCCGCCTATTTAAAAACACGATTTTCTTTATTGTTCAAGACGGAAAATCACAGTGAAGATAATTCAAAAATGACGATATCAGTGAAGATAATTCAAAAATGACGATATCAGTGAAGATAATTCAAAAATGACGATATCATATGTCATTTTTGAAGGGTACCAGCCTCTTTATGAAAATTCTCAAAAATTTCTACTCATAAATAGATACTACTGTTCAGTCAAATTCGAACGAGATGAACCGTTTTCAGAATACTGTTGCATGGGAAATATTTGTCAATAGAGTTACTTTGAAAACCTGTTTATGTTTAATTTTGGTTACTAGGGTAGTTTTGTACTTTACCAGGATGCAGCTACTGCTGTAAGCATGACTAACCGATATGGATGATCCGGGGCATACAAGGAAAAAAAAAAGCTCCACTCACCACGTCAATACTAGTAAACAAGGCTATAACATAACACGTATCTTGCGCTGAACCAAATTTTATACTGACCTATCTGTACAGATTTAATTAATATATGATAAATTAATAATAATTAATTATTAGTCAATATAGGTTAATAACAGAGTTAATGAAATAAATTAATATATGGCTAGATAAAGTAATTAAAAATACGCAGACCTTTTTTTCAGATATCTTGAGCATCTTTTCGCAAATTTTGCTCAGTTTTCAATGAAAAAAGATAAGCGTTAAATTTCATATCAGTCAATCATATACTAATTCACAGCCATAGTCTGTATTTATTATGAATAGTGAATGGGCCTAGAACGTTCACTGTTTCATTCTAGGAGGGATACGGGGGGCAAAATTCGCCTGAACAACACAAACAGGTGATTTAGTAGTCAAAAATAAGAAACTAGAAAAAAAAAATTCAAAATCAAGATATTTCGGGGCGGAGGGCGGACTAGGGAGGGTCAGACACGTGCGACCATACCATATGTTGGCACGCCCACAATAAATTTTATTGAATATCTGAAAGTACATATATATGAAATATTAATTTAATTTTATGCAACAGAATATGAGAAGTTTTTATAATACGGCCTCGAAATGTCACAAAATGACCATTTTAGTCATTGTAAGGTATCCAAATTACATCACAACTTCAATGTATCGACATAAAGCTTGGATCAAACAGTTCGTGATAACGAATTGTAAGAGCGACTCGTCTCAATAGTAATCGAAACTTTAAAAAACGGAATTTTGATACCAGTAGATACATCAAAAGAATTGGATTTTTATACTGATTTCAAATATACAAGTTTCATCAAGTTTAATTTTACCCATAAAAAGTTACGAGCCTGAGAAAATTTGCCTTATTTTCGAAAAAAGTGGAAAACACCCCATAAAAGTCATAGAATCTTAATGAAAATCACACCATCAGATTCAGCGTATCTGAGTTCAAGCTCCTATTTGCAAAAATGTGGACTTTGGTATTTTTTGCCAGAAGAAAGATCACGGATGCGTGTTTATTTTTCTGTTTGTTTGTTTTTTTTTTGTTTTTTTTTTTCATCTTATCAGAGGCTGTCTTAGGAGAGACAGAGCACTTAGCCGGGCACAGAAATTTTAGGGGCGCAAAATATCAAATGAATAATCAAACGGTTAAAATCATTTTGTGACTTTTGAAATTTTATTTTTATTAAAATAAAGTGGAGGGCACGGTCAATAAATTAAAATAGTTAATAAATTATAATTACTTAATAAAATGAAAAAAGTAAAAAAACGAGATAATTAAGTAATAATAATTAAAATAATTAACACAATAAATTAAAATAATCAAACAATAAGTTATCAATTAATTAATAAGTAGAAAACAATGTTGTTAATAAATGAAAATTTTGTTAAAATTTGGCCTGAAAATTTCATGAGAGACAAGAGGGGGGGGGGGGTGCCCGGGACTGGACCCTCACAAAATGCAATTGCAGTTTACGTGCCTGAGCTCAATATCTCATTTTTTAGCAAAAAGAAAAATGGCCAATCTATTTACAATTTTCCTTTTCTAGAATTTCATGGCTTTCGAAGCTTCCATTTCTCGTGATTTTTTTTTATTGTTGTTTTCGCCGGGAGGAGTAAGTAGACATACGTTACTATATTGTGACTTGAATTTCGAATACTGTGTTGTATGGCCACGTTTGACTTATAATAAATCCATCTAACTATCTAAAAAAATATAAAGACAGAAGTATCATTACCCCAAACAGCTTTTCCACAATCTTAGCAGCACAAAGAGAAACACGAAATAAAGCAAATGCAACCTCTGAAGTTAGGACGCAATAAACAACAAATGGCAACTGAGCCCTACCATTAAAGCGCTTATTAAAGTACATAAAACCCAACAGTTTTTATCACAACACAATAACGGTGAGCCCTTTTAGTATTTAAGTACCTCAACAAATTGATGAATATACGGAAGGTGCTCTACATCTGTGCCACTCAGTCGATTCATAAATCTGATGACGTCGGATACTCTCTTCTAAATAATTTATGAAGTTGATTATAAAAAGAAGTTGATTATCTCACATGGACGCATACACGAGTGAGATGATCTAGCTTCAAACTCTCTACAATTCCACGAGATCGTAACATTTCAAAGAAATTAAATTTTTATCGTATATTGATATAATATGCTGATGAATATCAGGTTTATATCAGATAATGAAGATTTGGATCATTTTCTCCGGGAGGACTCGGTGCTTTCTGATTTCAGGGGGAAAGATTTGCAGATTAATTTGCAGCTTTCTAACAATCTTCAATGTTGTAACCTAATGGCAATAACTCGAATCGGTATATACATAGATAATGCTTAGAAAGAAGGAAAATTTATGCGTTTAAGCTATTTTGTATAGATTGTTTTTTCTTTTTGGTTTGTAATCTGTTTGTGTGGGCTTTTTAATTTGTTTCGTTGGCGATTTACTTGTCTTGTAAACACTTTTTGTGAATACGGCCCCAGGGGTTTGAAAATAAACTTATCTATCTATCTATTTATATGGAAGATGTTCAATATCCGCGTCACTTAATCGATTCATGAGTTCGATGACGTCAGATTATCTCTTTTAAATAATTTTGAAGTTGAAAAAAAGAAGTTTGTTAGCTCAGATGGACGTAGACACGAGACAGTTGCTGCGGCTTTACACGAGATATTGATGTATGTTGGTATCAGATATTGCTGAATATACGGATGACGTTCAACATCTGCATCACTTAATCAATTCATGGGTTCGATGAAGTCAGTAACTCTCTTTTATACAATTTTGAAGTTGAATAAAAAAAAGAAGCTTGTTAGCTCACATGGACGTAGATACGCGAAAGAAACTGCTGCTTTACACTTTCTAAGATTCTAAAAGATCGTACAATTTCGAAAATTTTTTATATTTTATTTTGGATTGATTTATATTGATATTATATATTGATGAGTATATACGGAAGATGTTCAACATCTCTGCCCCTGAATCGACTCATGAGATTGATGATATCATATACTGTCTTTTAGATATATTTTTCTAAAACGTCTTTTTTTAGTTACTAAGGGCCGTGATTCGTCATTTACTAGTTTGAATTCTAGGAGACCGCAAAATTTCAAAGTATGATTTTTTCAAAGGTTGTGATTTTTTCAAAATATTGATGTATACTGATATGGTACATTGACAAATAAAGGGAAGATTTTCTCCATCTGTACCACATAGTCGATTCATAAATTTGATGACGTCGAATACTTACTTCTAAATAATTTATAAAGTTGAAAAAAAAATATGTAGCTCATATGGACATATACATGAAGGAGGGTACTCCGGTTTCAAATTCTCTAAAATTCTACGGGATCGAAACATTCAAAAAAATTATTTTCATCATATACGGATGTTCTAGACCCGTATATGATGAATATACAGAAAATATTGTATACTGTATTGATGAATATGCGGAAAATGTTCTAAATCTGTGCCTCTAAGTCGATTCATAGTTTTGACGTCAGATACTCCCTTTTTTTAAAGTTAATTGAAAAAGAGAAGTTAGGTGGCGCACAGGGGTATACAAAAGACAGATATTTCGGTTTCAAACTCTCTAAAATTCAACGATACTGAAAAATTTAAAGAAATTCTATTTTTATAATATGCGGGAGAAGTGTATTTTCAGTAATTTCCTTTCCTTCAAAATTCTGAAAAGTTTCATTTTGAATTTAGAATTTTGACTCTTTACATGAATACCAGAAAGAATGCTTGTTATTACGGTATCCGAATAATTCAAAATATATGGTAAAAGAAATTCTGCAATAAGTATAAACCAATTTCTCCTTCCTTTACTCCCTTAAGAGGAAATTCTGAGAATGATCGTAATATCTTCACGTCGATGAAATTGGCAGGATCGGGTTACGGTAACCACTTGAGGATGCCCCCCCCCTCCCCCGTCTTCAGAAAACATTGATAAGACATTAAATTGTGAGCAAGCTTATTATTAAAAAACCGTTGGAATTAGCCATGATTAATACAATTTTTATTGTAGGTCTGAATATATTCTTTTTATGCATTTTCCCTTAATTCCAGAAATTAAAAAATATTTGATATTTTAAATTTTTTGAAGTATTTTATTCAGCACTGTTTTCAGCATCATTCAGGACTAAATTAAATTCCCTTAAAAACTATTTCCCTTAATTCCAGAATTTAAACAATATTTGATATTTTAAATTCCCTTAAAAACCATTTCCCTTAATTCCAGAAATTAAACAATATTTGATATTTTAAATTTTTTGAAGTATTTTATTCAGCACTGTTTTCAGCATCATTCAGGACTTAATTAAATTCTCTTAAAAACCATTTCCCTTAATTCCAGAATTTAAACAATATTTGATATTTTAAATTTTTTGAAGTATTTTATTCAGCACTGTTTTCAGCATCATTCAGGACTAAATTAAATTCTCTTAAAAACCATTTCCCTTAATTCCAGAATTTAAACAATATTTGATATTTTAAATTTTTTGAAGTATTTTATTCAGCACTGTTTTCAGCACCATTCAGGACTAAATTAAATTCCCTTACAAACCATTTCCCTTAATTCCAGAATTTAAACAATATTTGATATTTTAAATTTTTTGAAGTATTTTATTCAGCACTGTTTTCAGCACCATTCAGGACTAAATTAAATTCCCTTACAAACCATTTCCCTTAATTCCAGAATTTAAACAATATTTGATATTTTAAATTTTTTGAAGTATTTTATTCAGCACTGTTTTTCAGCACCATTCAGGACTAAATTAAATTCCCTTACAAACCATTTCCCTTAATTCCAGAATTTAAACAATATTTGATATTTTAAATTTTTTGAAGTATTTTATTCAGCACTGTTTTCAGCACCATTCAGGACTAAATTAAATTCCCTTACAAACCATTTCCCTTAATTCCAGAATTTAAACAATATTTGATATTTTAAATTTTTTGAAGTATTTTATTCAGCACTGTTTTCAGCACCATTCAGGACTAAATTAAATTCCCTTACAAACCATTTCCCTTAATTCCAGAATTTAAACAATATTTGATATTTTAAATATTTTGAAGTATTTTATTCAGCACTGTTTTCAGCACCATTCAGGACTAAATTAAATTCCCTTACAAACCATTTCCCTTAATTCCAGAATTTAAACAATATTTGATATTTTAAATTTTTTGAAGTATTTTATTCAGCACTGTTTTCAGCACCATTCAGGACTAAATTAAATTCCCTTACAAACCATTTCCCTTAATTCCAGAATTTAAACAATATTTGATATTTTAAATTTTTTTAACCATATTTTAAATCGTTGCTTTGTTTCATTTGTTGAAGTATTTTTGCGATTTCACTTATGCACTATATATAATCTAAAGTTCTAATCTAAGATTATAATCTAATCTAAAGATTATAAGTCACATTATCGTTATATAAGTCAAAAATAATTTTCTTAGGTAAATCTATTGTTTTGTCAGCGTATCTGGGATGCAATTACAAAGGCAGGGACTACTATTTTGAGTTTTAAAACAGCCATTGAAAACAGAAATAATCCTAAAAATATACAAATCCACAAATTCAGCAATGTTTATAGCTTGAGGAGCTGGGATACAGTTCAAATGAAAGCAACTTGGAAAATCCACTAAAAAAATAGTATTCCCATTGTAAAGAACAAAAAGTGGTGTTAATACTGCGTCTAGTTCAGAAGAGAGGATAAACTGGACTGGGTGAATTTAGGGTTTGGAACAGAAATCAGATATGATTACCAATTCAATTATCTAAAATTATCTAAAATATAAAAAAAAATTTGAAGTATTTTATTCAGCACTGTTTTAAGCATATTTTAAATCGTTACTTTGTTTCATTTGTTGAAGTATTTTTTGCGATTTCACTTATGCACTATATATAATCCTCGATTCCTCCCCCCCCTAATCCTCGATTTAGAGGGAAATGAATAAATAAAGCATTAAACTCTCCCCCCCCCCTTCCGTAGAAGTCACATATTTAAGATATGAAGCTAAGATTGTAAATCATAATCTTGAAATACTACTAAAAGAACAAAGTCAAGCCTTTGAAGGCTCCAAAGTTTTCTGGTTGAAGGCTCCAAACCAGCCTTTGAAGGCTCTTTGAAGGCTCCAAACCAGTTTGAGTAAATAGCCAAAAAAGTAATCATTAAAACTATCGTTCGGAAAGGGCTATTAGAGAGCTTTGCATAAAATAAAAAGCAAGAAAATAAAGAGCTATAATATCTTAAAACTGTATAATTCAATTATTATCTGGTTTTAAAAAGCCAAACCAATGACTTTTTTTTTCAGAGGAATCATTGAAAAGTTGTTTAAAGGGTCTTCACAAGCCAATTGAGAAAAAGAACCATCCCCCTAAGCCATATTTAGAAATGAGCAAAATTCTGCAACTACTACATTCTTCACAACTAATACACTTACATTTAAAAGGGTGTTTACAAAATAATAAAGAAAATGAAGCATCTTCCTAAGCCAGATTTAGCGACGAGCAAAAGGCTTACTACATACTTCATAACTAATACACCAATACTTCACAACCTCGACTACTAAATTCTTCTACTTCACCACTTAATTGTCTTCACCAATTCTCACATCTAGAATAAGGGTTTGCCGGGAGGGTTGGAAGAAAGATAAAACACCTCTCTAAACCAAAGTTACTGATGCACAAAATACCGCAACCACTTCATGTCTTAGGGCGAATGCAAATTCGACTACATCGTTATACTTGACTGAGATACGCACGTAAAGGTACGTAAATACTTGACTGGGATACTTGACCTAGATACGTACGTAAATACTTGACTGAGATACGTACGTAAGAGGGGCATCCCAAAATTTCCAAAAAATTTCCAATAATAGTTTATATTTTCTATATTAATATTGGAGAAAATTTGTTGGTGCTATTTATGTGACCCCCCCCCCACACCATCTCCCAGAAAAAAAAATCGGGGTGCGTGACAGACCTGAGTATTTCATCTTTTCAGCTATTCTAAAACTCTCAAATATGGTCTGAGAGTGAAAGGCTAAAAAAAATCAAGACCCCCTTATGAAAATATGGTTTCCTATGTAAAGGAAGTAACTTTACAACTTCAAAGTATGAAATTTTCAACTTCGTTTGAAATTTTGAAATTTTTGAAATTTGAAATTTTGAAATTTCGTTTGAAATTTTGAAATTTTCAACAATTTTCAAATTTTCAACAACTTTACAACTTCGATGTTTGAAATTTTCAATTTTTTATCTTTCCTATTCTTTATCTTTGACCGTGATTTTGTTTTTGAAATTTTTAATCATGAAAATATTTTCAATTATTTTCTATTCCTTAAAGGTTGGAGCCAAATAAAGTTGAAAAAAAAGTCACCTCATATTTGGTTTGAGAGTACAAAAAAAGTAAAAATCATAATAGAGAGCGAAATGTTTTTACATACTGCTAAATCTTACCTTTGTACTTTTACACATAAGAAGAACTTTGTCAAACACAAAGATATACCTGAAAAAAAAAACGAATTGATGTACAAAAAAAAACATAGCAGAAAGGGAGAAAAAATCAACAAGAAATATAATTAAACACTCATATGCAAATTTATCGTTAACTTAACTTGATGTATTCTGTTCATTTTCTGAACCTGGTGTGTTGTTCCTATTTTCTGTAAATCTTTGCATTGTTTGATTTTTTGGAGTATTTTTGCACTTTTATTTCCTTATCTTTCCTTTTCTTATCTTTACTTAATTTGTCTTTACTTATACTTTAATTATCTTTATTTACTTGTCCTTAAATACTCGATGTTTACAGAAATAAATGAGTAAATAAGTTACAAAAGACAAGCCTCTTGGATGACAGACAAATCCAAAATTGCAAAAATTAAAGGACAGAGAGCATAATATATTCATTAGACATAACGGTTAATTTATAACGGTTATTCATTAGACATAACGGTTAATTAAATTAGACATAACGGTATAATTCTCAAACAAACTTGGAGAAAATACAGCACTGATTTTTTGTATGAGGAAGTAGGGAAATGCAATAAATTACAACACTCCGTCCGGATAGGCAGTGCCTACCGGTTCCACCCGGGCAGGCAATACCTACCAGGTCTGTCCGGGTAGGCAGAGCTTCCTCTATTAAAATAAATATATATACCCTTTCGTCTTTTTCTAAATATATAATTTGGATTCAATTACTTTCTTTGTCTTTTTGGCCGTTTCTCATCAGTTAGGCCTATCCTGACGGGTCAAACAGAAAGAATTATTCACTAACGAAATTTAAAACTTACAGAATCAGGCGTGGATAAAATATTAGGCATACGGAGAACAACTCTTACTTCCTGAGCTGTGCAAAACTACAATGAAATTAGATAATATAAAAAAAATAAAAAAGCGAAAAAACAAACAAACATTTACATATCTGCTGGCAGATTTGCAGAGCTGTGATCTATGCAATGCAACATTAAAATTCCCTTAGGAAGAAGCAGAATATGTGAGATGTTTTAAGGTATTCTACCTGAATTGAATGACAAGGTTTCAAAAAAAGGGTTTCATTTTTTAGTAGTTCAGGTGTAAACCTATATACCAACTATAGGAAGGCCTTTTTCTATGATTTGGTAGTGTCCATACTGTACTTGAAGTAAGTTGCTTACCTCTACCTCTAGTTTTAAACATTAGGCATAATAGATCACAAAGAAATATTGGGAAAAGGTGTCACAAACTATCATGAACTAATGTATGGACAAGCAAGTCCAGTTCCTCTATCCAAAACACAGGTTCAGCAAAAAGACCAGTTTCTCTGTAAACAATTTACCGAGCGACTACGATAATTAAAGATTATGTGAGATTCAAAAAACACTACGAGCAATATTAAGTTTGTATTACGTGTAATATTACGCTAAAAAATTTACGTTTTATTACGTGTCGCTAAAAATCTCCTATACATATTTAGTTGCCTATTTAACAAGGACTTGCTACTGCAGCAAGTCCTTATAAAAGCGAGTAATACTTCATTTGGAAACCGGATTTCACGCTCCAGCTGCCAAAGCTTACATGTTCATTCGGCTGCCAGTCACATAAAAAAAAGATGGCACTAGCATAAAAAAAGATGTGGACGATTCGGAGCTATATTAGTCGGTTCTCTGGCTGGAAAAATTGCAAAATATCAAATAAGTAAAAGCTTTCTATTTATGCATGAGTAAAAATGGCAAATTGTATTCAAAGGTTTTTTTGTTGCCCGTAAAACTGAGATAGTAATCTCAAGACTTTTAAAACAAATCCAGAAGAAGAAGAAACAATAAAATAAAAAAAATCCTTCGATCAAGCAACTTTGAAGACAGTCCGTCAAACCCTAACCAGGGTAGGACAATTCTCGACAAGATTTTTTATATACCTCTATAAGTTGTAGGGTCTACAAAGACGGTAACACTAATGGCACTACTTTAATCACCGTTATTTTTTTAGTGTTGCCACTAGACATTCGAAAAGTAGCAAAAATGAACTTGAAAAAATGGTAGGCTAAATTAGTAGAGATGGTGCACTGGTTAGCGGTCAAACTCATATCCTTTCTTTCACGTGTGAGAAAGGATACACACTTTCATCTAAAAGTGCCATCTACTTTCTTTCATCTGAACAAACCGACTCCGTTTCGTCTCCTTCGAATGAAGTGACGTTTTCTCAAATCGAGCAAGCAGAACATAGGAGTCACTACCCCGTCGCATCTCTGTCGGAGCCTCAACCTCGACAAAATACGCCTCAAGATGAAAAGTATCACCGGTCAAACGACCCGACGGATATTTATTCCTCCTCTCATGATAGCCATTCGAACAAAAACTAGTACGATGCCCTAGTAATATTTTACATTACTTTTTAATTAATTAAAAAAAAAAATTCCGAAAATAAGTTTTTCAAAGAAAAGTAAAGGCCATTTTAAACTTAAGCTCAGCAGATACAAATACCTGTTAAAATTCAAACTCAAAACGACCAGAAATTACTATTAAAGAATAAAGTAAACCCAAAACGAACAGAAATTAAATAAACAATCACAGCAAATAACATACAAAAAGTAATAATATAAATGAATAAATAGACCTTAAAGCGAGTAATGCTTAGATTGAATATGAAAATCAAGCTTAAAACGAAAAAAAATATTTCGCTATTGAAGTAAAATGAAACTTAAAACGAACAGAAATTAAATAAACCATCAATGCAAACAAACATACAATAGATATTAATGTAAATGAATAAATAAATCTTAAAACGAGTGAAACTTAAATTGAATATGCAAATCAAGCTTGAAACGAACAAAAATCACTACAAACAAGAGTTTGGGTATCGCCTCCTTCTCTCACTGTAAAAGTCTAAAACCTACTGCGTCATTTGCTTTACTGAAAACCAATTTTATTACAAATATCTTCTTTTGTACTTAATATTGAAAATAAACATTAAAATTATAGTAAAATTTTGAACTGATGAGCTTTCAGCAATTAATAACATTATACATCACATATTCAGTTTAATTTATTAGTTCTTTTTAAGTTGTTCAAGACGAATATAGTTTCACTATAAACAATAGTTTGGATACTGCCCCCTTCCTTAACTTTAAATAAAAACCAAAAACCTACTGCGTCATTGGCGCTTAACTGAAAACGAATTATATTACAAATATTTTCTTTTCCAGTCCTTACAGCATTGAAAATCAAAATAAAATTACAGTGAAATAAATTCTTGAACTGATGGATCTTTCAACAATTAATATCATTATACATCAAATATTCAATTTGGTGTTGTTTATACTTTCCAAGACTGTTCAAGACGCATATAGTTTTATAGTTATAGTTATATAATTATTAGTTATAGTTATATAGTAAAAAAATTATAATAATAATAAAACATTGGAGCCGTATGGCCTTTACTATAGGCGACGCTATAGCGTTGCCTCTGATACGATGCTATAGTAACATTTTAAGATGTTTCCTAGATTGTTGAGATAATTTGCTTTCTATAAGACATACCGGCCGGAATTTATAAGACGTTGCTTTCGTTTGTCGCTTCGTTGCTTTCACCTGACATAATGCCCTGTCACAAACTTCATTTCAGGGTATAAAAGCCCCTTTTATGTTTCTTTTTTCCATAAAAATTCAGTTTTTTTACCGAGATAATTCCAACAGACACAGGAGCAGAAATTTCTAAAATGAGCAGAAATTTCTAGAAACGAATAAGATAAATCCGAAAACAAATAAATCTAATTTAAGAGTAAAACTAAACTTAAACGAACAGAACTAAGTAAAGTGTTACCGTCTCCAAAGTCCTTCAAAAGACTCGAGAATTATTTGCAATTTACTACTCCTTTCACATGTAACGAAAACAAATTGGTAAATCATTTACTGACCCGTCAGTTCCAAACATCCCGAGGCTCGGGGTTGCCGACTTTGATTAAACTTTTCACTTTGATTCTACTTTTTTTTTCTTATATTTGAGCCGGGAGGGAGGCGCTGTATCTGATTTTGCGCCAGGAACCACTAACCCTAGGAACGGCTCTGGCTACTTGACAAGATTTGTTGTCACAAACTTCGCTTAGAGCAAAAAAGCCGTTTTTATCTTCCTTGTCTCCCAAAGAATTGGGATTTTTTTTTACCGAGATAAACCCAACAGTGAACCCTCGGGTTTTTTTACCGAGATAGCCAACACAGACCAATAAATGCTTAATTATGAACTGATTACGCTCAATTAAACTAATTATGCATAAGTGTGAACTACACTTGTGTCACTCATTACCTTGGTTTAATTCTGTTATTTTCATCATGGCATTTGATCTTAATTTCCCCGTCTCGAAGCAGTCTTCCATAGTCTTTTAAAGTCGTTCCCTCTGGCATTTCTAAGTCAGATATGCTAGCCTAAAATGAGCGAAAATAAGAAAAAATAAGAAAACAGAAACAAAAAGAAAGAAAAATGAGAAATATGGTGAAATATGAGAAATATGGAAATATAGTGAAAAATGAGAAATAGGACAATCAGGTTCCAAGACCCCGAAAGAGAATTGGCTTAGATAGAACCCAAAATTGTTGAACAATTTACTTGAAACTAACCCCCTTTTGGAGCTCAGGACAAGGATTTAGTTTATACAAAACCAAAACCACCAAAACCCTTGAACAAAACCATGAGAAATGTCTTTTCTTAAAAAAAGCTATACATCACACAAGAAATAGCAGAATGTAGTAGCAGTTTCGTTTTTCAACCACAGTATATTATGAAAGAAAAAAAAAACTGTAAGATAAGAAAGAAAAATTGAGCAATCAGAAAGAAGAAAATCAAACATCTTTCACGAGCTTGGGAGAGAAAAACGGCTCAAATAGAACACAAGTCTTTGAGCGATTTTAATAATTAAGTAGTTTACTAGAATAATTTCATATTCATTCATATTCAAGTTTTTCCTTTTTTCTGAGCTCAGAACAAGGATTTAGATTGTCTGAATTTTCCTTAAAATTGTGAGAAATTTTCTAAAAAGAAGTGAACTTCGAACAATAAATAATAAAATGCAGTTAGACACGTGTTTTTCAACCTGCATAAATCAAGGAAGAAATAGATTTAAAATGAAACATAAAAAATTAAGCCACAAGAGCAACAATATCCTTTGCTTATACTATTCATTGATAAGTAAATAAAACAAAAGGTAATTAAAAAAAAGGAAAGTAAAATACAAAATCGTCATAAAATACAATAAAACAAGTTATAATAAAACACAAACCCTGTTTAAGCTATTAGCAGATATTAATTTTTGATACCTGATAGATAGATGCAGGACTAATTTTTTAATGAGTCCTTTTTTGAAAACCATTCAGGTATGAATGGACCTTATATGGGTCCAAGGGTCCATGGAACATGTTTCTATTGTGATGTCCTTAAAAAATGGACTCATTGAATTTCTATTTTGGTTGTAAATTTTCTTTTGCTAATGTATTATTACCATTTAGTTCGTCAACAACTATGTAGCATTTCACAAAAATTTAGGAAGCATAAAGACAGAAGAAAAAATGATGTAGTTTTGTTTTCATGTCTCAGAAAAATTTAATGAGTCCATTTTTTAAGGAAACCAGAGTAAAAACATGTTCCATGGACCCATGGACCCATATTAGGTCTATTCATACCTGAATACTGAAATTTTCACAAATTTTCTTCTGGTTGTTTAAAAATTACAAAATTTCTATGGCAATACTATATTTTCGTCAGGGTTGCCATGTTAAATCGTGAAAACAAGCAAGCAAAACCGATTGATTATCATTGACAACGCTTTTGTTCAAACATCAACAGTCTGTTGATTCCCAAAGACATATACCTTCAAAGGAAAGCTGCACTTTATTAAGCCACTTAATGTCACATATTTTAAGCTTTTTTTTTTGCTGAGTGTTACCCACGTTTCGTTTTTCAAATGCGGTGCGCAGGGGCGTAATTTGCTATGGGGCAGGGGGGCAACTGCCCCTCCCAGAAATCGGTTTGCCCCCCCCCCCCCCGACCTCAGTCCCCCCCCCCAGTTGAAATTTAGTTTCTTCCGAAATCTTGTCAAAACTAAGATAAACCTTTATAATTTAAACATCAACAGAAACATATCAGTTTTTTTTAAATACATATTTACCTTTATACAAGGCCGTACCCAGGATTTTTTTCGGAGGGGGTTTTACTCAGATTTTTTTCGGGGGGGGGGAGGTTTACACAAAAAGAAAACTCTAAAAACGCATACAAAATTTGTTTATATCCATTTTTGCTACGTTTTTACGAGTCAAACAAACATTTGGGGGGGGGGGTCAAACCCTTCTAACCCCCCTCTGGGTACGGCCTTGCCTTTATAGTACTAAGTAGTACCTTTATGGTACCAAATGACTTTTTTTAGTTTTACTGTCATTTTCACTTGATTTTCGAAAACTGTCTCCAACTTCCCCCCCCCCAGGATTTTGAAAAAATTACGCCACTGGTGGTGCCAATACTACCAAAAGTGCATATTGAAATCTTTCTAATTAAAAATTGAATATCAAGTTTCTCCCAATTTTCATTTTATATGGTTTTGTAGGATTCCACTTAACTACTTAAAACAACAAGATTTCATTTTTTGCCCTTGGTGCCCTAACAATTAGCACATGCATAGATTTTAAATCCGTACTCACTAAGTCATTTCTTTAATTAATAACAGTATGTGGTAAGTCGGAAAGATTCGTGTACTTTTAGATTTGTATACAATTCGTGCGGTAAGATTCGCACGCGCATTCTTTTCGTTCTTTAGCTAAAGGACAGTAGTTCCTGTTGAATTTAATTCCTTTTACACTAAAAAGCAGATCTGCGAGATTAAGGGACTAGAATTTTTTTATCTGACCGACATCACCTGCCGCAGAGACTACTCTCAATTTCACTAAATACTCGTAAGTATATTCTATAATACACCAATAGCCGTATCCAGGATTTTTGTTCGGAGGGAGGGGGGGGGGGGGGAGGGACAAAAACTTTACAAAACATGACAAAAATTTGTTTACGTGTATTTTTGTTACATCTATACGAGTTGTAAAAAATTCGGGAAGCGCTCAAAGCGAGTATCCCCTCCCCCCCGGAAACAGCTTTGAATAACCTCACCTGGATATCATTTATGATTTGTATAGTTTCGTTGTCACGTTTCACTTCATTGATGTACTCTGCCACGTCTAGCATTCCATTATAAGCTTTTTCTAAACCACTATATTCTTCGTGGGTCTAAAAAATGAGATAATAGAGATGAATAAAAAGGAAGATTATATATTAAATCCTGATCAATCTTGCATCCTTCTGAGCAACTCTAGAAGGTACAAATAACAGTTCAAATAGGGATAAATACTTTTATTACACAGTGAAAATGATGACAAAATCTCTGGATATTGTTTTTACTATCTAATAAAAGGATTTATTAAATGATCTAATAAAAAAATTTATTAAAAATATAAAATTTATTAAATAATAAATTTATTAAAATTTATTAATTTATTAAAAATTTATTAATAAAAAATTTATAAAATTTATTAAAGGATCTAATAAAAGGATTTCTAAACTGTTGTTTGTACGTCATGGAAAAGCAGTATGGTCTTCGGAAATACTTAAGCTTTAAAATGCTGTCCAATATCAAAGAGATAACTTGCTAATCTGTGTATAACATAATAATTTATAACCCGCTTAGAAAGAAATAACAAAACAGTGAGATACGTTAAAACAGAAGAAGAAAATACAGCAAATGAACTTAACTTGCAACACTACAATGTTAACACTAGAAACATTACACAAAAATCAGATAGTAATCAACACTAGGAACTAGGAACATTAAGAACACTAGGGCCAAATAAATGAAAAAAAAGGGATAAGAAGTCACTAAACTTTAAGCTCCCTGTGGTTAAGTTAAGCCAATGATGCATTAATAATAGAATGCTATTGAGATATCTATTACAAGTTCCTTGGATCGATTGGAGAAGCCTCTCAAAATATATTTCCTGTGTGTATACTAAAATCCGAATTCTTCATATTAAAAGAGTACTTGAACTCAAATGTAGGGTCATTTTCCAAACGACCTAGCAATTCCGAACTCGGCTTTGTCCACAACGGATTTTTATGTCCGGCATATGTAAAAGCCGTCCTAGCCGAGTGGTTAGCGCTCTGGATTTGAAGTCCTGAGGTCAGGGGTTCGAGTCCTGGTGCCGCTGGTTATTTGGTTTGGAACGGGGTCAATGGTGTGACCCTGTAAGCTCAGCCAGAGTCGACCCAGCTCTAAATGGGTACCTGGAGAAATCTGGGGGGGACACTGGAAGCGTCGGATGATTTGACCCCCCAACCACGCATTGCACTCCCGGCCGAAGGCATTGAATTAGGATATCGGTACCTGCCCAACGCATGCGAAAACGGATTTTAAATGTAAAATCCTTTACTAAAAATATATATACACCAAACAATAATATATTTACTATATATTAAACAAAACAATATATATATATATATATATATATATATATATATATATATATATATATATATAATATATATATATATATATATATATATATATATATATATATATATATATATATATATATATATATATATATATATATATATATATATATATATATATATATATTAACAACAATATATTAAACAATAATATATTTACTAAAGAATATATCATCAATTTGTTTAAAGATGAAAAAGGAAAAAAGTTTCCAAATTTTATTTGACTATTTGTCCATAGGCTTTAGGATGAAATAAAATAGATTATTATTTCATAATATCACTATGGGTATCTCTAATTGACGCACGGGTTCAAAGCCCGACGGTTTCACTTTTTGTATAGCCTATGTATGTACAGCTTGTAATTGTTTTTTTTTTACCGAGCTTTTACAGCCTGGTTGATTCTGAATTGCCATAGAAAAATAAATTATTTGAAATCACAAGTGCCGACAACCAGTTTTTTTTTTTTTTTTTTTTTTTTTTTATTGGGCCTTCTTTGATAGAACATTTTAAGTTTTACAGATATGGAGAAGTTAATCTAGTAGTGGCTCGGTGGGATTGATCTAAGCTTGGTAATACGGGATCCAGGGTTCAAATCGAGCTGCAGCATCCGCTACAGGGCCTGGAATTTGATTCCAGTGATGAAAATACACGAAAGCGTCTCCATAACAATCCAAACAAGACGCAGAAGAAGGAAGATGTAACAGAAGTGATCTTAAGAACAGCTTATGCCCTAATTCAGGCAGTGGACCCTCTCCAAAGTTTCATTCACCTAATAGCACAAAATGTGCTTTTATTCACGCAAGTCTTGTCCACTATAAGACTGTAAAAGAGTAAACACCATGATATTAAGGACGCAGACATTGTCGTGGATTTTGTCAGGGTTCATAAGTTTCCAGACACACCAGGCCAGTAGCAGTATCAGGCCTCATAATGTGGGGGGGAGGTATACCACAAGAGTAAAAAATAGAAGGAATTTAATTTCAGATGTCAGAAAAACTAGGGGGCAGGTGTAGAACCGCCACTGCACAAGGCCGTAGCTCTCCACTAAAGACAATATCAGTTTTGTTCATATAGAACCTTTTTTCCAATTTGGGACAGAAACTAAAGCTACTACTATATTTCTAGGTCATACTTTAATTTTTAAACATAGTTCATTAATTATAAATGAGCTTATAATAAGTGCACACATCAACACTGCACGGAGGTCGGGGGGTATCTTTGGAATTATTTCCAAAGGGCTAGAAATATTCCAAACTACGTTTTGAGGGTAAAAATTCTCAACGGCCGGAACCATTTCTCTGAAATGGTCAATCCACACGCTGCAAATTTGGACAGTTTGAATCTCTTTAAATCCCTTTTCTTTGAAATGAAGATTACAGTAAACATCAAAATTCAACAGAAAAAAACAAAAACACAAAATGGGATGAAAAACCTGAAATAAATACACACACATCCAGCAGCATGCAATGGATAGCGTCTCTCTATGAAGAATAAATAAAAAAAAAAAAAAAAAAAAAAAAAAAAAAAAAAAAAAAAAAAAGTACAAGTTTTTGGTATGCTACTTTTCTGCAATGATAAGGTTGTAATGCTAGGTTCGCCAACAAATATTTGGAAAAAATTCAGAGGATCTTGAGCCATGAGGAGGCTTCGGTAGGCATTGAGGAGGCTTCGAAAGAGACTGGCTGAAGATCGCTGGGGAAACTGCAGCCGACATATTGAAGTATTCGTCGGACGTAATTCCAAAGTCCATTGGTGCCGGGCAGGACAGATTTTCGTCAGGTTCCCGTCGTAAGTAAGCTTTTAATGTTTTAACGTAAAAGGATACTTATGCTATCGTTTGACAATTGATACTAAGCATTATCCATGTACTGAATTACATTTTCAAATTTGCTTTGCATTTTTTAGACTGAAAATACCTTGGAAAGGCTTCTCAGAATACAAAAATGCGAAAAGTTTGCTGTTCTTAAAACAAGTTAAGATAATTTTTTAAAAAGATCTCTAAGCAACCAAAAGTCTAGTGTAGTGAATTGTTAGATCCGTTGCGGTGAATGGATAGGGCAGAAACTAAAAAATCAAATGATCTAAGTTTCTTGTCCTTTCAATGCCCGATAAAGTAGAATTCATGTTGCAAAATCGCATATTTCACATGGATAATAAACCATAGATAAAATTTTGATTGACTAACATACATCAAAATAAACTCCACCAAGAGAGCATACAGCTCAAAGGACTGGGGATAAACTCCTCAATGAAATCAATTGCACTATTGCTATAAAATAAAAAATAAAAATAATAAAAACGATAAAAAGTTAAAAAAAACATATATACATCAAAACACAAATAAATAAAAACAAATATACATATAAACAAATAAATAAAAATCAAAACAAATAAATAAAAAAAGGCACGGATAAAAAGAAGGATAAAAAACCCTATCCTAGGAAAACCAAAACTATTAATAGAAATAAACAGTGGTTCTTAAACTGTGGTACGCGTACCCCTTGGGGGTACGCAAACATTTTTTAGGGGGTACGCGATCGGCCAACAAAAAATAAAACAACCCATTAACTCTATGACTGGCAATTTTATTTATATTTTAAAAATAATTTACTTACTACCGGTAACAGAGAAGGAGTACCTAAAATGTTTTTTGGGTAAAAAGGGATACAGTGTCTAAATAAGTTTGAGAACCACTGGTCTAGACCATCAGAGAAAGGAAATAATAAAATCCCCAGCCAGGGAAAGATAATGCATTTATTAGTGTAATAAAATATGGTCGCACTGTCTTTCTGTAGGGATAGCAATACCAGCATTTGATTCTTCACTCCTCGAATATTCGAAAAATTATTATCTGCCCCGTTTTCCTAGAAATGACACCCCTATCATTTATAACTCCCGACTACAAGGAGCTATTGCAATTAGGCTCCCTGGTAGCAATACTAGCTCACGATTCTTCACTCCTAGACTATTCAAAAAATTATCAGTTCAAAACGTAAACGGTATCTCTCCTGTTTTTTCTAGAAATGATATCCCATCTCTTATAACTCCCGGCTATCGGGAACTATTGCAATAAGGCTCCCTGATACCAATGCTAGCTCCCAATTCCACACTCCTCGAATATTGAAAAAAAGAATTCAGTTCAAAACGTAAACGTTATCTCCCCCATTTCCCTAGAAATGACATCCCATCTCTTATAACTTCCGGCTATCGGGAGCTATTGCTATTAGAATCCCTGGTAGCAAATCCCCCCACACGTAAAATTCCCCAAAGAATTCCAACTCCTCTGAAAATTCAGCCCAGGTAATTCCCCCAAAGCATCTACACATGTAAAATGGGCTCGCAAACGAGAAAGTAAGACAAACAAAACGAATTTCATGTAAGAATTCTGGCAAATTCGCCCCGTGTGGAATTTCCCCTGGAAAGTTCGCCCTCGAAAACTTCCACCCCAATGGTAAACTATCCCCGTAGAAAATTCATCCCCAGAAAATCCCCCCTAAAAATACCGGTACACTTTCTTGTAGCAAATACTAAGTGTAAACAATGGGCAACACAACTTGAGACCCTTCTTCCGGTGGTCCGGAGGGGTCATGTCATGTTATTATACCTTTTAACTATACTGAACAAAATGGTTATCTCAGAATTTTGATTAGACTACTTTTGGGAGAAAGGGGCGTGGGAAGGGGGCTAGTTGCCCTCGAATTTTGTTGGTCACTTAAAAAGGCCACTGGTACTCTAAATTCCCGTTCGAATGAGCCCTCTTGTGATTTTCTAAGATCATTGGGTCGATAAGATCACCCCTGGGAAAACCAAAAAAAAAAGAACAAAAGAAACGACAACAAACAAATACACGCATCCGTGATCTTTCTTGTGTCAAAAAATAAAAATTCCATACTTAAGCAGATAGGAGCTTGGAACCTCTACAGTAGGGTTCTCTGATCCAATGAATCTGACGGTGTGATTTTCATTAAGAATCTTCGACTTTTAGGGGAGTGTTTCCTCTTTTTTTGAAAATCCAGCAAATGTTTTCAGGCTTGTAGCCTTTGATATATATATGTATATACATATATATATATAAGAATCGGCTTATTTTGCTGATCACAAATATATATATATATATATATATATATATATATATTATATATATATATATATATATATATATATATATATATATATATATATATATATATATATATATATATATATATATATATATATATATATATATATATATATATATATATATATATATATTATATATATATATATATATATATATATATACTTACAGTTCGTTACCACGAACTGTTTGATACTACCTAAGCAAGTGAAGCTGTCAACTTGATCGATCTTCTCGTTTTCTATCACCTCTTCAACTATCACCTCTTCACCTCTTCAACTATTCCTCTTCCTCTTCACTTATTCCTAGCCTTAATGACTTTGCCTTCTTAACATTAGATTTTAAAACTTTTCTTGCACCATGAACTCGCAAAACCTCTAAAAATTCATTCATTTTGCTCACACTTTCATCTAGGATGCTTAAATCATCAACTAAGTCTGGGAGAATTTTACCTCCCTGTTTGATTCCACATTCTCCCATTATCTACTGCTCGTTTAATAAGATAAATATACTCTCAAGGCTCATTCTTATTTGCTAAATTATATTTGGCAAAATTATTTACCATTCTTTACCTTATTTACCATTCTTATATACAACATATTAAGATAAATATGCTCTCAAGGCTCATTCTTATTTACCAAATACCTGCATAAAAAAAACCTTAGAACTTTTCAATAGATCATAGTCTTTACAAGGCACATGTTCTTTGTAGTCAAGAGAATATTAAAGAGAGAAAAAAATCTTACTTGTTGAGTGTGTTTGATGAGCTCTTTTAAAAGCAAGTGATATTTGAGTATTCTTTGCATCGGTACCGCCAGTAAATCCTTGAGCTTGAAGTGACCTTTATGAGCTTCTTGTTGGCACTTCTAAAAATATTGAAAGGTAATTGAAAAGGAAAAAAGAAAGATTGCATTCCTACAATTCCATGGCAACAAATGACCTGTAGTTTTATTGGTTAATATTTGTGAGGCATTTTATAGGCCAGTCACGATATTCCTTATTTCTAGAGAAAAATGGGCCCACTTTCTTAATCATGATGTTATTTTGGAAATTTTATTTTTATTAAAATAAACTAGAGGGCGCAGTCAGCAGTAGGCTAAGTGTAAGCAAATTGGATCCAAAATTTTCATTAATTCCATATCTTTTCCCAAATAAAGTTAGAAAAGTCAGATTTAAACATATGAAAAGTTTGGTTATAAATGAAAATTTTGTTAATAAGTGAAAATTTTTATGAGACAAGGAGAGAGGGGGTACTAACCAAGATTTCGTCCCAGGCGCACCAGAGGCCAGAACCGCCACTGTAGGGATGTTGTCCGCTCTTTATTAGGTTCCAATAATGAAAAAGCCAAAGGCATTTTCCTGAGTATTTAGCATGGTTACAGCAATAGCTAGAACCTTGTAAAGAGCGAACTACAGCCCATAGTAACCGAAACTTTAAATTAGTAAAATGAACAAATATCCAAAAGAATTGTGAAATATATGTCAGTAAAATAGATAGGGAAGATCTACCACTGCAAATAAGAAAAAAAAACTTGAAAGAGTTCAATAAATAATTAGGAATAAATAATTAATAACTAGGAATAAATAATTAATAATTAGTTCAATAAATAATTCAATGAAAAATGAAGTACTGAAGAAGCAATAATTTCAGATCAAAATTAAAAACTAAGATTAACAAAATTATTCAAAAACTCCTGAAGAACCGGTCTCCTATAAAAGGCCTATTTACCTAGAAGATCCACACATTTAAAATAGCCTAAATTTTTTGTTATTATTAAATATTTTCATTTGCATGGAAAAACCAGATAGATCTTTTGTTAACGTGCTCACTGAAGGACAAGTTTCATCAACACAAATACACAAGTTTTTAACGGTATTCTTTGACTTTTCGCATACTTTAGATCATTGTGTGCATATCTGTTTTATTGAAGAAATTTAACGCCAAGATTGGGATGGACAGCTTCCTAGAGAGATATTGAAAATGATAATAAATAAAAGTGCTTTCTGGTGTTTCAGATGTATCCCCAATAAAATCTGGAGAGCCATGATGCCTCGTGTAGGAAATAATATAAAAAAGTACAAAAATCACGAGATTCAAGATTCAGTGGGGGGAGGGGTCATCAGCATGAATATAGGTTTAATATCTGAGCAGATAATATAAAAATAACATTCTGTAATATGCGAGCACGTGAACAGCCACACATATCATGAACAGAACCACATATTATTATTCCCTATATTATTTCATGTAATCCTAAAAAGGGCTTATCCAAGATTTGCCTCTCAATCACTCGGACTATCTGTCTTGGCTTTTTCTACAATTAGCCATGTCTTGATGCCTGCAAAATACTTGATTTTAATTCAAAATCAACGGTGATTTTAGTTCAAAAATCAAAGTGATTAGAGACGGTGGGCACTCACTCCTCACCTATCCTGCGACATTTCCGGCGCTGCCTAAAATTAACTATCTGGACTTTTTTTTTTTTTAGAAAAACTCTCTGAGCTTTGACAATCTTAGACAGTCAAACCCAAGACACAAACACAGACAGGCAACTAAATATTGGTCGACAAATATTTAATTAATTTTTTGTTAGCGCAACTGTCTTAGCTTATAAATGGGTTCACTCGCCTAACACTCGAGGCAGACAAGCCCTTTCAGTTTTCGGATGCTTATTTCCCTTGCAATTCCCGGCAACTTGTTGGTCCAACTAATATTGAATTAAGTTTTTGTTGGTGCAAATGTCTGAGTTTATAAATTGGGTCACTTGCCTCCCTGACAATTTAGTTAGTTGAGGCACTCACTATTAGGCTTTAAACGCTTGTTTTCCTGTCGTTCCAAGCAAATTAACAGTCCTGTGTCAATTCTAAATTCTTGGTCAACTTACCTAAGATCATAGGCGAGCGTGCCGTGTTTGCCTCTCATTCCAGACAATCTAACGGTCCTATGTCAATTTTAAATTCTTGGTCAATCTGCCGGAGACTCTAGGCAGGCGTGCCTTTCCAAAAGCTAACACACAAGTTTTGATCCAATAAGAGAGTCATACTTACTCCCGCCGTTTACCCGTGTCATTTAACCAAACACTTGGAAAACTATAGGTTTTACTGTTCGCTTGCAAGTCGGGGACTTGTTGGTCATGTGTCAATCCTATGACAAAGTATTCCACCTTTAGACTAGAAGCGGCCAAGCCTATTAGGCTTAGGTTTCACTTGTTCACCCCCTGTGAGTCGAAGCAAATTCAGTCCCAGATTTTACATACAAGTCCAGTGGACATTGTCAGTCACGCGTCAACCCAATTTCAATCCAATCTTTCATCCCTTAATTCTATGACTATGTACCTTAGTTCCGCCCTAGGAATGATATTTGGACGGTTAATAGACAGACTTATCTATCAACAAATGAAATGGCATCATTTTTATACAATCCTAAAAAGGGCTTATCCCAGATTTGCCTCTCAATCACTCGAACTATCTATCTTGCCTTTTTCTACAATTAACCATGTCTTGATATCTGCAAAATGCTTCTCTATCTTTAAATAGACTAATGAGGCAGAAAACAAAAATCCTTAAATTCAAACTTTGAAACTTAAGAACAAGTTTCCCTAATAACCGGTAATTTTGCATGGACTACAAACATCCTCGCTTACTCCTGTCGACATCCCTGTTGAATCACTCAAAATTTTTATTTGATAGCATAGTGACCATCTTCGGATCAAAATTTTGGTCGAAAGAAATGGGTTCTATCCTGTACCAAAGCGTAATAAGAAATTTTAGAAAAAATATGCATTTCATAGAAACAGGTTTTGACTGTTTCTATGATTCTAAAATTGAAATGAAAACAATTTCATCTGAAATTGTTTATTTCCAGAAAGCAACTAAGTCGTCAAATGAAGTATTGTGTAAATTATTTTGTATTTTAGTACATTGTTTACTGTATTGTATATGATTATTGCATTATGATTGAAATATTATACTCAAATTGTTTTTATTTCTCACACAGTGAGCTTGCTTTCTTGAAAGTATTCAGTTCTTCATCTTGCCTTTACGAAAGGACTGATAATCCCTACTGTAAAAACCAGGGCACATCGTTAGTCAGTAGATTTTTGACAAAGTATTCAGAGGTATTTTTATACTAATTAGACAAAAATGAATTTTTCGCTGTCCAGTTTTTCGACCTTTAGTAAAATCCAATTGTTTGAACAAGGAAGGTCTTTATCTAAGTATCAGAGATGCGACAACTTTTATAAGAGCTGCCCAAATATTCCCTGCGGATAAGAATGGTAGTTTTTTTTTCCAATATACCCCCCATGAAAATTTCCCACCCAATAAAACTGTCTTCTCACGCCCCCAAAAATTTTCGATGTGTAATTATCTTATGTGCCTCTTTGCTAAAGGTGAGCTCAGAATTATATTTGTGGGCTGAGAGATAAAGTTTAGTAACGATTTTTTTTTATCTTCCTTAATTTTTTTTATGTTTCATTTGTGTATTAACTTTAATGGTGTCATACTAAACTACGTCTCTATAACTTGTGCTCAGGGTTGCCACCTCAAGTGATTTATCACCATTTCTAGTGATTTTGTTTATTGCCTAAAAAAAAACACTAACTTTGCACATAAATCACGAGATTATTTAAGAAAATCACTAGATCGACCAAAAAATCACTAAAAGCTAATGATTTTTTTTTTGTCGCCGAGTGGCGAACCTGGTTATGCTACATGACCCCGTGGTATCATGCAAAAATACCTCTATTAGAGTAGATAATTTGGGTTACATTTGCTAACATAGTAGCTTCAAAAACCTTAACATAGCAAACTCAAAGCTTTGTAGTTCTATGTCAAATGATAAAATTGACTATTAAATTTACTGAAGTTTTATGCCCGGGACAGATTATAGTCAGACTTGTCGATAAAATCAAACTTACGCACGACTACAGCGCAAATTACCTTCGTCGTTCGTTATTTCTCGAATTGAACATTGCTTAACTTTCAAGCCTCAATTTCTTGACTGACCAATCAGTCAAGGTTAAAGGCATACTTTTTAAAACTAAAAATGATGGAAACTTAGAACAGCGGTTTTTCTATCTGGGAAAGGAATCTGACAAAAGTTAAAAGGATTTAGTATTAATAGAGAACAGTCGGACACAAACAACAGGTGGTGCAAACTCTTTAAACTAATTTCTTGCAATTTTAATTTTTTTGGCTTTTTAAATACAAGTATGACGCTAAAATCAAGGAAATTGTCATGTCATTCCTGATATTTGGCTTTCTTTATCGATAGATGTGACTATGATACTGTTTGTATGACGTCATTTTCCCACATGTCGTACATAGTTTACATGACATCATTTTTTTTTTAATTACGGTTGTATGACGTCAGCTTTCAGCGGCTATAAATTAGGGGAAGAACTTGATTTGATATCAGTATCAGAAACAACCTGTAGCCAAACAGTTTAATTATCAATAGTATTAATTATGCAAGTAGAAATGTCAGAAGAAAGCAGTCTAGACGTGCAAACAAATAGAGTTTATAATACCAGGTCTTCTAATAGGAAGAAGTGCTTGCGTTTTCAGTACAAATTCGACGATGATGAATTAGAGAAAGATCTAAGCGGTGTCTATGATCTTAGTGACTTGGAAGATAGTGAAGATGAGTGGAAGCCACCAAAAGGTGATGATGAAGATTACTCTGACGATGAGTTTGACAGTGTATGCAAAAATGAAGACCGATTAAGGATTGCTCATTATTTAAATACCGAGCTCGAATCCATGCCAAAAAGTAAAAAGAAGGCTAAAGCTACCGAGGGAAAGAGTCGAAATAGAAAAATAAATAGCAACTTGAATCATGGAGAAAAAAGAAAGAGCAATGCAAAAGCAGCTAAGAAAATGAGAGAGAGGAAAAAGCTGTACATAGAAGCTTTAAAAAAAAACGTTATTGAGGTTGAAAACAGCATTGCCGCGTTAGAAAAAGAGATAAGCTACTATAAGCTTCAGATGAAAGGATGTTAATTCAAGATGGTTAACCCACAAAATACATGACATGAAATTTTTAAGATTTTTTGGTTTATTAGTCATCTTGGAAGCTATGTTGTGACAACTTTACAAAATTCAAAATTCTTTATCAGTTTTGGTCATATTCTCAACCTTAAATTTCGAGACAAGACTCTCCACTAGAAAGAAAAGTTGAATATGGTTTTACACAGTACTTTTGTTTATTCTTGGGATAGAAAATAAAATTATACGATTATTTTAAACTTTTCTTGTATTATGCTCTCAAAGAAGGCTCTTGCTAGACCGGGGCTTCGGTGCCCGGGTCGGTGCTCCAAACTCAGAGTAGCAGCTTTCTAATTTTCGGGCTCAAAGGTATCTAGATTTGCTAATTTTGATACTCTTTGAAAACTAATGAACAAATTTGATGACATTCTAGATACTTTCTAGCATAGATGTTTAATTCTTATGACTTTATATATTTTAGGAGGGCATGTGGGGGTATATTAACAGATTTTTGTTCCCTACGTTACGGGTCCAACAAGTTATTATCCCACTGGTCCCTTATATGCATGAAGACACTATCATGTCATCTAAATTACTTTTTTGATTTTGCTGGCACCGAAATTTGCAATAAGCATACCCGTTTTTAAATAATTTTGAACTGCTCGGGTACGAAAATTGATGAGCTGCAGCCCCGATTTTATTTAGTGGATAGCTATTTGGTTTGTGATTAATGCTGCTTTTGGTATGTTGCATACACTGTGTTTACATTCTCTCTCTGACACTCCCTCTCGTTCTTTCTTTCGTTTTTTTTATTAACAATATTTTCTACAGTAAACCTCTTTTAAAATTTGCATTCTTACTACCCACAGTGCGAAAAAAGGTTGGAATATAAAAACAAATAGTCAGAATTCATTGGGAGAAGAGGTGAAGCATGTGGAAGAATGAATTTTTTATTTTATGATACCCCTGCCAAAATCTGTATGATGATAATTTACTATCGTAAATTATCATCTATTAAAAAACTATGGTAGCAGGCACGTACATAGTAATTGATTTTAAGGGGGAATAGGGCAATTTTCAACGCCCACCCCCACTTCTCCCCAAGGAAGCAAAGCACAGCCATGAGAAGTATTTTTAAAAATTGGAAATTTCGTGAAGAATCAGGTCATGTCTGAGGAGGGTACGGAGTCGAATGTCCCTACTCTACTTACATGTCTTACTTTAGTACCGTAGGAACGTATTTTAAACCGTAGAAAAAAGACACGTTTGTGAAACATTCTCCTATCGCTCCCCTTTTAAATAAAATCCGATTTCCGTCTTTGTTATTCAACTTATCATTTTTGATTTATTTTAATTCATTTTATTTTTATCATTAATTCATTATTAATTAATTAATTCATTTTATTCATTTATTTTTATTCATTTTAGCAAACAATGAAGCACCACTTTAATTGTGACAACAACACAGAAAGAATACATTGGAAATAAAATGTACCCCAGTGCAAAACTTAAGGGTACAATATTCTCGAAAAACTGGGACTATAAAGTACAAAAAGGTGAAGGAGAATGAAAATGAAAGGAAAGTATGAGGGGAGAAAAAAGGAAACAAAAGAATAATGCCGGATAGTGATGGATTGAAGAATTCTATGAGGAGTTTTATAATAAGACATGACGTCAACAGAGATTTTGATGGCATGAAAGAGTTTCTATAGTTTTTTTTTCTAATTTGATTTTTTTTTTTACTAATTTGATCCATGTCTAACTTCCCTTACATCAAATCTATTCGTAATTAAGAGGTATATTAATTAATACAAAATATAATTAATTAAATACATATTTTAATTCCTCAGTCAAACGACAAGATCAGAAATAAGGCATTTACTTCAAAAAAAATGTTGGTTACGAGCCCAGATGAAGCAGATTTGTATTTCAGAGTCAAATATAGAAAAAACACAACAAGAAAGACAAAAGCAGCAACAGCAAAAATAGACTGGTCAACAAATTAAAAACAAAGGAAAAGAGTTTGGTATTAAAAACATAAACTGGTTCAAAATAAAAATTATATAAAACTGGCAAAAGAGTTAATTGAATGTTAGGTCAAACTGTCTCGCGATAAAACTGGTAAAACAACAAGAAAGGAGAAAGGAAGTCATGAACTGTCAAAAATGCTAAAAAAAAACAACAACAATGAAACTAGTAAAATTGTCAAATAAATTTTTAAAAAATCCATAAAATGAAAAAAAGCCAAGAACGAAGGAACCAATTTCAATGTCTTCAGAACAGTGTGGATCCTGATTAAGATTTTAAAAACTAAAGCGAATGAAAAAGAAACTGAAAACTCAAAATTAAGGTAAAACTTTTTTGTCAGAACTACATAGCTAGGTAAAGACCTGCCATGGACGCAATCTTCTTAGCCCTGGACCTAAGAAAAGGACGGAGACAGTAAAGGTAAATAATACGGCACTGGACTTTACAGTCCCTACCAGCAGCACTGACCTCCGTTCCATGGCTCTTCAGCCAGTGAGTGCAATGGGAGATTGGGGGCCAGCCATCCTGTGCTTTCGCACACCCTTCCTGTTTACCTTCCCCAGGTTTCTCAAGGTAACCATTTAGAGCTGGATCAACTCTGGCTGAGCTCACAGAGTCCCGTCACTGACCCCCGTTCCATACCACATAATCAGCGACACCAGGAATCGAACCCCTGTCCTTACGGACAAAGGATTTCAAGTCTAGCATGCTAACCACTCAGTTAGTGCGGCGCTACTTTCTCGGGCATATCTTAGGCCCTGGATTGAGTCCCGAAAGCTTTATTTACCTAAATTAACCCAAATTTACTACTTAATGTTCCTGCAACCATGATACAACTGTCGAGCAAAAACGAATTACTTGTACAGTAATGGGCAATTACTTGCCCAACTAAGTATCAAGAGTCAATATATAGACAATGTAAGACAATGCAATGTAAAGACAATGTAAGACAATATAAAACAATCAAGACAATGCAGATAGTCGCGTTTATCCCCCCTCATTTGCTGCTTTACCAGGCTACAGAGCCTTGCGGGGGCCGATGACACATTTACTTTGTTTTTGTCATTTAATGAATTGGTCAAATTAAGCGATCTTCGTTCGTCTTTACTTAAGAGAGATCGTTTTCAATTTTTTCTTTATTGTTTTTGCTGTCATCAGGAAATCTAACTTAAAAGTTTCAATATCTTCTATATTTTACTTGCTGTCAATAAGGTTTTCCGGGTTTCTAATGTAACCTTTCGGCTTTTCTAATGTAACCTACGAAAATGTAATTTTCCTCCCTACTGAATATAGTAGATAGTAATTCTCCTTTATGGGGTTGTCGGCTATGGTGATTCCAATGATGTAGTTTTCGCTTCGATCCGAACCATTTTTGAGAGATTTCAGGTTATTTCCAAAATTCCCATAATTTGTTTTTGCAGCTAACCTTTACCATTATGATTAATCAAGAAAATTGTTACCATCTCTGAGTCACTTTCAAATGGCAATTCTCCCCACTTGAGTTAGAAAAAAAAAACATTTTGAATTATCGGTTACTACAGGATAGAGTTGCAGCGAAGGTTACAACGGATACTGCAAGCATAATTTCAACAACCGTCAGAGCTTAGTACTTTGTGACCATTGTTAACCTCAAATTAGACATTTCCTTTATTCCTAACTTTTGAATTTACAATTTTAAATACAAGATTTATATTTAATTTACGATTTAACTGCATTACAAGATCTTTTTAAGCGTTAACTATTTGAGCAATGTCCCTGTTAGTGGGGTTAAATTAAACAGAATTATTGAAATTTGTTACAATTTTGTGATCTAATATTCGGTAAGGCAAACATTAAGCTTAGGCTGCGGAGTAGCCTGCCTTGATTGGTTGATAGTCCACTTGATTTAATAGAGACTTGTTACTGTTATGTAATGACAGGTCTCTTTGAGCCCCCTCCCTTTCCCCTATTTATTTGTTCATGGCGGATGATGTGTATGCATATCGTCAGATAGGGTATCGACATGATCTTGCACATCAATACTGTTTGTGAGACTATGTTTACCTTAATATTTTGGCCTTAAGTTTAAACAAATGGCACCTGCCAAGATTTGTGACCTTACTTCAATTTATTATTTGTGACCTCTGATTTGTGATTAATATTGTGTATCGGATATTACCTTTATATTTTGAGCATAAATTAAAATTACTGGCACCTGCCAAGATTTGTGACCTTACTTTAATTTATGATTCGTGACCTCTGATCTGTGATCAATATTGTGTATCGGATGTTTACCTTTATATTTTGAGCTTAAGTTCAAATAACTGGCACCTGCCAAGATTGGTGACCTTACTTTAATTTATGATTTGTGACCCCTTATTTGTGATCAATATTGTGTATGGAATATTTACCTTTACATTTTGAGCATAAGATTAAATAACTGGCACCAGCCAAGGTTTATGACCTTAATTTAATTTATGATTTGTGACCTCTTATTTGTGATCAATATTGTCTATCGGAAATTTACCTTTTATATTTTGAGCTTAAGTTCAAATAACTAGCACCAGCCAAGGTTTATGACCTTAATTTAATTTATGATTTGTGACCTCGTATTTGTGATCAATATTGTGTATGGAATAATTACCTTTACATTTTGAACATAAGATTAAATAACTGGCACCAGCCAAGGTTTATGACCTTAATTTAATTTATGATTTGTGACCTCTTATTTGTGATCAATATTGTCTATCGGAAATTTACCTTTTATATTTTGAGCTTAAGTTCAAATAACTGGCACCTGCCAAGATTGGTGACCTTACTTTAATTTATGGTTTGTGACCTCTTATTTGTGATCAATATTGTGTATGGGATATTTACCTTTATATTTTGAGCATAAGATTAAATAACTGGTACCTGCCAATATTTATGTTACCTTACTTTAATTTATGATTTGTGACCTCTGATCTGTGATCAATACTGTGTATGGGATATTTACCTTTATATTTTGAGCATAAGATTAAATAACTGGCACCAGCCAAGATTTATGAGACCTTACTTTAATTCATGATTTGTGACCTCTTATTTGTGATCAATATTGTGTATGGGATATTTACCTTTATATTTTGAGCATAAGATTAAATAGCTGGCACCAGCCAAGGTTTATGACCTTAATTTAATTTATGATTTGTGACCTCGTATTTGTGATCAATATTGTGTATGGAATAATTACCTTTACATTTGAACATAAGATTAAATAACTGGCACCAGCCAAGGTTTATGACCTTAATTTAATTTATGATTTGTGACTTCTTATTTGTGATCAATATTGTCTATCGGAAATTTACCTTTATATTTTGAGCTTAAGTTCAAATAACTGGCACCTGCCAAGATTGGTGACCTTACTTTAATTTATGATTTGTGACCTCTTATTTGTGATCAATATTGTGTATGGGATATTTACCTTTATATTTTGAGCATAAATTAAAATAACTGGCACCTTCCAAGATTTGTGACCTTACTTTAATTTATGATTCGTGACCTCTGATCTGTGATCAATATTGTGTATCGGATGTTTACCTTTATATTTTGAGCTTAAGTTCAAATAACTGGCACCTGCCAAGATTGGTGACCTTACTTTAATTTATGATTTGTGACCTCTTATTTGTGATCAATATTGTGTATGGGATATTTACCTTTATATCTTGAGCATAAGATTAAATAACTGGTACCTGCCAATATTTGTTACCTTACTTTAATTTATGATTTGTGACCTCTGATCTGTGATCAATATTGTGTATCGGATGTTCACCTTTATATTTTGAGCATAAGATTAAATAACTGGCACCAGCCGAGATTTATGACCTTACTTTAATTCATGATTTGTGACCTCTTATTTGTGATCAATCTTGTGTATGGGATATTTACCTTTATATTTTGAGCATAAGATTAAATAACTGGCACCTGCCAATATTTGTTACCTTACTTTAATTTATGATTTGTGACCTCTGATTTGTGATTAATATTGTGTATCGGATATTACCTTTATATTTTGAGCATAAATTAAAATAACTGGCACCTGCCAAGATTTGTGACCTTACTTTAATTTATAATTCATGACCTCTGATCTGTGATCAATATTGTGTATCGGATGTTTACCTTTATATTTTGAGCTTAAGTTCAAATAACTGGCACCTGCCAAGATTGGTGACCTTACTTTAATTTATGATTTGTGACCTCTTATTTGTGATCAATATTGTGTATGGGATATGTACCTTTATATTTTGAGCACAAGATTAAATGACTGGCACCAGCCAAGATTTATGACCTTACTTTAATTCATGATTTTTGACCTCTTATTTGTGATCAATATTGTGTATGGGATTACCTTCATATTTTGAGCATAAGATTAAATAACTAGCACCTGCCAATATTTGTTACCTTACTTTAATTTATGATTTGTGACCTCCGATCTGTGATCAAAATTGTGTATCGGATGTTTACCTTTATATTTTGAGCAAAAGATTAAATAACTGGCACCAGCCAAGATTTATGACCTTACTTTAATTCATGATTTGTGACCTCTTATTTGTGATCAATATTGTGTATGGGATATTTACCTTTATAATTTGAGCATAAGATTAAATAACTGGCACCTGCCAAGATTTGTTCCCTTACTTTAATTTATGATTTGTGACCTCTGATTTGTGATCAATATTGTGTATTGGATATTTACCTTTATATTTTGAGCATAAATTAAAATAACTGGCACCTGCCAAGATTTGTGACCTTACTTTAATTTATGATTCGTGACCTCTGATCTGTGATCAATATTGTGTATCGGATGTTTACCTTTATATTTTGAGCAAAAGATTAAATAACTGGCACCAGCCAAGATTTATGACCTTACTTTAATTCATGATTTGTGACCTCTTATTTGTGATCAATATTGTGTATGGGATATTTACCTTTATAATTTGAGCATAAGATTAAATAACTGGCACCTGCCAAGATTTGTTCCCTTACTTTAATTTATGATTTGTGACCTCTGATTTGTGATCAATATTGTGTATTGGATATTTACCTTTATATTTTGAGCATAAATTAAAATAACTGGCACCTGCCAAGAATTGTGACCTTACTTTAATTTATGATTCGTGACCTCTGATCTGTGATCAATATTGTGTATCGGATGTTTACCTTTATATTTTGAGCTTAAGTACAAATAACTGGCACCTGCCAAGATTGGTGACCTTACTTTAATTTATGATTTGTGACCTCTTATTTGTGATCAATATTGTGTATGGGATATGTACCTTTATATTTTGAGCACAATATTAAATGACTGGCACCAGCCAAGATTTATGACCTTACTTTAATTCATGATTTTTGACCTCTTATTTGTGATCAATATTGTGTATGGGATTACCTTTATATTTTGAGCATAAGATTAAATAACCAGCACCTGCCAATATTTGTTACCTTACTTTAATTTATGATTTGTGACCTCCGATCTGTGATCAAATTTGTGTATCGGATGTTTACCTTTATATTTTGAGCATAAGATTAAATAACTGGCACCAGCCAAGATTTATGACCTTACTTTAATTTATGATTTGTGACCTCTTATTTGTGATCAATATTGTGTATGGGATATTTACCTTTATAATTTGAGCATAAGATTAAATAACTGGCACCTGCCAAGATTTGTTCCCTTTCTTTAATTTATGATTTGTGACCTCTGATTTGTGATCAATATTGTGTATTGGATATTTACCTTTATATTTTGAGCATAAGATTAAATAAATGGCACCAGCCAAGATTTATGACCTTACTTTAATTTATGATTTGTGACCTCTTATTTGTGATCAATATTGTGTATTGGATATTTACCTTTATATTTTGAGCATAAGATTAAATAACTGGCACCTGCCAAGATTTGTTACCTTACTTTAATTTATGATTTGTGACCTCTGATTTGTGATCAATATTGTGTATTGGATATTTACCTTTATATTTTGAGCATAAGATTAAATAACTGGCACCAGCCAAGATTTATGACCTTACTTTAATTTTTGATTTGTGACCTCTGATTTGTGATCAATATTGTGTATCGGATATTTACCTTTATATTTTGAGCATAAGATTAAATAACTAGCACCTGCCAACATTTGTTACCTTACTTTAATTTATGATTTGTGACCTCCGATCTGTGATCAAAATTGTGTATCGGATGTTTACCTTTATATTTTGAGCATAAGATTAAATAACTGGCACCAGCCAAGATTTATGACCTTACTTTAATTCATGATTTGTGACCTCTTATTTGTGATCAATATTGTGTATGGGATATTTACCTTTATAATTTGAGCATAAGATTAAATAACTGGCACCTGCCAAGATTTGTTCCCTTACTTTAATTTATGATTTGTGACCTCTGATTTGTGATCAATATTGTGTATTGGATATTTACCTTTATATTTTGAGCATAAGATTAAAATAACTGGCACCTGCCAAGATTTGTGACCTTACTTTAATTTATGATTCGTGACCTCTGATCTGTGATCAATATTGTGTATCGGATGTTTACCTTTATATTTTGAGCATAAGATTAAATAACTGGCACCAGCCAAGATTTATGACCTTACTTTAATTCATGATTTGTGACCTCTTATTTGTGATCAATATTGTGTATGGGATATTTACCTTTATAATTTGAGCATAAGATTAAATAACTGGCACCTGCCAAGATTTGTTCCCTTACTTTAATTTATGATTTGTGACCTCTGATTTGTGATCAATATTGTGTATTGGATATTTACCTTTATATTTTGAGCATAAATTAAAATAACTGGCACCTGCCAAGAATTGTGACCTTACTTTAATTTATGATTCGTGACCTCTGATCTGTGATCAATATTGTGTATCGGATGTTTACCTTTATATTTTGAGCTTAAGTTCAAATAACTGGCACCTGCCAAGATTGGTGACCTTACTTTAATTTATGATTTGTGACCTCTTATTTGTGATCAATATTGTGTATGGGATTACCTTTATATTTTGAGCATAAGATTAAATAACTAGCACCTGCCAATATTTGTTACCTTACTTTAATTTATGATTTGTGACCTCCGATCTGTGATCAAAATTGTGTATCGGATGTTTACCTTTATATTTTGAGCATAAGATTAAATAGCTGGCACCAGCCAAGATTTATGACCTTACTTTAATTCATGATTTGTGACCTCTTATTTGTGATCAATATTGTGTATGGGATATTTACCTTTATAATTTGAGCATAAGATTAAATAACTGGCACCTGCCAAGATTTGTTCCCTTACTTTAATTTATGATTTGTGACCTCTGATTTGTGATCAATATTGTGTATTGGATATTTACCTTTATATTTTGAGCATAAATTAAAATAACTGGCACCTGCCAAGATTTGTGACCTTACTTTAATTTATGATTCGTGACCTCTGATCTGTGATCAATATTGTGTATCGGATGTTTACCTTTATATTTTGAGCATAAGATTAAATAACTGGCACCAGCCGAGATTTATGACCTTACTTTAATTCATGATTTGTGACCTCTTATTTGTGATCAATATTGTGTATGGGATATTTACCTTTATAATTTGAGCATAAGATTAAATAACTGGCACCTGCCAAGATTTGTTCCCTTACTTTAATTTATGATTTGTGACCTCTGATTTGTGATCAATATTGTGTATTGGATATTTACCTTTATATTTTGAGCATAAATTAAAATAACTGGCACCTGCCAAGAATTCTGACCTTACTTTAATTTATGATTCGTGACCTCTGATCTGTGATCAATATTGTGTATCGGATGTTTACCTTTATATTTTGAGCTTAAGTTCAAATAACTGGCACCTGCCAAGATTGGTGACCTTACTTTAATTTATGATTTGTGACCTCTTATTTGTGATCAATATTGTGTATGGGATATGTACCTTTATATTTTGAGCACAAGATTAAATGACTGGCACCAGCCAAGATTTATGACCTTACTTTAATTCATGATTTTTGACCTCTTATTTGTGATCAATATTGTGTATGGGATTACCTTTATATTTTGAGCATAAGATTAAATAACTAGCACCTGCCAATATTTGTTACCTTACTTTAATTTATGATTTGTGACCTCCGATCTGTGATCAAAATTGTGTATCGGATGTTTACCTTTATATTTTGAGCATAAGATTAAATAACTGGCACCAGCCAAGATTTATGACCTTACTTTAATTCATGATTTGTGACCTCTTATTTGTGATCAATATTGTGTATGGGATATTTACCTTTATAATTTGAGCATAAGATTAAATAACTGGCACCTGCCAAGATTTGTTCCCTTTCTTTAATTTATGATTTGTGACCTCTGATTTGTGATCAATATTGTGTATTGGATATTTACCTTTATATTTTGAGCATAAAATTAAATAAATGGCACCAGCCAAGATTTATGACCTTACTTTAATTTATGATTTGTGACCTCTTATTTGTGATCAATATTGTGTATGGGATATTTACCTTTATATTTTGAGCATAAGATTAAATAACTGGCACCTGCCAAGATTTGTTACCTTACTTTAATTTATGATTTGTGACCTCTGATTTGTGATCAATATTGTGTATTGGATATTTACCTTTATATTTTGAGCATAAGATTAAATAACTGGCACCAGCCAAGATTTATGACCTTACTTTAATTTTTGATTTGTGACCTCTGATTTGTGATCAATATTGTGTATCGGATATTTACCTTTATATTTTGAGCATAAGATTAAATAACTAGCACCTGCCAATATTTGTTACCTTACTTTAATTTATGATTTGTGACCTCCGATCTGTGATCAAAATTGTGTATCGGATGTTTACCTTTATATTTTGAGCATAAGATTAAATAACTGGCACCAGCCAAGATTTATGACCTTACTTTAATTCATGATTTGTGACCTCTTATTTGTGATCAATATTGTGTATGGGATATTTACCTTTATAATTTGAGCATAAGATTAAATAACTGGCACCTGCCAAGATTTGTTCCCTTACTTTAATTTATGATTTGTGACCTCTGATTTGTGATCAATATTGTGTATTGGATATTTACCTTTATATTTTGAGCATAAGATTAAAATAACTGGCACCTGCCAAGATTTGTGACCGTACTTTAATTTATGATTCGTGACCTCTGATCTGTGATCATTATTGTGTATCGGATGTTTACCTTTATATTTTGAGCATAAGATTAAATAACTGGCACCAGCCAAGATTTATGACCTTACTTTAATTCATGATTTGTGACCTCTTATTTGTGATCAATATTGTGTATGGGATATTTACCTTTATAATTTGAGCATAAGATTAAATAACTGGCACCTGCCAAGATTTGTTCCCTTACTTTAATTTATGATTTGTGACCTCTGATTTGTGATCAATATTGTGTATTGGATATTTACCTTTATATTTTGAGCATAAGATTAAAATAACTGGCACCTGCCAAGAATTGTGACCTTACTTTAATTTATGATTCGTGACCTCTGATCTGTGATCAATATTGTGTATCGGATGTTTACCTTTATATTTTGAGCTTAAGTTCAAATAACTGGCACCTGCCAAGATTGGTGACCTTACTTTAATTTATGATTTGTGACCTCTTATTTGTGATCAATATTGTGTATGGGATATGTACCTTTATATTTTGAGCACAAGATTAAATGACTGGCACCAGCCAAGATTTATGACCTTATTTTAATTCATGATTTTTGACCTCTTATTTAAGATCAATATTGTGTATGGGATTACCTTTATATTTTGAGCATAAGATTAAATAACTAGCACCTGCCAATATTTGTTACCTTACTTTAATTTATGATTTGTGACCTCCGATCTGTGATCAAAATTGTGTATCGGATGTTTACCTTTATATTTTGAGCATAAGATTAAATGACTGGCACCAGCCAAGATTTATGACCTTACTTTAATTCATGATTTGTGACCTCTTATTTGTGATCAATATTGTGTATGGGATATTTACCTTTATAATTTGAGCATAAGATTAAATAACTGGCACCTGCCAAGATTTGTTCCCTTACTTTAATTTATGATTTGTGACCTCTGATTTGTGATCAATATTGTGTATTGGATATTTACCTTTATATTTTGAGCATAAGATTAAAATAACTGGCACCTGCCAAGATTTGTGACCTTACTTTAATTTATGATTCGTGACCTCTGATCTGTGATCAATATTGTGTATCGGATGTTTACCTTTATATTTTGAGCATAAGATTAAATGACTGGCACCAGCCAAGATTTATGACCTTACTTTAATTCATGATTTGTGACCTCTTATTTGTGATCAATATTGTGTATGGGATATTTACCTTTATAATTTGAGCATAAGATTAAATAACTGGCACCTGCCAAGATTTGTTCCCTTACTTTAATTTATGATTTGTGACCTCTGATTTGTGATCAATATTGTGTATTGGATATTTACCTTTATATTTTGAGCATAAATTAAAATAACTGGCACCTGCCAAGAATTGTGACCTTACTTTAATTTATGATTCGTGACCTCTGATCTGTGATCAATATTGTGTATCGGATGTTTACCTTTATATTTTGAGCTTAAGTTCAAATAACTGGCACCTGCCAAGATTGGTGACCTTACTTTAATTTATGATTTGTGACCTCTTATTTGTGATCAATATTGTGTATGGGATATGTACCTTTATATTTTGAGCACAAGATTAAATGACTGGCACCAGCCAAGATTTATGACCTTACTTTAATTCATGATTTTTGACCTCTTATTTGTGATCAATATTGTGTATGGGATTACCTTTATATTTTGAGCATAAGATTAAATAACTAGCACCTGCCAATATTTGTTACCTTACTTTAATTTATGATTTGTGACCTCCGATCTGTGATCAAAATTGTGTATCGGATGTTTACCTTTATATTTTGAGCATAAGATTAAATAACTGGCACCAGCCAAGATTTATGACCTTACTTTAATTCATGATTTGTGACCTCTTATTTGTGATCAATATTGTGTATGGGATATTTACCTTTATAATTTGAGCATAAGATTAAATAACTGGCACCTGCCAAGATTTGTTCCCTTACTTTAATTTATGATTTGTGACCTCTGATTTGTGATCAATATTGTGCATTGGATATTTACCTTTATATTTTGAGCATAAGATTAAAATAACTGGCACCTGCCAAGATTTGTGACCTTACTTTAATTTATGATTCGTGACCTCTGATCTGTGATCAATATTGTGTATCGGATGTTTACCTTTATATTTTGAGCATAAGATTAAATAACTGGCACCAGCCAAGATTTATGACCTTACTTTAATTCATGATTTGTGACCTCTTATTTATGATCAATATTGTGTATGGGATATTTACCTTTATAATTTGAGCATAAGATTAAATAACTGGCACCTGCCAAGATTTGTTCCCTTACTTTAATTTATGATTTGTGACCTCTGATTTGTGATCAATATTGTGTATTGGATATTTACCTTTATATTTTGAGCATAAATTAAAATAACTGGCACCTGCCAAGAATTGTGACCTTACTTTAATTTATGATTCGTGACCTCTGATCTGTGATCAATATTGTGTATTGGATGTTTACCTTTATATTTTGAGCTTAACTACAAATAACTGGCACCTGCCAAGATTGGTGACCTTACTTTAATTTATGATTTGTGACCTCTTATTTGTGATCAATATTGTGTATGGGATATGTACCTTTATATTTTGAGCACAATATTAAATGACTGGCACCAGCCAAGATTTATGACCTTACTTTAATTCATGATTTTTGACCTCTTATTTGTGATCAATATTGTGTATGGGATTACCTTTATATTTTGAGCATAAGATTAAATAACCAGCACCTGCCAATATTTGTTACCTTACTTTAATTTATGATTTGTGACCTCCGATCTGTGATCAAAATTGTGTATCGGATGTTTACCTTTATATTTTGAGCATAAGATTAAATAACTGGCACCAGCCAAGATTTATGACCTTACTTTAATTCATGATTTGTGACCTCTTATTTGTGATCAATACTGTGTATGGGATATTTACCTTTATAATTTGAGCATAAGATTAAATAACTGGCACCTGCCAAGATTTGTTCCCTTTCTTTAATTTATGATTTGTGACCTCTGATTTGTGATCAATATTGTGTATTGGATATTTACCTTTATATTTTGAGCATAAGATTAAATAAATGGCACCAGCCAAGATTTATGACCTTACTTTAATTTATGATTTGTGACCTCTTATTTGTGATCAATATTGTGTATTGGATATTTACCTTTATATTTTGAGCATAAGATTAAATAACTGGCACCTGCCAAGATTTGTTACCTTACTTTAATTTATGATTTGTGACCTCTGATTTGTGATCAATATTGTGTATTGGATATTTACCTTTATATTTTGAGCATAAGATTAAATAACTGGCACCAGCCAAGATTTATGACCTTACTTTAATTTTTGATTTGTGACCTCTGATTTGTGATCAATATTGTGTATCGGATATTTACCTTTATATTTTGAGCATAAGATTAAATAACTGGCACCAGCCAAGATTTATGACCTTACTTTAATTTATGGTTTGTGACCTCTGATTTGTGATCAATATTGTGCATTGGATATTTACCTTTATATTTTGAGCACAAGATTAAATAACTGGCACCAGCCAAGATTTATGACCTTACTTTAATTCATGATTTGTGACCTCTGATTTGTGATCAATATTGTGTATCGGATATTTACCTTTATATTTTGAGCATAAGATTAAATAACTGGCACCAGCCAAGATTTATGACCTTACTTTAATTTATGATTTGTGACCTCTGATTTGTGATCAATACTGTGTATTGGATATTTACCTTTATATTTTGAGCACAAGATTAAATAACTGGCACCAGCCAAGATTTATGACCTTACTTTAATTCATGATTTGTGACCTCTGATTTGTGATCAATATTGTGTATCGGATATTTACCTTTATATTTTGAGCATAAGATTAAATAACTGGCACCAGCCAAGATTTATGACCTTACTTTAATTTATGATTTTTGACCTCTTATTTGTGATCAATATTGTGTATGGGATTACCTTTATATTTTGAGCATAAGATTAAATAACTAGCACCTGCCAATATTTGTTACCTTACTTTAATTTATGATTTGTGACCTCCGATCTGTGATCAAAATTGTGTATCGGATGTTTACCTTTATATTTTGAGCATAAGATTAAATAACTGGCACCAGCCAAGATTTATGACCTTACTTTAATTCATGATTTGTGACCTCTTATTTGTGATCAATATTGTGTATGGGATATTTACCTTTATAATTTGAGCATAAGATTAAATAACTGGCACCTGCCAAGATTTGTTCCCTTACTTTAATTTATGATTTGTGACCTCTGATTTGTGATCAATATTGTGTATTGGATATTTACCTTTATATTTTGAGCATAAGATTAAATAAATGGCACCAGCCAAGATTTATGACCTTACTTTAATTTATGATTTGTGACCTCTTATTTGTGATCAATATTGTGTATTGGATATTTACCTTTATATTTTGAGCATAAGATTAAATAACTGGCACCTGCCAAGATTTGTTACCTTACTTTAATTTATGATTTGTGACCTCTGATTTGTGATCAATATTGTGTATTGGATATTTACCTTTATATTTTGAGCATAAGATTAAATAACTGGCACCAGCCAAGATTTATGACCTTACTTTAATTTTTGATTTGTGACCTCTGATTTGTGATCAATATTGTGTATCGGATATTTACCTTTATATTTTGAGCATAAGATTAAATAACTGGCACCAGCCAAGATTTATGACCTTACTTTAATTCATGATTTGTGACCTCTGATTTGTGATCAATATTGTGTATCGGATATTTACCTTTATATTTTGAGCATAAGATTAAATAACTGGCACCAGCCAAGATTTATGACCTTACTTTAATTCATGATTTGTGACCTCTGATTTGTGATCTATATTGTGTATTGAATGTTTACCTTTATATTTTGAACTTAGGTTTAAAGGAGACCCGAGACAGTCAATCATTTTGATCAAAAGCTTCCGTAAATCGATTGACGTGTGCTTCAATCAACCTTCAATCGACCCTTCAATCTTGACCAAAGCTAATTTCAAGTTTAATTTTAACTCACAGCCAGATTTTTAGTTTCAGTTCAGAGTCGAGTAGTGAAGTATCTATCGTGTGTGAGATGCTGTCTAATACTGATTTGGCTTTTATAAGTTACCTTGCATGTATTTTAGTTGCGCTCAAGCGAAAACAAAATAATAAACGTCGTTGGTTTACTGCTTCTTTTTCTGCTCGACCGCCTTGTACTCGCGGTTGAAATTTGTTCTTAAAGCACTAATTTTCTTTTTTAGTCCGGAAACTATATAATCTGGTTTCAATTTTTTTTTACCGCCCACTATATCCTGTAAAATGCCATGCTTTCTTATTTCGGTTATAATAGTCTCTACTTTTAACTTTCCCAAACTCAGGGTGATCCCGGTATAACTCTTTTAATAAAGAGATAAACTCGCATTCCGATTTTTGCTTACTTTCGATGTGTCTTCCATTGTTGTTGGCGCGTGACTGACGCAACACTTAACAAAACTAGTCTAGACAGTCAATCACCAGCGTCAGCCACTTGAGTCAATCAAACTTTCTATCAACCACCGTCAACGCTTGACTCAAGCGTCAAGCAGGTTCCTAGACGGCCAATCATGGTTGAATCAATCGATTGACAGGAGCTTTTGATCAAATAGATTGATTGTCTCGGGCCTCCTTTCTGGTACCATTCAAGATTTGTGACCTTACTTCAATTTATGGCTTGTGTCTTCTGATTTGTGATCAATATTGTGTATCGGACGTTTAGCTTTATATTTTCAGCTTAAGTTTAAATAACTGGCACCAGCCAAGATTTATGACCTTACTTTAATTTATGATTTGTGACCTCTGATTTGTGATCTATATTGTGTATTGAATGTTTACCTTTATATTTTGAACTTAGGTTTAAAGGAGACTCGAGACAGTCAATCATTTTGATCAAAAGCTTCCGTAAATCGATTGACGTGTGCTTCAATCAACCTTCAATCGACCCTTCAATCTTGACCAAAGCTAATTTCAAGTTTAATTTTAACTCACAGCCAGATTTTTAGTTTCAGTTCAGAGTCGAGTAGTGAAGTATCTATCGTGTGTGAGATGCTGTCTAATACTGATTTGGCTTTTATAAGTTACCTTGCATGTATTTTAGTTGCGCTCAAGCGAAAACAAAATAATAAACGTCGTTGGTTTACTGCTTCTTTTTCTGCTCGACCGCCTTGTACTCGCGGTTGAAATTTGTTCTTAAAGCACTAATTTTCTTTTTTAGTCCGGAAACTATATAATCTGGTTTCAATTTTTTTTACCGCCCGCTATATCCTGTAAAATGCCATGCTTTCTTATTTCGGTTATAATAGTCTCTACTTTTAACTTTCCCAAACTCAGGGTGATCCCGGTATAACTCTTTTAATAAAGAGATAAACTCGCATTCCGATTTTTGCTTACTTTCGATGTGTCTTCCATTGTTGTTGGCGCGTGACTGACGCAACACTTAACAAAACTAGTCTAGACAGTCAATCACCAGCGTCAGCCACTTGAGTCAATCAAACTTTCTATCAACCACCGTCAACGCTTGACTCAAGCGTCAAGAAGGTTCCTAGACGGTCAATCATGGTTGAATCAATCGATTGACAGGAGCTTTTGATCAAATAGATTGATTGTCTCGGGCCTCCTTTCTGGTACCATTCAAGATTTGTGACCTTACTTCAATTTATGGCTTGTGTCTTCTGATTTGTGATCAATATTGTGTATCGGACGTTTACCTTTATATTTTCAGCTTAAGTTTAAATAACTGGCTCCTGCCAAGATTTGTGACCTTAAGGAGGCCCTAGACGGTCAATCAATTTGATCAAAAGTTCCAAAAAACCAACAGAGAGAAAATTCTCAATGAAAAAAAAACTACCACCAAAAAAATATACAATTGGTGCAAACTAATCCACGTAGGGGAAAGCAGCTATTAGAGTCACTTCAGTGAGAACACCAAAACAACTGAGATAAAAAAAATAAAAAAAAAATATGAAATTACATTAATTATTCTGTTGTGAAATAATCCTCTTGAGGATCTTAATTTAAGGACTTAATTATTTAAGATCTTAATAATCACCAAGGGACTATTTTACCTGCTAGACCAAAACGATTTGCTTCCGTATTAGCCTACAAGAGGATTATTTCACAACAGAATAATTAATGTAATTTCATATTATTTTTATTTTGATCTTATTTGCTTTGGTGTTCTCACTGAAGTTTGGTTTTTTATCTTGTTTCTCTTGTGTTGAAGACGCCTTGTTTTGATACAGGCGAACTATACGCGTTGTTTTACATTTTCCGTCTTTTCTTTCCACTGGCCGCAGTCTCGTTTGCGTGTTTTTTTTTCATTGAGAATTTTCTCTCTGTTGGTTTTTTGTCATAGCTGGCCAGTTCGGCTTAAGATCTTTCATTCATCAAAAGTTCCCGTTAACCGCTAGACGTGTGCTAGCGATTGAATCGTCAAACAGGTTCCTAAACGGTCAATCATGCTTGAGTCAATCGATTGACGAAAGCTTTTGATCAAAATGATTGACCGTCTAGGGATCCTTTTACTTATATTTAGGTATAAGTTTTCTTATAAATCATTCATTCATTTAAACGATCATTTGAGCGGTAATATTATGCATCTTAGTAAATATAGATAATTAGCCAAGAAATTGGGCAAATCAAACAGAAATTTTGACTTACGGTCAATTCGTTTGAGAACATTTCATTCCGTAGGCAGGCTTCATCAAGCCGACTATGAGCTTTGGGCAGATTTGAGCAGTATTCACCATAAATTAAAAACTTCTCCTTCCATTGTAGGAAGATGTCGCTGATCCGAATTGCAGCACCAAGAGAACAGGCTTGGCACAGATCGCTATGGAAACCAATGTGGATTTCCGCTATTTCCTAGAAGAAAAGAACGACTTACTTTTTCTTCTTTTCTTTTGTAATACTGATTCTGTGCTCCAATCATTCCCGATTGTCATAACATCAACAACAATAATGTAAAAAAAAAAAAAAAAAAATCATATTAACCAAGATTACTGAAGAGATTTAATGAAGTGGACATTGACAGTTTAATATACCATTAAGTATATATATATTAATATATTAAAAAATCCCCCCTTAAATTTCAGAAAATACATTCACCCCCCCCCAACATCTTCTTGAATTGGTAACACTGAATGTTAGAAGATCCCAGAGGTAGTTAGTACAGTTAGCATCTCACATGACATAACTATAATACGTGTCTGTTCTCAGCAGAGAAGTCGTCAGAGACAAAGCACACATATTACGAAGATTTTTTTTTATTTTTGAAAATAACACGACCCATTTTGCTAAGAACTTTTACATTTGCTATACATATTGCTCTACAGCGTTCCCAATCTGTGTTACTTCTGCTTTCTTAAGTGAAACAAATTAAACAAAAGACTTTTCCAGCAAATACTGTTTTAATCTCGATTTGTAAAGCTGTGCTTCTTATCTGTTCATTTTTGCGCAAAAAAGAAACGACTTGCGCATAACAGATGCGGCTAAAACGGAGAACTATCTACAATAATTTAAAGCCGTTAGAACCAAAAAGACCAAAACTACATGGGACTGAATAAGAAAAAGAAACTTTTAAATATAGCATTATCTGATCGCGCCATATCTAACCTGCGATGAAAGCCAAATATAAATTTTTGGGACCAAGATTCCAGGAAAATTAAACATAAAAGTTAATGTTTTTATCTACTGATCAGTATCTGGTGAATTTCTTGAAACTGAAAATGGAAACGATGCTCAATAGTTCAGTTAAAATATCTAGCGCAGCCAAGAAATTGTCTTGTTGAACAGACTTACAATAATAATAAAAAAAGTTAAAAAAAAAACACAACTTTCCCCTATCACACAAAAACTCAGCTGTGTGAGTTCACATATTCACGACTATGATGTTCCGTTATTAGAACGAACAGTGTCAGAGATGGCCTTGAATGGATAGCCTATTTTCAGCGAGTGTTAAATCCTACACAGTCTTGCAAAATATTAAGGTTTATCTGCAATGGCTTTTATACAAGCTGTGTTAAACTGAATCTCTTGCTCCTAATACCAACAGATAATATACAATTCTGATGCCTTATTTTCGTGTCCTAGTCCCATAGTAAAGGCCTCGCAAGAAGCTCTAAAATCTAGAGTGTTTAGAGTTTAGATCAGCTTTATACAGTCTGCTGAATGGAACTTTCTTGTGAGTCCTATTCCAATAAAGTCATTTTTTTGTAATGGAATCATAAAACACAGTACAATTCAAGTACGACTCAATAAAAGTCTTGACCAATTGTTTCAAAACTACAGTCCGTAAACCCCTGAGAATCTACAAAGCTATCTTAATGGACCCATAGTGGGTTCAGCATTTTTTGGTTCACTATACATTATCTTATTTCAGTATGCAAAAAGTGTCTTCTTTGAATTTTAGTGTCTACACACATGGAATAACGTAACATTTGTCATAAAATTATACGGATTTCGCCGAAAGACTTCACAGTGCAACAATAAATAATTAATAATGTGAAACCAAAATGGTACAAAATACTTAAACAAGACTGGAGCAGCGATCAAAACTAAAAAAAAAATGGCACAAGAGAGAGTGGACTAGTCCCCCAATCACTGTCTCTGGTTAGGCTTATGAATAATATTAATAATTATTTTAAATATAATGAACAATTCTTATTATTATTATTACATGGCAACGAGTGCATAGTGGCACAGGGTCTTTAATTTCATAGCAGATTATATTCCATTTAACATCTACTCTCTATTATTATGAGCAAGGGATTTGTTGCTACTTCTAGCTCAATTAAAGTTATCTCGCTATCTATTAGCATTTGTTCAAGAATAGTTGATTAAGTCAAAGGCTGATTACTACTACTACTAACAAGTTACTATAAGACCAAGCTGCCTGAAGCCAACACAGATACTCAAACTCCTCATCCATCCCAATCACAGCCTCCCTCTTTACACCCTGACAAGAAGTTCCCATTTCACTTAAATCCTTCCACCACCATCCCACCCCATTTGGGGATGACCTACTTTTAGTTTGGCCCTAAATGGTTGGCCAAGAAGGGCGATCTTTGGCAATCTGTCATCCTTCATCCGTAAAGCCTGTCCTAACCATCTCAAGCTTTCTCTCATTATGGACCTAGAAAGCAGGATAGAACCACATTTTTTTTTACAGCTTACTTTCGGAAACACGGTCAGTCATATGGGTACCAAAAAGATCCGTAGACAATTCATCGAGAAAATATACAACAAATAATCCTCCGACTTTCGGAGCGACCCCGTTTCATAACCATATTTGACCTCTGTCGTCACTGTAGCTTCCAATATTCTAATCTCGGTTCGCAGACCTATCTTCCTATTCTTCCATACTTTTTCCAACTGTGAAAAACACCCTGGGCCTTGGACCTTCACTGCATCCACTATCTTTAATAATAACACTAACTAATTAAGTGAGGTTAATCACTTGATCTATCGTCTCGTTACCCTACGTCATCTCCTCACCTTCACTTATTCCCAGTCTTATCGACTTAGTCTTCTTAATATTACCTTTCAAAACCTATTCTTGCACCCTAGACTCTCAAAACCTCCCGAAATCCTTCATTTTACTAACATGTGGGACTCCCAAAAGGCTCATTGAAAAAGAAAAACAGTTGAAGTGCACTTGAAGCACAAATGACAGCGAAAGTGACTTCTGGTTTTTCACAAGTTTTTAATGATAAACCTACACAGGAAACTATTCTTCAGCATCCATCTTCAGTTTTCTGATTATCCTCATAAAGCCTAGAAAATACATCTGCACATTGTTCGGTAAATACAAAATTTCTTTTTTGTGGCTTTAACTTTAAGGGTTCACAAGATATGTTAGGAGTTTTGGGGGCCAGTCATGCTATAAAGTCTAGGGGGTCTGCTGGTCAAAGACTGTCTAAATGAGCTTGCACTACAATTCGTGTCATGAGAAATCAATATCAGACAATCTTTAACTTCGATTCGAGTTAGTTTTATGATTCTACTTTTAAAAAATAAGTTTCCTTCAACAGGCACAGCAAATATTACGGAACAAACAAGAAGCCTTCATTAAGCAGGCTGTCAAGCCTACCATGTGCCTCTGTTTCCACGGTAAAGGTCATCAACTTCATATGAGTGCCCCAAGGGAACGACATTGACAAAGATTACAATAGAAATCAATCAGAACTTCCAGAGTTTCCTAGTAGAAACGACCGACTTAATTACAAAGTTTTCATTCGTGGAGTTTTGATCGAGATATGAAGGTAAGAGAAGTGAAAAAGTTGTTGCGAGTTAGTAGCATTACTTCGCATTTTTCAGCCTCCCGTAGATTTGATGCACAACTTTTGATGCACAACTTTGATGCACAACAATTTGATGCAGAACTCCCGTAGATTTGATGCACAACTTTTCAACAGAAACAACTGAAACACAGACTTTCAAAGAGCGGGCGGTAACGAACTGTAAGTAAGGAGTGACTCGGCTCAATAGCATCCGAAACTCGAAAAAAACAGAATTTTATATCAATTGACACATCAGAATGATTGTTTTTTTGTGCTGAATCCAAATATACAAGATTCAATAAGTTTAGTGTTACCTATCAAAAGCTACGAGTCTGAGAAAATTTGCTTGATTTTTGAAAAAAGACGAATACCCTAAAAAAATAAAAGAATCTTAATAAAAATTGCACCATCAGATTTAGCGTATTAGAGAACCCTACTGTAGAGGTTGAAAGCTCCCATATGCAAAATTGTGGAATTTTGTATTTCTTGCCAGAATAAAGATCACAGATGCGTCTTTATTTGCTTTTTTTTTTCAGGGGTGAGCGTATTGAACCAATGATCCTAGAATATCAGGAGAGGGCTAACTAAAACAGAAATTAAAATTCCTGGTGCCCTTTTTAAGCAACTATAAGAATTAGAGGACAACTAGCCCGCCTCTCATGCCAACTTTTTCCCAAAGTCCTCCTATCTAACTTTTCAGACAGCCGTTTTGCTCAGCATAGTTGAAAGGTTCACTTATTACACCTTTGAGGATAACATGAACCCCAACAGTCCCTAGGGAAAGGGCTGTAAGTTATGAAATTTGCCAATTGTTTATATATCATATTTGTTATTGGAAAGATACAGACACTTTTCAGGGATGAGATTTTCTGTGCGAGGAATTTTCCTTGGGGAGGTAAGTTTCGTGGGTGAACTTTCCAGGGGAGATTTTAAGCTGGGAAAATATACGAATATACCTATGCTAAATTTCTATATGAAATTCTTTTTATGTGTCTTTCTTTCTCTTTGCTGACTCAATTTTACATGCGAAAATGTTCCGGGCGAATTTTCCAGGGGAAATTTTTAGCGGGATCGGAATTGTCTGAAGGATTTTTCCGCGGGGAGTACGGATTTTCCATGAGAGGAATTCTCCATGGGGGAATTTTCCTTGGGAGCAACTTTGCACTTGGGATGGAGAGATTAGTAGAGTAGTACCTACCATATTGCGGCCTTTATGTTCCTTCCGGTTTTTCTGGTAGGTAATTCTAATCTAGAGGTTACAGGTCATCACACTCTTTGCCAAGAGGAATGACGCAGTTTCAAAGTTCACTGCCTTTTTGGTGATAAGCCCAAAAAACCAGCACGTCTTGTTTCATTGTTATACAATTATTTTTGTATATATTTAGACTCCATAATTGATTCTCCATCAGTTTCGAATCGTTTATACTCGAGATAGCATTTTTTGTAATTACATAGAAAAATGGATAATTCTATGCAATTTTTGGTGAGTAAAAATATTCTCATTATTAAAAAGAAATTGTCATTAAGTTAAGGAAGAAATTCTTCCCTTACACTAGAACTAAGGGATACTTATACACTTAGAAGCCTGTTGTTTTTTAGGAGCTGAAAAAAACCTCTAATTCTCTTATAGGTTGAAATTTACGGTGTGATTTTTTATCGGGATCAATAGGTCTTTTAGATGTTTTTTTGAAAAAAAAAAGTGCTCAGCTTTCGATCGGTAAATTGGGATTAGAATAAAATGTTGATTCTTTTAATGTATTAATTGTTACAAGACCCTTTTCTTAGGGGTGTTTTTGAAAATACTTCCAGGCCAGTCTGCAAAAAAAAAAAAAAAAAAAAAAAGTCTTGTCATTAAGTTAAGGAAGAAATTCTTTCCTTATTCTTTCCTTGTGGTTACCTCTTATAAAAATATATTAATTGTTACAAAAGCTTCCTTTTTATCAAGATCAGTGGCTTTTTTTAGGAATGTTTTTGAAAATACTTCCAGGCCAGTCTGCATTTACGGTGTGATTTTTTTTATCAAGATCAGTGGCCTTTTTAGGGATGTTTTTGAAAAAAGTGCTTAGCTTTCGATCGGTAAATTGGGATTAGAATAAAATCTTGATTCTTTTAATGTATTAATTGTTACAAGACCCTTTTCTTAGGGATGTTTTTGAAAATACTTCCAGGCCAGTCTGCAAAAAAAAAAAAAAAAAAAAAAAAAGTCTTGTCATTAAGTTAAGGAAGAAATTCTTTCCTTATTCTTTCCTTGTGGTTACCTCTTATAAAAATATATTAATTGTTACAAAAGCTTCCTTTTTATCAAGATCAGTGGCTTTTTTAGGAATGTTTTTGAAAATACTTCCAGGCCAGTCTGCATTTACGGTGTGATTTTTTTATCAAGATCAGTGGCCTTTTTAGGGATGTTTTTGAAAAAAGTGCTTAGCTTTCGATCGGTAAATTGGGATTAGAATAAAATGTTGATTCTTTTAATGTATTAATTGTTACAAAAGCTTCCTTTTTATTACAGTGTGGAGCAGTTTATTAAAGGCCTTCCATTATTACAGGAGGGGGGGGGAGGAGCAGTTTATAAAAGGTCCTCCATCCCACTATCAAAACCCCTGATTTTGAAATCAAGATGTCTAACATAAACTGAATTATTTTCCAAAAACCCAAAAATGCATTTTTGCTACATGCTAAATTTTTTTTTTTTTTTTAAAGGAAGAAGAGACTTGCAATAATCCTCCTTCTGAGAAAAAAGCAAAATATGGCGAACCTTCATTAATACAGACTACAAGGGCATCTGTTATCAAATTCGCTAGAAAAGTTACACACGATCATGCATCAAGCACTCAACTTATAGTGACAGAACCCTCTGACTCCCGCGTTGGCTCCATGGCAAACCCCCCTCAAGTATTACAAAGGAGTTCAGATATAGAAGTCCAATCAGAATTTGTAAGTATATACATATTTTTTTTTTCTATCCCTATTTTCAAAAAATAAGACAAAATTTTCTCAGACGCATAGCTTTTTAAAAACTTAAAATTTGTTTTTAAGCTATTTAATTTTCTTTCATTAACCAAATTAGCGATATATAAAGGAGTGCTTATCATGCATTTCTATAACGAAAAAAAAAAACCTTACCTCGTAACTTATAACTAAGATGCATTCTAATGCAATATTCCTTTTAGACAAAAAAACTAACTATTTGAAAAAAAACGAAAAGCGAAAACAATTGCTACTATACAGTTAACGCGCGCACTTTTAGACTGGTATTTTTGTCCCTAATGCATTTGAATACATCCGCTATACTTATCAGATCTACCACTGCTTTTAATCCAATTTGAATTCTAAGTAGGGTCGCATGCAAATTGGACTTTAAATAGCAAGATGTATATCTTCAATAAGCAATTTACACAGGGAAAAAGGTTTTTTGACAATTTCCAAAATATGTCATCGCAGCAATGTTAAGAAACATTATTTGAATGAAGCTGTTTTTGGCCATTTCATTGAAACACTTAGGTGTTTTCAAGAAAAGAATTTGAGACTATTCTATTTGAACAGTGTTGTGAAATCCGATACCCCTCCAACTCGGAAAGGGTATCGATCCTCCTACCTCGAAGGAAGCCCCCCCGGTTCCCAAGGGTTCTCCCTGGGAGGGGTTTGGGGGGGGGGGGGGGAGGGGGCTCTAAAAAGGGGCCATTCAACATTTTAATTGTTGATGTTTTTTGACAATTTCCAAATATGTCATCGCAGCAATGTTAAGAAACATTATTTGAATGAAGCTGTTTTTGGCCATTTCATTGAAACACTTAGGTGTTTTCAAGAAAAGAATTTGAGACTATTCTATTTGAACAGTGTTGTGAAATCCGATACCCCTCCAACTCGGAAAGGGTATCGATCCTCCTACCTCGAAGGAAGCCCCCCGGTTCCCAAGGGTTCTCCCTGGGAGGGGTTTGGGGGGGGAGGGGGCTCTAAAAAGGGGCCATTCAACATTTTAATTGTTGATATGGATGGAGAAAAAAGTTCTTCTCTCTTACCAGTATTTATTTAGCCCAGGTCGAAAAAATCCGTTGGCAAAAGACAGAGGAAAATACGGATTATTGAGAAAGTAACAACAACACCACCAAGCTCCGACATATGGAGTTCGTTTCCTTTAACTGAAGCCGAGGAGCAACTGCTCGTACAACATACTGCATCAGTCGAACAATGGTCCAATTTCATTAACAGTTACAATGAAGAGGCTCAAAGAATCGAATTGGACTCATATTTTGCGTTTTTATTTTAAAAAAAAAAAATTTGGAATAAAACCATTAATTTTTTCTATCATTCTCTTGTTCTAACTTACCCTTCTAATAAGAATAGGACTACATTTTCCCGACAAAAAAAATATTTTTTTTTTTAACATGTTCAGTTGACATTATGAAAGACATAAGGCAATGTAACTTTTTTTCTTCTTTTAATTGTTCAGGTGGTGGGACAATGACTATGAGAAATTGACAAAATTTTATTAACTATAAAAAAAAAAAATAATGATTATTTTACATAAAAAATAAAAAAACTTTTTTTTCTACAGATTAAAAATATAGCACCCCCAGCGGCAGCACCATTGAGTGATGATGCAAGTATATTTACAGAACCAATTCTGTCACCACCAGCAGAGTTCAGGGATGAACCTACACTGGTTCTAGAGAATATGGAGTGGCATGAGGGATTCCTTAATGATGTTTTTGGGGAAATGGCCGGCCTGGAGGACTTAACTTGTGATATTGACATGGTTGAGGACCCAGAGTGGGCAGATAGTTTCATGCGCGAATATTTAGATGATGATGCTACAAGTAAATCTGAACTGGGTCCTCATAATGAAATTCCATCAGAGGACAATACAGGCTGGCTTGACCAATTGTCCCCAAACACCTTGGAATACGTACTAGGGGACCTCATGTCACAACCCTCCAATGTGATTGAACAAACAGGGTCAGGACATCAAAACAGTACTACGTCCTCGGAATTGCCTGATTTTTATCTGTTAGAATCTGCTCTAGGTCATTTGCAAACATACAGGTTAGATTTTAGCCTTCCCGAGGAAAACGCTGCCAATATTTTAACTGACCCCGTGAAAAATCTCCATAGCTATATCGACAAAATTCGAGCACTTATTGATATTCAGATCCAGAAATGGGGAGGTCAGGGGGGAATTAAAGCATCAGTGAACCAAAAAGTTTTTTTACAAAAGGGGACATCTGGGGACATTTTTTATTTTCATTTTTCGACGGGGAACCAGACTTTTTACCCAGGTCTAAACGATTTTGAAGACAACTTTTTCAACTGGGTAAATAAACTAATTTCAACTTTGGATACATTTAGCGAGAGAGGGAGTGGGTCCACCATTTTATACATTGAACGAATGGATCTGAATCTCAGTAGATTTAAAAAAAACTTTATTTTAAGGGGAGCGGGTAATCTAAAAATAAAATGCCACCCAGATTTGTCAACTACAGGAGGAGTTCAGGGTTTCTATTTTGACACTGGACTTCAATGCTTTAAGTATGCATTTTTAGCGGCGGCCCATAAGACATTAAACAGAGAATCAACAATGAAAAATCTCGACAAACTTGCACGTAACGGTGGAAAAAATTTCCCTAAAGTAAATTTTGATTGTTTAGAGGGAAAATATCCGGTGTCCTTTAAAGAAATAAGCATATTCGAGAAAGCAAATGAAAATCTTGGGGTGGGGGTAGTTGTTCTCCAGTACGACACTGAATTTGTAGATGGGGGGAAAAACCGAATAAAAAAGGGGTTTTGTACTCAGTGAGGACACCGAGGGTGGAAAATGTTAAAAATTTTGTATGGGTTATTTACCAGCCTCCCAAAGATGTAAATTCTTATGGTCATTTTTTCCCCGTTACGGCGATAAGTCGACTCCTCTCTCAAGGCGTTCAGAAGGGTGAACGTTTCTATTGTCCCATGTGCCTCTCCCCATTCACATCTGAGCGAACGTTTTCAGATCACATGGGGCATTGCAAAATTCACGGAAATCAAAGAATAGAAATGCCGGCAGAAGGCAAAGACATTTTACAATTTAAAAATTTTCAAAATTCTCTTCTGCAATCTGATAAAATGTCTTTGGATTGTGAAACAAGACTGGTTGAGGTATCAGACCCATCAAGGCCAAATATAGTCAAGGAACACAAACTAGTTGCGTGTTCCTACGCACATGCCCGTCGCGACGCCAACAATAAAATGCTATTGGAAGAGTTTTTTTTGACTATGGACGAGGAGGGCAGTATGGAAAAGCTATTAGTTTCTTTAATAAAAACGGCAAACAGGGCAATTTCACGATTACGTCATACTAATTATCCGATGACATTGTCGGATAAAGAGCAATTGGCGTTGGAAAAGGGAACAATTTGCTGGGTGTGTAGGGGTGCCCTTGCCCCAAAAGACGCGGTGCAGGACCACGATCACCTTATTGACCCCAATTCAACGGGAAAAAGTAACTTTCGGGGGTGGGCTCACAATTCATGTAATTTAAAAATTAAACAACAACTTTTTCTACCGGTTTTTATACATAACTCTAACTACGATCTGAAGTTTGTGCTACCTGCATTGGCACATCTTCAAAGAAATGGAACAGTGGATGATGATGCATGGGTGATAGACAGCTTTACGTACAAAATCATACCTAAGTCATCGGAAAAGTTGCTTGTTTTGGAATTTATGTGGAAATTTGTTGAAGCCGGTGTTGAGTACACGAATAAAATTCGCTTTTTAGATTCCTACAGTTTTTTTCCCAAATCATTGAGCGAATTAATTCAAGTACAGAAAAACGATGACGGCAGCAATGCTTTCCCCCTTCTCAAGCAACAATTTCCAAATGATTTATATGATTTGTTAACGGTCAAGGGCATCTATCCTTATGACTTTTATTGTTCCATGTCGAGATTCGCCGAGGAGACTATTCCTTGTATTGAATCGTTTTACGACAGTCTTCACGATCGTAGTTGCACCCCCGAGGAATACAGTTTTGCTAAAAAAGTTTGGGCAGCGGGAGGGTGTAAAAATGGATTTGACTACTGCAAGCTGTATTTGTCGAGTGACGTGTTAACTTTGTTAGACATTATGTGTAAAAATACGGATAAAATCTATGAGGAGTTTAATCTTGATTTGGGGTATTATTTTTCTTCGCCTCATCTAGTGATGGACCTCATCCTGAAAATTAGTGGGGAAAAAATCGGGCTGATCACTGACATTGATCAGCATCTGTTCATCGAGAGGTCAATGAAGGGGGGTTTTGTTTTTCACGGAGACCGTATCTTGGAAACTGATCCTACGGGGGAGAAGACGGGACAAAATCAAATGCAGTTTTCCTCGATATGAATTCTCTCTACCCCTCGGCCATGTCCCATTATGCACTACCTTGCGGCGACTATAAATGGCTCAATGACCCTCAAGCTCCCCATTTCCCCAACATTGGCGACGACAGTGTTGAGGAGAATGGACCGGTTGGATGGTGTTTTGAAATTGATGGAGAGATACCAGTCGAGCTTCACGATTCAGTAAAGGATTTTGTTTTCCCGTGTATCAATAGACCTGTGACTAAGGACTCTTTGAGTCCTCGCAATAGGCGTTTAGTCGAGGTGGACGGATTGCATTGGGCGCCTTCAAAACAAAAACTTATTGCTGACCTTCTGCCGAAAAAAAACATAGTTGTACATCATGTAGCGTTAAAATGGATGTGCAACAATGGTTTCAACGTCACAAAGGTTCACCGAGCACTCGAATTTAGTCAAAAACCCTATTTGAAAACGTTTGTTGACACTTTTGTCAGCAAACGTTCTGCAGCAAAGTCGAAAGCTGAAAAAGAAATTTATAAACTCATTTTGAATTCAGCTTTCGGCAAAATGTGTGAGAGTGTTCGCAATAGGAATCGTTGCGACGTTGTGACCGATCCAGAACAATGTGCTCGAATTATTGCCGATCCCAATTACACTTCCTTTACAATCATTGGCCCGGACATGGTACTTTTGAATAGGAAAAAAAGACGCATTGTCCTGAATAAAAATATTGCAGCAGGCAGTGCTATCTTGGAGATCTCAAAAAAGCTCATGTTGGAATTCTACTACAATGTGGCTAGGGTACAGTGGCCGGAAAAGGGGCAAGTAGAGGTCTGCTACGGTGACACGGATTCTCTACTGCTCAAAGTAAAAACATCAAATCTAATTGATGATTTGGCGCACGGTGAAATTATCAGTTCACGGATGGACTACACCAATTGGAGTGTTGGTCTTTACCCTGAGCTAGTAAAACGTCGGGCGCCCAATCAACTTTTATTTTTAAAATCTGAAACGGGTAGCGACTTGATTTCCCGTGGTATGTTTGTAGGTCCGAAGGTGTACTTTATACAGACACACGACGAGGAAATCAAGAAACGTTGCAAAGGAGTACCCACGCGCTATGTGGACAAGAATTTCAATATGGACATTTACAGGAATTGTATTGTTCAAAATACAATTCCACGAGCCAAATTGTTGGCAATTCGTTCATTGAAGTACAAGAACTATACTGTAAATGTAGAAAAATAGCCATGAGTACCATTTCCGACAAGGTCTATGTTTGTCAAGATGGTGTGACCACCCTCCCCCTTGGACACTATTTAACTTCAGACCGGACCGAATGTACTGCCCACCGTGAAACTCTCGGTTTAAATAAAGTCCTGTAACTAATTTCCTAAAAACCTTTGGGGGGGGGCCTCGCGGCCCGGGGGGGGGGCCTCGCGGCCCGGGGGGGGGGGGGGCCGGCCGCCGCCAGCGCGGGAGGCGCACCGTCACCAAAGTTATCTCTTTTTTTGGACTTAGAGCAGATTTTTTTTTTTTTCAAGTGCCATCTCTAATTTAACATTTTTTTTCTCTGTAAAAAAAAAAAAAAAATGTTTTTTTCTCTCTGTGTGCATGTAAATGCTGTTGTTGTATTTTATTATTATAAATAAATTAAAAAAAAAAGTGTATTTTTTTTCAAGTGCTCTCTCTCTAATTTAATGTTTTTTTTTCTCTGTAAAAAAAAAAAAGTGTTTTTTATCTGTGTGTACCTATGTAAATGTTGTTGTATTTTTTTATTATGAATAAATTTAAAAAAAAGTGTATTTTTTCAATGTATTGTTACTTTTTTATCTGCATATAATAAAAGAAAAAAATATGATTCTTTGTCTTTTGTCTTTGTCTTCTGGAAGAACAGAGTAGTAGGGAAAAAAAAATTATTTAGTCATTAGACAATTAGGGTCTACAGTTAGTTGTTCTCCAGGTGAACTGTTGAAAGGAACATGTATCAATTTAAAACACCATTCAGATCGTTTCTGTGTGGGCCCTCAATGTCGGGCAAAACAACACTCTTAACTAAAATAATTAAAAATTGTGATAAAATGTTTGCGGAAAAGCCGAAAAAAATATACTATTGCTATAGTATTTGGCAGGAGTCGTACAATAAAATAAAAGCAATTGCTGCCATGGGATCGATGCAGATACAGTTCATACAGGGACTTGATGTTTTCAACATTGTTGAACCAAACTCTTGGCTGATCATTGACGATCTGGCTGAATCCATTGAACAATGGTCCCAGCAAATGTTGCAATTGTTCACTGTTCGCTCTCATCATGAACAGATTTCCGTTACTCTGGTTCTACACAATCTCTTTCATCAGAGCAAATGTATGCGAACACTTGCTTTGAACTGTACCTACTATATCATCTACAGAGTTGTTCGTGATTCTAGCTCGCTAATAACCCTCAATAAACAAATCTATCCAGGTGCCCCTAAATTTCTACTCTCAGCATACAATCAGGCAACTAATAAACCCCACGGTTATATCCTGCTGGATCTTAATCAAAATACACCCGAGGATCTGCGTGTTGTCACAGATATTTTCGACAATGAAATTACAGTATATCTCCCGGTGAACACTAAAAAGACCTATTAGTCGCTATCATGACACTGAAGAAACTACATGAAAATAGACACTTGTTTTCAGTTCTAAGCACTTCAAAACCTCAGCTTAGAAAAGCAATACTCAAACATGGTATTGACAATGATTTCATTAATCTAATATCTGAACTTTGTTTAAATTTGACTGAGGGTAATGTTCAACTACCAGAAGTAGTTAAGCAACAGGCAAAGCAACATCGTTCCATTGTACGTACATTGGCCTCTAAAAAGAAAGGAAAGAATTTTAAAAGGAAACGACTTCTTCAGGCGGGCGGTAGCTTTTTCACACTTTTACTGCCAATAATTGCAGGACTTGTAAACAGTTTTCTCTAGTGAGAATGGCAAAACCCTATAAATTGACTCCAATAGAACTCGCTCTCTCACCCGTCGAACACTTTGAGGACAATCTGAGTAAATTCCTCGACAATGAAACTATTGATGATGATAAAAAACTGATTTTACTTCAAGATGCACTTCGCCGAGTGGACAAACACTATCGATCAAAGCCCACTGCTGCTGCTGTTGATCCCAAAAAAGAATCATCTCCTCAAGAGTCTCCTGCTGCTGGAACACAATTAAAGAAGGAGGAATTGGATTCAATTGTATTGAAAATTGGAAATCTAATGCCCCACTCATATCGTGAACAAAGTAAACGACTCCTAATCTATCTCTTGGAAAGTGATCAAATTCAAGTTGAGAGCAATGGGGAAAGGATTATAATTCAGGGCAAGAGCTATAATCTACTTGATTTAATGTATGACATGGTTACAAATCGTAAAGGACTATTATCATTTGACACTCGTCTATACAACTTTCTAAATACATTAAACTTCCCCAAAAGTCTTATTGGCAATAGACAAATTCTAAAAAAATTAAATGAACGTGCATCATCAACATTAAAAGATGAACTTGAAGCAGAAGAAGATTTTAAATCAATTTTGGAAAATACTAGCACACCACTGATAGCTAGACAAAAGCGAAGACGTATCAAGTCAACGTCTCCGTCACCAGCAGCAGCGGCAGCAGCCAGTATACAAAAGGGTAGCGGACGTTACACAACGTGTTTACGTTCAAAATGGCTGAAGTTCTGAAAGGTGTTTATGAAAATATTGGCGAGGCGGGGAGTTTAAGTTCCCCCACAACTCTTTCCAAAGTCACGGGTGTTCGCACTAAAAGTGTACAAGACTATCTACAAAATGAACCAAGTTACACTCTGCATAGAAATCATAGACTTCGTGCCAATCAATATCGAAAAACTAAAGCCTTTTACCCATTGGATATAATGCAAGCAGATCTCCTGACTCTAGATGAGCTTCAAAGACGTCACAATACACCGTACAAGTACATTCTACTTGCAATCAGTGTTTTTAGTCGCTATGCATATGCAATTCCATTGCGATCAAAGAGAGGTGTTGAAGTTGCTCAGGCCATTGAAAGTATTCTCGAAAAGGATTCATATAAAAAAATTCAAACGGATCGCGGTAGTGAATTTGTTAATCCTCATGTTGCAAAAGTACTAGAGAAATATAGTACACTGCTCTATCATAGTCACAGTCCTATAAAGGCTGCATTGGCCGAACGATTGATAAGAACTATTCGACTTTTAATTTCAAGATATTGTACATTGAAAAATACACCAGCTTTTATTCATGATCTAGATAAAATCATGTTGATTTATAATCAACGACCTCATCGCTCATTGTCCAACTCTACACCAACGGAAGTTCATCATTCGGATCATAATACAATTGACACCTTTCTTAAACAATATTCCAATGAATCAAAAGTCAAGAAGAAGAAAAATAAATTCAAGGTTGGTGATACTGTTCGAATTAATAGAACAACTAATGTTTTTGAAAAGGGGAATTACTTGTGGTCCACTGAACTTTTTAAAGTGGCAAAAATCCTAGACACTAAACCCATAACTTATCGCCTGCGTGATACCAAAGATGAAGAGATTCTCGGCGGCTTTTATGACTATGAATTGCAAAAAGTTAAAAATGCTAGTGAAATCTATCAAATTGAAAAGATATTAAAGACACGTACTCGCGGGGGTAAGAAACAGTTACTTGTTCGCTGGCTAGGATACAACTCTGATTTTGATTCTTGGATTGGTGTTGAAGATATTGACAATGCCCAATGATTTCTATGTAACTTTCATGTCCAACGTTTCCGATCCTCTCTACAATGACTTGAATACAACAAGTGATTTTTGGACAAAACTCTCACCCGCCATCAAATTTGACGGTGCATATGAAGTGGCCCTTGTCGACTGTATCCTCAAAAATACCTATGACATCCTGAGAAAGGATCGTAAATATGAAATAAAAATACGACCGTTTGAATTCGGTGATGAAGGTGCAATGGCAACTTTTGACTCTAATCAGTACCCTATTGCTAACATCCCCTACAGGGAATACAATAACATGCATGAACTGTGTCGAGTTATCAACAAAAAAATTGCAAGTCGAAAAAAAGGTGGTTTCACTTTCAATTACTCGACGAAACAAAGGAGAATTTATATTACCAATCCATTTGAGAATGAAAGAATTTTCCTCAATGAGAATTTACGTGAGGTTCTTGGTTTTAAAAAACGTATTATTAGGACAGAAAATTTCAGTGGTAGTGACCAAGTTATCTATGCAGACTATGCACCCAGCTTCTCCACGGACACTTGTATATTTCTCTACGCTTCATTTGTGGAAACATCTCGGGTTGGTAATTCAAATGTTCCCCTCCTACGAGTTCTTGAACGAAAAACCAATCAAGAACATGTTCACCACTACAATATAAAGCATCTTCAGTATATTCCCGTAAACACTTCCTATTTGGAACTCTGTCAGTTAACACTAAGAACTGAATTAGGTGATCCAATAGCAATTTCAAAAGGCCTAGCAGTGATTACATGTCATTTTCGACCTATTGTCAACGACAAAGACGGTACAATCACCTAAAAAATGAACAATAGAAGAATTCCATTTGTCTGTCCCGATATTGACTGTTATGTTGGTGCTTTGAGTCCACGTCAAATAGGCAATGGATTGGACTACTACAAGGGGCGTACTACAATGTCTGGCTATGGTCTTGGTAGCTGGTTTGCTAAGCTATTTCGTTCTGCACTACCCCTTGCCAGAAAATATCTTGTACCTGCTGCATCAAATTTTGCTGCCTCCACACTACAGGACTGGGGGTCGGGCAAGAATTTCAAGGAGAGTGTTAAAGAAAATATTAGATCTTCAGCAAGAGCCGTTGGCGAACAATTAAAATCTCGACAAAATGGGGAGGGATTGAAAAGGATGCGTTCGCGTCATTCACTCATCAGTCTCCACCCAGGCAGGAAGCAAAGGACATCAACAAGGACTTTGAGAAATAAAACAACAAAGACCAATAAGCAGCAGAAGAAGAAGAAGAAGAAGATTGTTAGATCAAAGAAGGATTTCTTCTCTTAAGATGACTTATCTCCCTCACAAGGAATCATATCCATCAATCACTTCCTCATTGAATCTATTCAATGCTGAAAATGTTGATGTCAGTGTCAAGTATGGCTACTATGAACAATTTCACCCTCAACAACCCCTCTCGGAAAATATACACTTTCAAATATTTTCCAATGAAGACTATTTCATTGATTTGTCGTCAACATTTATTGATCTAAATGTTGTGGTGAAGAAAAAGTCAGATAATACAACTCCAAATGCCGGCGATGGTCTCTCCTATGAAAACTGTATTCTACACAACCTATTCAAACAAATTAATGTATTTATTAATGGGACATTGGTGAGCACTAGCAATAATTTATCCAACTATGCAAGCTACATACAATTTATGATGATGACGCCAAAGGCGTACAAGGAGATGAGAGGACAATCATTGGGCTATGAATATCGAACAGGTGTTGATACTGACGGTGAGTTGACTACTGCAGTGACCCAGGAGTATCATCTAGTTGGAAAATTAAATCATGAGATATTCAATATATCCCAATGGCTACCTCCCAATGTCAAGATTGACATAAAGTTACAGATGGCCCCATCGAATTTCATTCTGAGAAAAACACTTCCTGCAGCACCCGATGCAAATGTTATTATCACATCGGCAATTCTCCACGTCCGAAAACAACAAGTTATGAGCTCTGTTGCATTGGCAGTGGAAAAGCTAAGAGCCAATGGTAACAACATTAAACTTCTTGTCCCCCATACAATCACCAATCAACGTCACATTGCCACCGGTTCTCGTAGCTATAGCGATTCATCGTTTATCAATGGAGAAATCCCTTCAAAATTGGCTTTGGCCTTTGTGAAGAGTGGCAATGCCGTTGGATCCTGGACTGAATCCCCCCATGATTTTAATTTTTTCGGTCTATCTAGCCTTGTGTGCAAAGTGAATGGTATTCCACTGTACACTCTATCATTTGATAAAAAATCCTATAGAACTCTGTACGAGTTGACCATGCAATCCCTAGATCATGACTCTCAACTATTTGAAAATGGAATAACCGAATCAATGTTTTCAAAAAATCATGGGGTTATTGTTTTGGACTTGTCAGGCACACAGGATATGAGCATAGTACGAACTGGGAATGTACGTTTAGAGTGTACATTTGCCGATGCTCTGACTGAGAGTATCACGCTAATATCACTGAGTCAATTTGAAACCTATTGGGAAATCACACCCGACGGCAGTGTTCTACTAGACCTTGCACCATGAACACAAATCAAATAATCAATGTATTTAGTATGGACCCATACATGTCCCAATACAAGTCCTATTGCATACCCTCGGACTTCATTGAAAAAATTCCAAGTGATAACAATACCCTAATCATTGTTAATAGCAGTCCATCGACTTTGAAGACTGGTCATTGGCTATGCATCTTTCAAACGGCGAAGAATATTGAATTTTTTGATCCTCTTGGCCTATCGTATAAATTCTACGTTCCATACATCAGCAACTTTATTGAAAGCAGTGGGAAAACCATTATTCAAAATCAACGAAGAGTACAGGATTTAACAACTAAGACATGCGGCTTTCATGCACTACTCTTTTTCATGTTCAGATGTCGTGGCTACACCTACAAGCAGTTTCTCAACATCTACGTTGACTTACCTCAATTGAACGACTTTCTAGTGGAGAATATACTTACAAGTGTATTTAATATTGATTTTAGTGCCCTAAGAATAAAATGTTCTAAAGATGTATGTGAAATTGTTTATTAATAAAAAAAAATTATATACATGATAAAACGACTTTTCTACTCTTTAGATTTCATCCACTACTAGGTATTTGTCAACAACAACTAGTGCAGGTAGATTATTTGAATTCACAGTGTACTGATTCTGATGTACTGCAATGTCAGGGTCACATTTTCTACAGTAGAGTGTGACTTCACTCTTGTCATATCTCTTTGTATAGTCAATGATACTATTCGCATTCATTCTATAGAATTCACATGTTTCAATTTGTGTATTTGAAGCAATTTCACAAACAGTGTCCTCAAGTGTCGAATCAAATTCTGTCACTGCCAAATAAAAATCAGTGGGCTTATAATCATAACACCCAGTGTCTTCACAACAATGACGTAGAAACCATATTCTCTTGTTGTTCCAACAGTTGAATCGTTGACCTGGTTCCTCCTCCCAGAACAATCTAAAACCACGACGATACCAATCTCGTAGCAATAAACTAAAATCCCGGTTAGGATTCTTTCCAATCATACCGGGATATGTACTCTCCCATTGCTTACATTTTTCATAATGACAATTGGAGCATAGGTGGCCTCTAGGATGAGAGTCACACACCTCTTCAAGACAGGAATTACAACCTTTAATTTGTACAGCATATCCTCTATGCAATTTACATGGGTTGCATAATCTACACTTTTCATCATACTCCTCAATCATTGTGCAATTCTCACATGATGACCAGCTGCCCTGTGTGTACATACATAACGGACATGTATGAAACATTTTGTCATGTGTTGACGCTCTCACTGCCACAATGAAACTGAGCTAGCAACATCAAAAAATTGCCTGAGATAGAGAGAGAGAGAGAGGAGTAAATCATCCTTGAGCACCATCTTTCTTATGAAAAAAAAAAGTCCTAAATTTCTAAAAACTAATGTTTAAAAGCATATCCACAATATCATTTTGCTGTGTCGTGATCAATATATCAATAAATTGTGTAAATGCATTTGGACCACGATGTAGAAGCTTCATACAATAGTCTAATGATGGAGAATCAGTTTTCATTATATCGACAAGCATTCCCCGAGAAAATATCTTCCTTTGAATAGACAACTCTAGAAAATCATCATCTAGAATCAAACGTTTTTCCATAAGAATTAGATTCCTCATGATTCGATCTTTCTCGAATCTATCCATTTTTTAGAGTCCTAACTCTCTCACAACCAACTTCAGACTAATCAGAATCTCTTTTTTGTACTCAAAATATACGCTAGTCTACTATAGAAAAAAAGAAAAAATACCATTGATTTAGAAACAGTTTTATTGAACATAATTACAATAATAATATTCACTGATGCATTTTGTTCTCATCAATATATTTCGATAGAACATCTAATGCTGACCGAAGTTTATTTATATGGAGAATATTTACTTTTCCAGCAAAACACAGCTGTTCCTCCTGCTTAAATTTGCTTAATGATATCACATATCTCGCATACATAGTGTCCCATTCAAGACATAGTCTACAACCAGCAGTTATTTCCACAGCTACATTAGGTACTCGTATATCGTTGCTGCTGCTGCTGTCGGTTCCATCATTAATCTCCAATAGTGTAAATGCACCACTCATTTTTTTTTTTTCTCCACTAATATCCTCTCAAATAAAAACTATTCTCTTTGAATCCAATTCTCTTACTAATATGAATTGTAGTGAAAACCATTCCTTTTATTCAAATCCTAATCGCCAATCAAGTTATACACGTTCCTCTTGGCAAAGAGTGTGATGACCTGTAACTACTAGATTAGAATTACCTACCAGAAAAACCGGAAGGAACATAAAGGCCGCAATATGGTAGGTACTACTCTACTGAGATTTCCAAAAAAAATTCCGTTCATTTCGGTTTCCATCATGATTTGAAAACCGATCAGAAACTAAAGTCTTTTTCAAATGAAAGCATGCTAAAGAAAATTTTTTAGGCATGATCGTCCGTAAGAAATTTTGCGGGGAGAATTTCCAACGAGGATGAAATTGTCCGTGGGAGAATTCTGGGCAGGGGTACTTTACGCAGGAAGAACTTTCCATGGAGGAATTTCGAATCAAAGGAGGAAATATTCCATGAGGGAGGAGCCAAATTTCCTGGGAAAATTTGAAAAACGATCCGAAATTAAATAAAAAACAAGCTTTTTCAACTGAATACAAGGAGCAACGATAAAACTTAAAACAAAATAAATTGTTCTATATAGGGGGGGGGGGGTGCTCCCTCTTCAATACCTCATTCTTTGCGCTAGTTAGACTTTTTGTCCCAATTCTTTAAAAACGACTCCTGAAATTCAAGGACCGCTTAAGTAAAACAAGAAAGTTTTTGAAAAGCACTAACAAACTACAGCGTGAAGAGGGAGGTGAGGAGGGGGCAACAACCCTCATATACGGAATAATTTCTATTCGTTTTAAGTTTTGATGTTACTCCTCACTTTCAGTTGAAAAAAAATAGTTTCTTATTATTTAATTCAAGGAGAGGGCGATTGCAAACAATAGTATTTCTATGACAGAAACTGAATAAAGAAGCCCAGCAAAACATGCTATATCAGAAGACATGTCAAGTTTTAGCAATATTAAGAAAGATCTTATAACTCTCAACTTCAAATGTTGATGAAACTACATTAGGACAGCTGACACAAATCAGGTTTCCGATGAACGACAGGTAAAGTGAAAATAAAAAAATGAAAATAGTGAGTAATATTCCCAGTTGAAGGCAAGTAGAACTAGATGTACTGTGCGTGGGAAAAGTGAAGTTTCGACGCAACTTTTGGCTGGCTTTGCCGACACGTGTTGTGGGAATAAGGCGTTGGCTTTGTTTCTTCGCCAACAAATAAACGCTGTAGTTGTTGACCCCCCAACACATTTAAAATGTTATATCCAAAGAAGCATTTGTCTTCAGAATAATGATGTCACATTCCTTAAAGACGATCTCAAAATGTATTGTACCAGTTTAAAAACAACTGGTATATAGTCAATGCTATTGCTTTTAAAATTTGTCATATACTTAAGCTCAAGCTCGATTATATCTCCCCTTTCCCACCAAATTTGCAACACTGCCCTTACTTACAAGTGACTATGCGCGTTAGAGGAGAAACTCCCAAGAATAAAATTGAGCGCCTCGACTACAAAGATCAATGGTCAGAAATTCAGTCTCCTTAGTGTTTGACACCTACGTACCTGATTTCAAGTGAATCCGGATGGTTTAATACGAGATAGGTGAAAAATCGTTCCCTGTCCGATTAGCCCAAATTGCTTGCCCCAATAAGTTTCAAATAGATCTGAAACCCTATGTGCCAAACCCGGGAAAGGCAAGTTTGTCTACGAAAATTATTATTACCGCGCTTCATTTCCCCAACATTCGTCATCACAAATTTGAAACCTATCGGTGAAAAAAAAAGCATGATAATATTTCTGCTGAAAAAGTAGTGGTGGGAGAGGGGTGGTTTCGGAGAGCCTTTAGCCCATTTTGTGTCTCCAATCATCTCATCAAAAATTCTTACATGATTGCCCTTCCAACAAAATGCCCATGTTTCTGCTAAAATAAAGGGCAGGGTTCTGAAGGGACCACAGACCCATCTTATGGATCGAATCATATAGATTGAAAATCATAGCCCATTTTTAAACAAGATGGGGCAGGGCTACCTTTCAGGTCAAAAGTTGAGTATAGGAGGGGCAGGATGTTGACTCAGGCTCGCATTGACCCTCCAGTCATAGAGATTAAAAATCTAGGGTTCAGATTCAAACGAAGTACAGCATGCCTACCAATGTACTAAAACGTTAGCAGGGGTATTGTGATTCCAGTTCAACAAGGTCCAATATGCCTACCTTTCTGCAAGCACGTAGGCGAGAGAAGGGGCTAGGGATGCTGAGGAACCACCGACCGACCTTATACATAATATAAACTTAAAATGAGTTTTCCACAGAGTTTTCCGCTCGAATGCTAAAACACACCTGGAAGAAACAAAAGTTCAGCGAGACAATTTCAAATCGTTCTATCTGACACAGACTATAAAACGTCTGCTCCTACACTGTATGCTTTGACTCAAGGACAAGCGAAAACCATCTTTTCTGGCTCTGGGCCTGAATTATACATAGCTTTAGAAAATTCCAAGACATTTTCATCAATCTAGCCAGAGGTCCATACTTTTTGTAAAAACCCCAGGGGTTAGAGCCTCACTACTATCTCGCAATAAATTGAAATCTCCTACACTAAAAAGAAAAAAAAAGAAAAAACTAAAGTGTAGCTCCTGCAACACAATAAAGAAAATGACAAAAAACTCGAAAATCAATCACCATAAAGAAAATAAGCGTCAAAATCGCTTACAATATCGTAACTTGGCATCTAGTAATATAAAGGCTTTACCATAAGCAATAAACCTCTCCCTTCCTTGCAAGAAAACTTAACATTTTTCGTATTACAGCCACAAGGGGACTAGTTTAATATAGGTCACTAAGGAAACAAAAATGGATTTCCCCTGTTTCCTAGACGTAAAGACTAATTTAACTTTCACATTTCCTTGAGAGATATTTAGGTTGGATTTACGATTTAAATCCAAAACTTTCTTCATGCTGGTGGCATTATTTCGTCAAATAACAATTCAATTATCCCACAAACTTAGGTATAATTTAATTTTGTGGACACACATAGCAATTACTGCCATGATTCAGCTTTTGAAGCTAGCGAATCGTTACATCAAGTTGAGCGTCATCTCAATATCTCAACAAATTTATGAACAAAATCAAAAGTTCATGGAAAGCTTTTTGATAAAAAATTAGATTTCAGCTTTGCCAGGGAAAGTGTCTAAGAAGAGGAGTAGGCGGGACGGCGTATACCCCACTGCCTTTCCTCAATAGAAAAAAAGAAGAAGATTTAGGCTTATCAGTAAGCTGAACAACTGTGATACAGTGTTACCAACGCGGTACAATAGTACCGTTTTTGGGACGTCCTGGTACAATATGGTACATTTTGAAGTTTGTTGGTATAATAAAATCTCCGGATACATTTTGGTTTTACTACCTCCTTTTTGACTCACATATCTGTTCAAAGTTTTAGTATATTGTAAATTTTCATTTTGTTACGGGAAATTTTTAACCTGCTGTTTAAATGGTAAAACTTTATTTCTTGCAATACAATCTTAGTCGTAAAACTGGTACAGTTTATTTCGAAGCGTTTACAACACTGCTGGGATCGGCGCGGACCTGCATAAAACCTGATTAATATTTTTTTAGTTTTTTTTTCTAGCCTAATTTCACCTGTCTTTACCCCTTGGCTGACCTCTACACAGATACAGACCTATGATCTCTGGAGCAAAAAAAAAATTCAAAACAAAATCTTAATCTAGTTTATTCAAAATGCCAGGGAACTCTACCACCACGTATCCAATCTCGGTTAACCCTGTGCGTATCACCCAAGCACTCCTCGTTGCTACGTTATTCTTCACAGAGGTTTATTTTACCTAATTTCGTGGTCACCTGAAAATGCCCCGTTTTCCCATTAATTTCCCTTGGAGTTCTATCCCAACACATAATTTTCTCTTCTCTTCTTTTAAAACTATTTTCAGCTGTTCTAAAATTTTAAATTCCCATTTTTAATCTTTAATGCCAACTTAGTCTTTTCTGTTCTCCCCACTTTCTTTGTTTCTGTTACTCCCTATTGTTATTATTATAACTTGTTTCTTTTAGGTATTTTAATTATATTCTAGTTTATATCCTCCTTTTTCTTAATTTGTATTTCGTGATTTACAGTAATGATTATGGTTCTTTTGGTGTTTTATTACTGATTGTGTAGCCCGCAACAAGCCAAGCTTCTCGGCCAAATAATAGTTTCATGTTTGTAATAATGTTTTAACATGAATTTAACGATTGATTGACAGCTTCAAATAAAAGAACTAAAAAAAAAGTCGAAGAGGTTAGCTTCCGCTGTGCCCTAGTCCTAAAAGGTAGGGGTACCTTAGGACACTGGAATTTTTGTTATATAATTTTTGAACAATTTTAAAAAATATCTCAAAATTTGTAGCAGATGGGTTCAGAGAAAAAAGGGCGTGGGGGAGGCTAGTTGCCCTTCAATCTCTTGACTCTTAAAAAATGAACTAGAACTTTCAATTTCCAATCAAATGAGCCATCTACGAAGTTTATACGAGCATCCCTTTCATAAGAACCATTCATGCCTTCAGAGCATAGCTTAGAACGCCTTCTCCCGGGCCCTGGGGGGTTGTATTGACACCAGAGTTTTTTTTATCTGACCTTTGAACTATCTTTAACAAAATGCCTATCTCAAAATTTTCATCAGATGGGTTTGGAAAACGAAGGCGTGGGGGGAGGCTGGTTGCCCTCAGATCTCTTTTGACTCTTAAAAAATGGACTAGAACTTTCAATTTTCAATCAAATGAGCCCTATTTGAAGTTCATACCAGCATCCCTTCCATAAAAACCATATATGCCCCAGGGCATAACTTATAACGCCTGCCCCCGGGCCCTGAGGGGTTGTGTCGACACCTGAGTTTTGTTGACTGACTTTTGAAAATTATTAACACGATGGTTATCTCGAAATTTTTATCGGGTGCATTTGGGGAAAAAGAAGCGTGGGAGGGGGGGGGGCTAGTTACCCCCAATCTCTTTTGACTCTCAAAAACTGAACTAGAATTTTCTATTTAGAATCAAATAAGCCCTCTCTGAAGTTTTTACGAGCATCCCTTCCATAAGAACCATATATTACCCCAGGGCGAAACTGGGCCCTGGGTGGCTGTGTCAACCCTGGAGTTTTGGTTATATGGTCTTTGAACTATTTTGAAAAAATTGCTATCTCAAAGTTCTTATCAGATGGGTTTGAGGAAAAAGTGCGTGGAGGGGGGGGGGGGGTAGGTGCCCTCCGATCTCTTTTGACTCTTAAAAAATGGACTAGAACTTTCAATTTTCAATCAAATGAGCCCTATTTGAAGTTCATACCAGCATCCCTTCCATAAGAACCATATATGCCCCCAGAGCATAACTTACATCACCTGCCCCTGGGCCCTGGGGGGTTGTGTCGACACCAGACTTTTTTTTATATGGTCTTTGAACAAAATGGCAATCTCAAAATTTTTATCGGATGCATTTGGGAAAAAAGGGCATGGGGGGACTGGTTACCCTCCGATATCTTTTGACTCTTAAAAAGTGAACTAGAACTTTCAATTTCCAGTAAAATGAACCCTGTCTGAAGTTTATATGAACATTCCTACCATAAGAGCCATATATGCCCCCCGGGCATAACTTACAATGCCTGCCCCCGGACCCTTGGGGGTTGTGTCGACACCTGAATTTCTGTTATGTGATCATTGAACTATTTTTAACAAAATGGCCATCTCAAAATTTTTATCGGATGCATTTGGAAAAAAAAGGGCGTGGGGGGAGGGGGCTGGTTACCCTCCAATATTTTTTTACTCTTAAATAAGAACTAGAACTTTCAATTTCTAATCAAATGAGCCCTCTCTGAAGTTTATACGAGCATTCCTTCCATGAGAACCATATATGCCCCCAGGGGATAACTTACAACGCCTTCCCCCGGGCCCTGAGGGGTTTTGTCAACATCTGAGTTTTTATTATCCAACTTTTGAACAATTTTTAATAAAATGGCTATCTCAAAATTTTATTCGGATGCATTTGGGAAAAAAGGGCGTAGAAGGGGGGGGGGCTAGTTGCCCTCCAATCTGTTTTGACTCTCAAAAATTGAACTAGAACTTTCGATTTACAATTACATGAGTCCTCTCTAAAGTTTCTACGAGCATTCCTTCCACAAGAACCATATACTGCCCCTGGGCATAACTTAAAACTCCTGCCCTCGGGCCCTGGGGGGCTGTGTCGACCCCAGAGTTTTCGTTATATGGTCTTTGAACTATTTTTAAAAAATGGCTATCTCAAAGTTCTTATCAGATGGGTTTGAGGAAAATAGAGCGTGGGGGGGGGGGGGGTAGGTGACCTCCAATCTCTTTTGACTCTTAAAAAGTGAACAAGAACTTTCAGTTTCCAAACAAAAGAGCCCTCTTTGAAGTTTATACGAGCATCCCTTTAATAAGAACCATATATGCCCCCAGGGCACAACTTACAACGCCTGCCCCCGGGCCCTTGGGGGTTGTGTTGACACCGGAGTTTTTGTTATGTGATGATTGGACTATTTTTAACAAAATAGCTTTCTCAAAATTTTTATCGGATGCAGTTGGAAAAAAGGGCAAGGGCGGGGGGGGGGGGGCTAGTTGCCCTCCGATCACTTTTGTCTCTTAAAAAGGGCACCAGAACTCTTGATTTCCAATCGAATGAGCACCCTTTGAAGTTTGTACGACGACCCTTTCCATATGAAGTGCCTCTGGGATAAAATAATAATAATAATGATAATAATAAAACATTGGAGCCGTATGGCCTTCACTATAGGCAACGCTAAAGCGTTGCCTCTGATAGTATTTTAACATGAATTTAACGATTGATTGATTGACAGCTTCGAGTAAAAGAACTAAAAAAAAGTCAAAGAGGTTAGCTTCCTAGCCTCCACTATGCCTAAGTCCTAAAAGGTAGGGGTACCTCAGGGTTGTTTTGCAAGGATCTTTGTTTTTCTTATGACAGGCAGGGCAATGGCGCTGCCTAAGTAAAGAACGATGTTGGCACAATGTATTTTTTTTCCTTTAGACTAGGACACTTTGTATCGAAGGAGTTGTCGTAGAGATTTCAAAAAGGGCTCATTCGATTGGAAATTGGAATGGCTAGTGCCCTTTTTAAGTCAAAAGTGATTAGAAGGCAACTAACACCCCTTCCCCGCCCCCCATTTCCCCAAACATATCCAATCAAAATTTTGAGATAGCCATTTTGTTCAAAGTAGTTAATTTCGAGATAGACATTATGTTTTTAAGGAAGATACTCCCCCCACAGCCCTCAGGGCAAGGGTTGTAAGTAATGCCCTAGGGGCATATAAGGTTTTTATAGAAAGCTTTGTCATAGAAACTTCAAAAAGGGCTCATTGGATTAGAAATTCAAAGAGCTAGTGCCCTTTAAATAGTCGAAAGTGATTGGAGGGCAACTAACCCCCCCTCTCACACCCATCTTTTCCCAAAACACATCCAATCAAAATTTTAAGATAGTTATTTTGTTCAAAGTAGTTGAAAGTTCTGGAAATTAGATCTTTAAGGATGAAACCCCCCCCCATAGCCCTCAAGGCAAGGGTTATAAGATATGCCTCGGGGGCATATAAGGTTTTTATAGAAAGCGTTGTCGTAGAAACTTCAAAAAGGGCTCATTCGATTGGAAAGTGAAATGGTTAGTGCCCTTTTTAATAGTCGAAAGTGATTGGAAGGCAACTAACACCCCTTCCGCGCCCACCATTTCCCCAAACACATCCAATCAAAATTTTGAGATAGCCATTTTGTTCAACGCAATTGAAAGTTCTGGAAATTATATCTTAGAGCAGGACACTCCCCCCACAGTCTTCAGGGCAAGGGTTATAAGTTATACCCTGGGGGGATATAAGGTTTTTATTGAAAGCTTTGTCGTAAAAGCATGAAAAAGGGCTCATTCGATTGGAAATTCAAAGGCTAGTGCCCCTTTTATACAGGTAATTCTGTAATTCCTTTTATACAGGTAATTCTGTAAAGATATTGGACTACGAGTATCGGCTAGAGGAAGGGAGGGCACGGGAATTCCTTCCCCTATATTTTAGAAAATACTACTACTACTGCTATTAACAACTCACTGCAGTACCAAGACACCTTCGGCCAAAACAGCTACGCATACTCCTACTGCCTCCCAATCTATTTAAAGCCTCCCTCTTTAGACCCTCCCTCAAGTTCCAACTTCCCTTAAATCCTCCCTTACGACCTCCTCCGCCCGATTCAGGGACAACCTGCTTTTCGTTTGGAGCAAGATGGTTGGCCGAAAAGGACGGTCTTTGTCAATTTGTCGTCCTTTATCCGCAGAACATGTCCTAGCCATTTCAACCATTCTCTCATTATAGCCCTAGAAAAGGGGATAGAAGCACATTTTTCGCACACTTTAGTGTTTGAAATACGGTCAGTCTTTTTTTTTTATACGAAATGATTCATAATTTTTATTTGGTGTATAACAAGTCTCAGTGTTGATTCAGTATTATTGAGTTTTGATCTTGGTCTTATTTTAGTTTGACCTCCAGTGATAACTCATAGTAAGTTATTTATGACCTTTAACGTTGTTGCTGCTTCCGTACAACTGTTGATTATTTTACCCTTGTCTAGACCTAGCAACTTAATCTTACACCTCTCCTCCCCAGGTTTTGAAAATAACTTTTTTTAATATTTTTTTTTTTTTTAATATTCTCTTTATATTAGTATTGGCTTATATTGTCACTCTATCTTTGTAAGCCAATCATCGTAAGCTGTATGAACAAAAAAACAAAATTATCAGCTAGATTTTGGAAAAACACCTTTTTGTATTTTCATAGAAAAAAAACTGAAAACAATCTTTTCCTCTTCCCTTTCCCTCACATTTTCATGAATTAGCGTTTTTGCATTAAAGCAATGCATTAAACATCAGTGACAAAAAAAAAAATAAACATTAGAATTCCATTTCAATTTCAAAGCAAAGATAGACAAGAATGACAAATTAAAAGATCTTTAAATTTTGTATACGTAAAATACGTATACGTAAAATTACATATGTTAAGTACGTAATTTTTAATCACTTTTGAGAGGGAGGAAGTGAAAGAAAAAAGTAAAAATGAAGCATCCGTTATCCCATTAGGTAATGTTGAGAGACTCATTAGTAGGAGTTTAATAATCGATTTAGGAGAAAAAGTCTTGGGTGATCCAAGCCTCATCAATTATTACTTTATGAACTTTTTGAGGCCACTTCTTGCTTTGCTTAAGGTTCATCTCAAGACTAAATAGAAGAACTATTGCGTCGAATAAATCATTATCTAGCAGCAGGGCCGTATCTATGATTTTTTTGCAGGGGGTGGTTTACACAAGGATTTTTTTTTTTTTTGGGGGGGGGGGGGGATGGGTACACAAAAACGCAAAAAAGGTTTATATCCATTTTTGTTACGGGGGGGGGGTCCAAAACCCCTACCCCCCCCCTCCCTGGATACGGCCATGTCTAGTAGACATGATTCAGATTCACTTAGAAAGACTTGTAGAGTTAAAACAAGAGAAAAAGAAAGATTACTTTTTTATAGGTCCTTAGCAAAAAAAAATACGCTTCAATTTCATTGGCTTGTATCTTCAACCTATTATGTAGGCCAGTTATCGTAAGCCGCATGTCAAAAAAGAAAGCCAAATAGCACCTCCTTTTAAAAACCTCATTGGTAGTTTCTGTGTGAAATTTTAAGCCAATAAAAAGAAAGAAAAGGTCACAAGATTTTTATAATTGTCCCTCTATTTTCTCTGTTGTGAAAACAGGTATTAGAGAGGTCAAACTAGAGAGCGTAAAATTTTAAATCCTAGTCAGGCTATCATAAGAGAGAATGTTGCACATGACCCATAACCCAAATTAAAAATAAATAAATTATAGAGACTTACTATGCTTAGAGATTTCACAGCAATGACGAGAGTAAGAACGTTAAACCCGACTCATTTTGTAAAAACTATTTTTCAAACTTTTTTAAAAATTCAAAAGGAAAAAACAAATTTAAGACAAAAAAATACGAGTTTAATACTCATTTAAAAACAAAACCCAGGGCAAAGTTTGCTTGCTGTTTTTCGAAGTAAAACAAAGAGTATAGGGCACTTATAACAGGGGAAAGTCAAGTCCGTATCTGAGAAAAAAAAACCGACGCCACCTAATGTCACCCTCCAAATCGTAACGTTAATGGCAAAAACACGAATGAAAACTTTTTTTTCTTTTCTTTTTTTTTGCATCAGCCCAAAACAAAAGAACCCCCATAGCAAAAAGGACACAATCGGTGTTTCTAGACTGTTTTCAGTATACTAACTTTATCCTGGCTGCTGCATATTCAATCTGAACAAAATATAAAAGCTTTTAAAATTTATGACGAAAGTAGCCCGTTGTAAACTCCCTTGCGCTGTTTATCATAGGCAGCGCAATCGCGCTGCCTAAGTTTTGCGCTGCCTAAGTAAAGAACGAAAGATTGTGCAAGTGATTGGAGGGCAACTAGCCCCCCCCCCACGCCCATCCTCCCCCAAAACACATCCAATCAAAATTTTTAGATAGCCATTTTATTCAGCGTAGTTGATTTCCAGATAGAAAATATGTTTTTGAGGAGGACACTCCCCCACAACCCTCAGGGCCAGGGCTTTAAGTTAGGCTCTGGGGGCATATAAGAACGATGTTGGCACAATGTATTATTTTTTTTTTCTTTAGAGCAGGGTACTTCGTATCAAAGAAGTTGTCGTAGAATCTTCGAAAAGAGCTCATTCAATTGGAAATTAGAGTGGCTTGTGCCCTTTTTAATAGTCGAAAGTGATTGGAAGGCAACTAACACCCCTTCCACGCCCACTATTTCCAGAAACACATCCACTTAAAATTTTGAGATAGCCATTTTGTTCAGTATAGTTGATTTCCAGATAGAAATTAGGTCTTTGAGGATGACAACCCCCACAGTCCTCAGGGAAAGGGTTATAAGTTGTGTCCTGGGGGCATATAAGGTTTTTATAGAACGCGTTGTCGTAGAAACTCCAAAAAGGGCTCATTCGATTGGAAATTGAAATGGCCAGTGCCCTTTCTCATAGTCGAAAGTGATTGGAAGGCAACTAACACCCCTTCCGCGCCCACCATTTCCCCAAAAACATCCAATCAAAATTTTGAGATAGCCATTTTGTTCCACGCAGTTTAAAGTTCAGGAAATTATACCTTTGAGCAGGACACTTTCCCCACAGTCTTCAAGGCAAGGGTTATAAGTTACGCCCAGGGGCATATAAGGTTTTTATTGAAATCTTTGTCGTAGAAACTTGAAAAAGGGCTCATTCGATTGGAAATTCAAAGGGCTAGTTTCTTCTTAATAGTCGAAAAAGATTTGAGGGCAACTAACCCCCCTCTCACGCCCACCTTTTCCCCAAACATATCCAATCAAAATTTTTAGATAGCCATTTTATTCAACGTAGTTGGCAGTTTTGGAAATTAGGTCTTTAAGGATGAAACCCCCCCCCCAAAGCCTCAGGGCAAGAGTTGTAAGTTATGCCTTGGGGCATATAAGGTTTTTATTGAAAGCGTTGTCGTAGAAACTTCAAAAGTGCTCATTCAATTGGAAACTGAAAGGGGCTAGTGCCTTTTTTAATAGTAGAAAGTGACTGGAGAGCGACTAACACCCCTCTCACGCCCACTATTTTCCCAAACCCATCCAATCAAAATTTTGAGATATCCATTTTGTTCAACGTAGTTGAAAGTTCTGGAAATTAGGTCTTTTAGGATAACCCCCTCAGAACCCTCAGTGCAAGGGTTGTAAGTTATTCCCTGGGGGCATATAAGGTTTATATAGAAAGTTGTTGTAGAAATTTCAAAGAGGGCTCATTTGCTTAGAAATTGAAATTGCCCTTTTTAATAGTCGAAAGTGAGTGGAGAGTAATTAACCCCGCTCTCACACCCACCGTTTCCCTAAGAACATTTAATCAAAGTTTATAGATAGTCAGTTTGTTAAACGTAGTTGAAATTATGTATTTAATTTTGAAGTTTCCTTTGAAGCCCTTTTGAAGTTTCTAGGACATCGATTTTAATAAAAACCTTATATGCCCCAGGGCATAACTTACAACCCTTGCCCTGAGGGCTGGGGGGGGGGGTTGTCATCCTCAAAGACCTAATTTCCAGAACTTTCTACTACGTTGAATAAAATGGCTATCTGAAAATTTTTAGTTGGATGTGTTTGGGGGAATGGTGGGCGTGAGAGGGGGGTTAGTTACCTTCCAATCACTTTCGACTATTAAAAAGGGCACTAGCCCCCTCGATTTCCAATTGAATGAGCCCCTTCTGAAGTTTTTACGAGAACTGTATCTATAAAAACCTTATATGCCCCCAGGGCATAACTTACAGCCTTTGCCCCGGGGCTCTGGTGGTTTGTCATCCTTAAATACATAATTTAAATAATTTCTTAGACCACACTGCTTTTCCATTTAAAAAAAAAAATTTTAAACAAGAAAAACGGGTTTTAATTTTCTATAAAGCAGTGAAATACAAAACAATTAATTATACACAAATACTCCGAATATTTCGGCCCCACGTCCGGGAGCCTTTCTCAACGGAAAAAAAAAATATAAAATGAAACAAAAAAAAATTTTTTTTTTTTTTTAAACTTAACTTACATCAAAATAAAACATACTAAACACATAAAGAGAAAGAAAAAAAAACAAAAGAAAAAAAAATATAAATAAATAAGAAACAAAACTCACATATTAAATAAACACTTCCATGCACTGAATGTCTATAATGATTCAACTCGCCTCCTCCCAGTATATAAATTGAAATCTATCAAAAATGAAGAATATATTTATACTTAGACCAAAACAATAAAAGGTCAACTAACCCCCCGGCCCATAACCCCTAATTAAATTTCACAAGTTCATCAACCAATTTATGAATTATAAATTGAACGGATTCGTTTGGTTGCAAGCTTAGCTGCAGTTCGTTTACTTTTCCCATCATTTAACCCATTCTGACCTTTGTTCGCAAGGTCATCTTTCGTTTCAGAACTATTATTAAAATCAGTACTGGTTGAATATCTTGCCTGCATTTTAATTAAACTATTATAAATTGAATTGATCCTAAATTCCCCTTCATCTCTATTTATACTAGTACCCCCATATATTATCTTTTTTATTTCTATAATTTCCCTGAAGCTTTGTAAAAGTCCTACAGACGTATCTACTATTTTTGTTTGATCAAATAAAATACTGTGATGAGGAAAATTATAAAGATGTTCTGCAACAGCTGACTCAAACGTTTCTGGTGTTTTGTTTTGTTTTAGAGCGCAATCTATTGCATTCTTGTGTTGTTGTAGCCTATTTTCTAAAGTTTGTTGCGTTCTTCCCACATAAAATTTACCACAAGAACATGGAATTTTGTAAACTCCCTTTTGCAAATTTCTCGGTACCTTGTCTTTCCCTTTATTTAACAACGAGCTTATATTATGTCCTGATTTAAATGCTGTATTTATATTATGTTTTTTTAATTCTCTTCTTAATTTTTGTGATAAAATTGGGATAAAAGGCAAAGTTATGTAATTTGTTTCTTGATTTGACCCATCTTCTTCTAATATTTTTGGTTCCGTCAACTTTTTTTCCTTTTTTCAATTATTTGAGAAATCATATTTTCCGGATAGCCATTACCTATTAGAATATCCTTAATAAAAATTAGTTCATTTCTTATGTATCCTGGTGATGCTAATTTTAATACCCTATCAACTAAAGAAATATCACACCCCTTTTTACCTGGATCGGATGATTTGATGTGAAAGACAAATAACGGTTGTTATTAGTCGGTTTACGGTAAATTGAAAATGCTAGTTCGTTATTATTTCTATGGATCAAAATATCTAGAAACGGTAACTTATTCTCTGTTTCCTTTTCAATTGTAAAAATTAATTCTCCTCACAAATTATTTAAATGTTCCAAAAAACCTTCAATTTCTGATTCCCCGTAATTCCAAATAACTAAAATATCATCCATATATCTGCCCCAAAATTTAGGTTTTAAAAAATATGTTTCTATAGCTAAATTTTCAACATACTCTACATAAATATTTGCTAACAACGGACTTAAAGGCCCTCCCATTCTAAACCCCTAATTTGATGGTAAAAATTATCTCTAAACGTGAAATAGTTAGTATATCTGCTAGTTATAGTGACTAAATTTAATATAGTTTCCAGTTCAATTCCCGAAGATAATTCTTCTATCTTATTTTTTCGTTCCTCAAGTTTTTCGGATAAAATACTAAACGATTTATCAAAAGGAATATACGTATACATGGATTTTATATCAAAACTGAACAATCTAGATTCTTCTGATATTTCTACACTTATAAGTTTATCTTTTAAAAATTCCGAGTTTTTTATATACGAATTTTGGAGATATAATAATGGTTTAAGTGTCATTGCTGCCCATTTCTCGATTTTTACCGTTGGTGAATTGGTTGTTGAAACAATAGGTCTTAAGGGGATGCCTGTTTTATGTATTTTTGGCAAACCATATATTCTAGGGCTAACTGATCCCCTTGGAAAGAACTTGTGATACATCTGGGGTGTGATACTTCCATTTGTTTTAAGGTCTTCTAAATCTTTTCTTAATCTTTTAGCATACAATTCAGTTGGGTCCGAGTTAAGTTTTTTATATGTTGAAGTATCACTTAGAATTGTTTCTATTTTACTATCATAATCATCTTTTTCTAGGATTACTACTGTATTGCTCTTATCCGCTTTCGTTATTATTAGAGAATCATCTTTTTTTAAATCTTTTAAAACTTTAATATCTTTGTTCTTAACTTTTTCTTGATAACTACCAAAATCTGTTAAAATATTCACTACCCTTAGTCTTAACTCATCTACAATATTTATATCTTTTGGAAACTTATGAATCCCTGTTTCAATCTTTGAAATAATTTCCTCTATCAGTACATTTTTAGGATTTAGTCCAAATTTTATACCTCTTTCAAGGATTTCCTTTTGTTCTTTGGTTAACTCCTTTTTGCTTAAATTAATCACCTCAGGGCCTGGGAAATAATTAGGCTTATACATTGATAGTTTTTGTTTTTCTTTTTCCCTTTTTAACTGCAAAAATTTTTGGTTTAGTCTTTCCCTAGATAATCTTAGAACATGTTCAAAAGAATTTTTAAAAATTGATATAATTTGTTGGAAATCATTTGTATTAAGAAAATTACCAAGGCTATGTTTTAAAAAATCTATTTCTTTTACAACTTGTGATCTCTGGAAACGTTTATCTTTCAGCACATGGTTTAAGTTTAGTAAATTTACCTTTCTCGTGTGCTTTTCTTCATTATATGTATTTAAATGATAATTAAAACAAAACGATTTTGGAATTAGTTTATTTACTTTGCACTTTTCTAAAAACTTTTGTTGTGTAATTATATTGGCATGTTTTTTTTGCTAAATTCAAAAATAATAAAATTGAATTGGTCTTTTGCCACCCGTAGGCTAGACGTAAATAATTTCTTAGACCACACTGCTTTTCCATTTAAAAAAAAAAATTTTAAACAAGAAAAACGGGTTTTAATTTTCTATAAAGCAGTGAAATACAAAATTATTTCACTGCCTACGGTGAAAAAATTTTTCTGCCTACGGTGAAAACAAAAATAATAAAATTTTTTCACCGTAGGCAGTGAAATAATTTTGTATTTCACTGCTTTATAGAAAATTAAAACCCGTTTTTCTTGTTTAAAATTTTTTTTTTTTAAATGGAAAAGCAGTGTGGTCTAAGAAATTATTTACGTCTAGCCTACGGGTGGCAAAAGACCAATTCAATTTTATTATTTTTGAATTTAGCAAAAAAACATGCCAATATAATTACACAACAAAAGTTTTTAGAAAAGTGCAAAGTAAATAAACTAATTCCAAAATCGTTTTGTTTTAATTATCATTTAAATACATATAATGAAGAAAAGCACACGAGAAAGGTAAATTTACTAAACTTAAACCATGTGCTGAAAGATAAACGTTTCCAGAGATCACAAGTTGTAAAAGAAATAGATTTTTTAAAACATAGCCTTGGTAATTTTCTTAATACAAATGATTTCCAACAAATTATATCAATCTTTAAAATTCTTTTGAACATGTTCTAAGATTATCTAGGGAAAGACTAAACCAAAAATTTTTGCAGTTAAAAAGGGAAAAAGAAAAACAAAAACTATCAATGTATAAGCCTAATTATTTCCCAGGCCCTGGGGTGATTAATTTAAGCAAAAAGGAGTTAACCAAAGAACAAAAGGAAATCCTTGAAAGAGGTATAAAATTTGGACTAAATCCTAAAAATGTACTGATAGAGGAAATTATTTCAAAGATTGAAACAGGGATTCATAAGTTTCCAAAAGATATAAATAATGTAGATGAGTTAAGACTAAGGGTAGTGAATATTTTAACAGATTTTGGTAGTTATCAAGAAAAAGTTAAGAACAAAGATATTAAAGTTTTAAAAGATTTAAAAAAAGATGATTCTCTAATAATAACGAAAGCGGATAAGAGCAATACAGTAGTAATCCTAGAAAAAGATGATTATGATAGTAAAATAGAAACAATTCTAAGTGATACTTCAACATACAAAAAACTTAACTCGGACCCAACTGAATTGTATGCTAAAAGATTAAGAAAAGATTTAGAAGACCTTAAAACAAATGGAAGTATCACACCCCAGATGTATCACAAGTTCTTTCCAAGGGGATCAGTTAGCCCTAGAATATATGGTTTGCCAAAAATACATAAAACAGGCATCCCCTTAAGACCTATTGTTTCAACAACCAATTCACCAACGGTAAAAATCGAGAAATGGGCAGCAATGACACTTAAACCATTATTATATCTCCAAAATTCGTATATAAAAAACTCGGAATTTTTAAAAGATAAACTTATAAGTGTAGAAATATCAGAAGAATCTAGATTGTTCAGTTTTGATATAAAATCCATGTATACGTATATTCCTTTTGATAAATCGTTTAGCATTTTATCCAAAAAACTTGAGGAACGAAAAAATGAGATAGAAGAATTATCTTCGGGAATTGAACTGGAAACTATATTAAATTTAGTCAGAATAACTAGCAGATATACTAACTATTTCACGTTTAGAGATAATTTTTACCATCAAATTAGGGGTTTAGCAATGGGAGGGCCTTTAAGTCCGTTGTTAGCAAATATTTATGTAGAGTATGTTGAAAATTTAGCTATAGAAACATATTTTTTAAAACCTAAATTTTGGGGCAGATATATGGATGATATTTTAGTTATTTGGAATTACGGGGAATCAGAAATTGAAGGTTTTTTGGAACATTTAAATAATTTGGGAGGAGAATTAATTTTACAATTGAAAAGGAAACAGAGAATAAGTTACCGTTTCTAGATATTTTGATCCATAGAAATAATAACGAACTAGCATTTTCAATTTACCGTAAACCGACTAATAACAACCGTTATTTGTCTTTCACATCAAATCATCCGATCCAGGTAAAAAGGGGTGTGATATTTCTTTAGTTGATAGGGTATTAAAATTAGCATCACCAGGATACATAAGAAATGAACTAATTTTTATTAAGGATATTCTAATAGGTAATGGCTATCCGGAAAATATGATTTCTCAAATAATTGAAAAAAGGAAAAAAAAGTTGACGGAACCAAAAATATTAGAAGAAGATGGGTCAAATCAAGAAACAAATTACATAACTTTGCCTTTTATCCCAATTTTATCACAAAAATTAAGAAGAGAATTAAAAAAACATAATATAAATACAGCATTTAAATCAGGACATAATATAAGCTCGTTGTTAAATAAAGGGAAAGACAAGGTACCGAGAAATTTGCAAAAGGGAGTTTACAAAATTCCATGTTCTTGTGGTAAATTTTATGTGGGAAGAACGCAACAAACTTTAGAAAATAGGCTACAACAACACAAGAATGCAATAGATTGCGCTCTAAGACAAAACAAAACACCAGAAACGTTTGAGTCAGCTGTTGCAGAACATCTTTATAATTTTCCTCATCACAGTATTTTATTTGATCAAACAAAAATAGTAGATACGTCTGTAGGACTTTTACAAAGCTTCAGGGAAATTATAGAAATAAAAAAGATAATATATGGGGGTACTAGTATCAATAAAGATGAAGGGGAATTTAGGATCAATTCCATTTATAATAGTTTAATTAAAATGCAGGCAAGATATTCAACCAGTACTGATTTTAATAATAGTTCTGAAACGAAAGATGACCTTGCGAACAAAGGTCAGAATGGGTTAAATGATGGGAAAAGTAAACGAACTGCAGCTAAGCTTGCAACCAAACGAATCCGTTCAATTTATAATTCATAAATTGGTTGATGAACTTGTGAAATTTAATTAGGGGTTATGGGCCGGGGGGTTAGTTGACCTTTTATTGTTTTGGTCTAAGTATAAATATATTCTTCATTTTTGATAGATTTCAATTTATATACTGTGAGGAGGCGAGTTGAATCATTATTGACATTCAGTGCATGGAAGTGTTTATTTAATATGTGAGTTTTGTTTCTTATTTATTTATATTTTTTTTTCTTTTGTTTTTTTTTTCTTTCTCTTTATGTGTTTAGTATGTTTTATTTTGATGTAAGTTAAGTTTTTAAAAAAAAAAAAAAAATTTTTTTGTTTCATTTTATATTTTTTTTTCCGTTGAGAAAGGCTCCCGGACGTGGGGCCGAAATATTCGGAGTATTTGTGTATAATTAATTGTTTTGTATTTCACTGCTTTATAGAAAATTAAAACCCGTTTTTCTTGTTTAAAATTTTTTTTTTTTAATGGAAAAGCAGTGTGGTCTAAGAAATTATTTAAATTATGTATTTAAGGATGACAAACCACCAGAGCCCCCGGGGCAAAGGCTGTAAGTTATGCCCTGGGGGCATATAAGGTTTTTATAGATACAGTTCTCGTAAAACTTCAGAAGGGGCTCATTCAATTGGAAATCGAGGGGGCTAGTGCCCTTTTTAATAGTCGAAAGTGATTGGAAGGTAACTAACCCCCCTCTCACGCCCACCATTCCCCCAAACACATCCAACTAAAAATTTTCAGATAGCCATTTTATTCAACGTAGTAGAAAGTTCTGGAAATTAGGTCTTTGAGGATGACAACCCCCCCCCAGCCCTCAGGGCAAGGGTTGTAAGTTATGCCCTGGGGCATATAAGGTTTTTATTAAAATCGATGTCCTAGAAACTTCAAAAGGGCCCATTTTACTGGAAATTGAAAGGGCTAGTGCCTTTTTTAATAGTTGAAAGTGATTGGAGAGTGACTAACGCCCATCTCACGCCCACCATTTTCCCAAACATATCCAATGTGGGTATAATGTATTACTTTTTTTTGTTGTTGTTGTTTAAACCAGGGCACTTCGTATCGAAGGAGTTGTCGTAGGAACTTCGAAAAGGGCTCATTCAATTGGAAATAGAAAGGACTGATGCCCTTTTTAATAGTCGAAAGTGATTCGAGGGCCACTAATCCCCCTCCCACGCCTACCCTCTCATTTGCCCATTATGTTTAAAAACTAAATGTTGCCTTAAGATTAAATCAAATGCACTGTGTTAATGCTAATTCCAAATAAGGCATCTCAGCCGTATCCCAAGAACGACTGAGGTTATTATGTTCAAACTTTCGGGGCTACTTCTGCTCTTACAATTTAACCAAATCAAAATAGCATAAGTGTATCCAAGCTATCAAAGAAACTAAACAGATATTTTTGCGAATGGTATCGAGTTTCCCATTTCAGGTCAACACGAGGAGGTATGAAACTAAATTAAACACTACAATTTGTGTCCAGATTTTTAAAAGGGTGTATTTTGTTAAAGATTGCTGAAAATTTTTCTCCAGCATACAAAAGCAGGCCAAATTATAAAGTCTTAAAAAAAACTAAAAGATTTAAAGTATTATTTTCTTTTTCCCTGAAAAGACTGTCAATATAAAATGAACAGAAATTATTTTAAAACTTTTTCCACAAAATAAGTTTTTCAAAGAAAAGTAAAGAACTCCATTAAACAAAAAATGAGCAAAAATAAAATCAATAATCTACCAAGCATGAAACTACCACAAATCAACATCGATAAATAAATGAAACCCAAAACGAACAGAAATTACAATAAATAACCGAGTCAAACTCAAAACGAGCAGAAATTAACGTAAGTTGGGCTCAAAACCCCTATGCCTTCCCAAGGCCAGAACAAAATTTCCACTTTACTGGAAAAAATATAAAGGTTTTTACTTTTATGACTTTAATAAATCAAATAATATTAACATTTTGATTACTAAATATCAGTATATGTACATTAAACTGACAATGCACATTCATTTGCCCTGCAGTGTGTTGTTGCTGTTGAATTCGAACTCTTGGTACCGTACGTACCGTACGGTACAAGCTGAGATCGATCCCACTACGCCACTACCTTATTCATCGCACTACTTTATCCTTCGATCAAAGTACTCCCTTATCCTTCCGGTAAATTTACAGTTTTCAACAAAATTTAGCTAAGATGAAAGTGAATACACCATTTGATGCCTTTTCGTATGCTCTTTCACAGATCAATAACCGTTTCTGGGAGAAATTAAATAAAAAAACAAGTTTTTTTTACCTGAAAGTAAGGAGCGACATTAAAACTTAAAACGAACAGAAATTATTCCGTATATGAAAGGGGCTGTCCCCTCCTCAACGCCTCGCTCTTTATGCTAAAGTTTTTTATTATTTAAAAAAATAAGAGTTGTGAGAAAGTCAAACTTTAGCGTAAAGAGCGAGGCATTGAGGAGGGGACAGCCCCTTTCATATACGGAATAATTTCTGTTCGTTTTAAGTTTTAATGTCACTCCTTACTTTCAGTTAAAAAAACTTGTTTTTTAGTTAATTTCTGAACGTTTTGAACTAATTCAGCTTTGATTTTGGCTCACCGTACATGAATAATTAAAACGAAATTTGCATATTAATTTTCCTTTTTTTGGCTAATTGGCTTTCTCGAAATTTTGTTCTGACGTAACTTACGAATTAACTTACGTAACGAATTTCTATATTCGTATGTTTTTACTACGTATATTAGGGAGTTCGCTACCTAGTCAATACCTCGCTCTTTACGCTAAAGTTCGAATTTTGTTCGAATCACAAACCCTTGAAATACAAAGGCCGGTTAATTAGAATAGATAGCTCTTTTGAAAGTACTAAGAAACTATGAAAGTACTACAAACTTTTGAAAGTACTAAATCACAAAGGCCGTTTAATTAGAATAGATAGCTCTTTTGAAAGCACTGAAAAAAAACTGTAGGTATTGACTTGGGGGCGAACCCCTCATATAGGTAATAATTTCTGCTCGTTTTAAGTTCTAATGTTGCTTCTTACTTTCAGTTGAAAAAACTTGTGTTTTTTTAATTGAGTTTCTGATCGTTTTTTAAATAATGCTGGGAAATCCGGCGCCCCCTTCATAGATATGTCCAACTTGCAATTGTTCTAATTCAACAACCCTTGTGTTTCAGGCGTCGTTCATAAAGAATTGTGATAAAATTCAACCTTCAGCGTAAAGAGTAAGGTATTGAGGAGGGGGAACCCCCACATATACATAATAATTTCTGTTTTGTTTTAAGTTTTAATAATGTTTCTTACTTTCAGTTGAAGAAATTTGTTTTTTCATTTAATTTCTGATCGTTTTTTAAATAATGCCAGGAATTCTTGCTCCACCTCCACAGAAAGATCCCTCTTCCCTACAGAAATATTCTCTAGATAATTCAATCTTGGTGATGATTTACCCCACACAATTACCTTTAACATGTCCACACATAAAAGTGAGTCGGCAAAACGAAAGCAAGACACATAAAAAGAATTTCGTATTGGAATTCTGGCAAATTCCCCCAGTGTAAAATTTCCCGTGAAAAGTTTCCTCCCTGGAAACTTACCTCCCCATAGAAAATCTTCCTTTTGGAAAAAAAACTCCAGCAGAAAATTCACCCCCCCCCCCCCCAAAGAAAAAATGCATGCATAGTTCCCAATAACAAATACTATACGTATACAATTGGGAAATTTAAAACTTTAAGACCTTTCCATAAGTGCTCTAGGGGGAATTTGTTACCTTCAAAGATATATTTTTTGGGTTTTTCAACTATGCTGAACAGAATGGCTATCTCAAAATTTTGATCAGACGGAATTGGGAAAAAAGGGGCGTTGGAGGGGCCAAGTTGCCCTCCAGCATTTTTGGCCACTGAAAAGGGTACTATAACTTTTAATTTCCGTTCGAATGAGCTCTCTCTTGATGTTCTAGGACCACTGGGTACGTACGACTACCCCTGAAAAAAAAAAAAAAAAAAAAAAAACACATCCCTGATCTTTCTTCTGGCAAAAAATACAAAGTTGCACATTTTTGCAGATATGAGCTTGAAACCTATGTAATATGGTTTTCTGATACGCTGAATCTGACGGTGTGATTTTCATTTAAATTCTTTAACTTGTAGGGGATGTTTCCCCCTCTTTACAAAATCAGGTAAATTTTCTCAGGCTCGTAGCCTTTGATAAGTAATACTAAACTTAATAAAATTTATATATTTAGAATCAGCATTATAGGCCCATTCTTTTGATACATTTATTGACATCAAAATTCCGTTTTTTTAAAGTTTCGATTGCTATTGAGCCGTATCGCTTGTTTTTTTTTTATTACGTATATGTTATTACGTATATGAGGGGAATCTCCCCTTAGTCAATACCACGCTCTTTACGCTAAAGTTAAAATTTTTTTCAATTCACAAACCCCTGGATCACAA
>CM051271.1:39100872-39388372 GCA_027921565.1 Artemia sinica | reverse complement strand
TCAAAGCTCTTTACACCCTCCCAGGAAGTTCCTGTTTCCCTTATATTTTTCCTTGCGACTTCCTCCCACCTCAAACGAGGACGAACTGCTTTCTGTTTTGCCCGAGGTTTTGCCCTACACGGTTCGCCGAAAAGGACAATCTTTGGTTATCTGTCATCCTTCATCCACAGAACGGGCCCTAGCCGTCTCAACCTTTCTCTCATGCCCGAAACCAGCGAAATTTGCATTCAATTAAAAGAACCAATTGGATTCAATTAATTAAAAAATTTAATTAAAAGAACATTTAACGAAGTTATACTGATGAAAAAAAATTATAGCTTATATGGCTTTAAATCTTTTAAATACAATTCTTTTGTGGTTATTATTACATTCATCCGATTGCATAAGACATTTACAAGAAAAAGCAAGAATTTCTCAAAACCTCTCTACATCTCTTAAACAAAATACTGGCTAAGCTAAGGAATTCATTAAAACCCTTCATCAAAAATAGCTTATAAGCAGTGTCCCAGATGTAACGATAATTAACTTATGTTCATTTATCTTTGAAGACACTAATACTTCATTTCCCATCTGCAAGATAGCATTGACGATATAGAGACGACTTCCACGAGCAATATCTGTGGTCTTCGACTAATCAAGCCTAAATTTGCTAAGGGTTTTTAGTATCGAATAGGATAGAAGGAAAATAAAGTTACTTAGTATGATTGTAATTACAGGCTTTCAAAAGTTGCCACGGGGAGCAAAAGAAAATAATTTTATCCCAACGTTATTTGTTAGAATAGGCAGTTGGCAAGGGCGTGGCTAGGGAGTTTTTTGATTGGCTGCTAGCCGGTCAATTAGAGAGGTATTATGGAAGTGGCTATCTTTTCTTTTTACAACATACTAGCTTACCCATCGCACGTCGCTGTGATCACAAAAGAAAGAAAATTCCCCGAGAAAATTCCCCGCTCCTGCATTTTAACAACGATCGTATTTTTAAATTCAAAAGTATGTAAAAAATTCTTTCCGAAGAATTCTAATTCTAGACAATTCTCCCTCCCTCCCCCCGGAAAGTTCCCCACCGCGGAAAACTTCTCCGTGGAAAATTCTTCCCCGCTGAAAGCTCTTCCCTGCAATTTACCCTAAAAATCTTCATTTAGATGAAAGCTCAAATAAAACTATAATGCAATTCCGTTAGGATATTGTAATTCCTATTTAAGACTAAATTAAAAATGAAACAACTTTTTTCAACCAAAAGAAAAAAGCAAAATTAAAACTCAAAACAAACAGAAATTATTCTTTATGTGAGGAGGACTCCCCAATCCTAAGCCATAGCTCTTGACGCTAAAGTCTTAAAGTTCTTCAAAAATACTTCTCATTCAAATTTAACGGTCCTTATGTTTGAGCAGTCTTTTATAAGAATTGTGACAAAAATTCAAAGGTAAGCGAAAAGAGCAAGGATTGAGGAAATGCAACCCCCCCCTCATATACAGAATAATTTCTGTTCGTTTTAGGTTTTGATGTTGCTCCTTATTTTTAGATGAAAATCTTGTTTTTTATTTAATTTTTGATGATTTTTTAAATCATTTTATGAACCCCCCCCCCACCCCTTCCCCCATAAAATTTCTCCTGGAAAATTTCCACCAGATACTTTCCTCCCAAAGGAAAATTCTCACCCGCAAAAAATTCCCACAGGGAAATTCGTAAGTTTCCTAATAACAAATACTGTATGCGAGCAATTGGCAAATTGTGTATCTTGCAACCCTTTCCCCAGGGACTGTGGGGATCATGGCATCCCCAAAGGTACAGTTATTGAACCTTTGGTACTATGTTAAATCAGATGGATATCTCAAAATTTTGATCGAGTGTCTAAGGAGAAAGGGAGCATGGGAGGGTGGGGGTAGCTTCCCTCCAATCTTTTGGATCACTTAAAAAGGGCACTAGAACATTTATTTCCGTTCGAATGATCTTTGCCGGTTTTTAGGACCATTGGTTCGACAAAATCACCCCTGAAAAAAAAAATAATTTTCATTAAGATCACTTGACTTTTTGGGGGTGTCTCCCCCCCCCCTCCCTATTGAATAATCAGGCAAATTTTCTCTAGCATGTAGCTTATTATAGGTAACGTTAAGCTTAATGTTTTTTTTGTTGTTGTTTTTTTTTTAATCGTTATAAAAAGTCTATTCTTCTGATGTATCTATTTTTATCTATTTTGTTACAGTTTCGGTTACTAGTGTGCCAGGTCACACCTTACTTACAACTCATTACCACGAACTGTTTGTTATTCCGTTCACAGTAAGTTTTAATATTGCTCTTTACTTTTATTTGGAAAAAAATGTCATATTTAATTTTTAACTTTAATTTTTGTTAAGTTTTATTATACGAGACATGGCAATGTTTTAGTAAACGATGGGACTACCATCCCTGAGCCCCCCCCTCACACTCTTTCTGCTATTGTTTCACTTTTTAATCAAAAACCTGTCAACATCTAATGCGCTAATTTGGGTTTATTTGATTTAAACGGTAAATTTTAAGTTAAATAGCACAAACTAGAATTGGATTTAAAAAGACAGAGTGTGAGGGGTCTAAAAGTGCCCATATTTAGGACAACTGTAGTTCGTAGTTAAGGTTTAAGGTTGTTCTTTACTGCCATGTTAAAAATATACTTTTGTTACTTCTATTCACCATTCTGTCCGTTTGACGGAATAACCACTACACTAAGATAGCTAAGCTCTTTCATTCGTGAAGTGTTTTGGTACATAGTTGAAGTTGTAGAAAGTTGAATTTACGAAAAACATTGATGATTGAGGAGGGCGGTGGCCTGCCTAACATTTGAGTATTTTCTGTTCCTTTTAGGTTTTAGTTATTTCTATATTCTCATAAAAGAAATTTTTTTATTTTCTTTCACAAAAAAAATTATAGTCCTGCAATTCATTGACGAGGGTCACACGAATACAATGAAAATTATAGAGCTCCTGCGTTCAGAGCTCCACATTCAGGGGCGGATACAAAATTTATTCCTGGGGTTGGAGCACCAACGACTTCCCCATCGGTATTTATCACCCCTCTGCCTCTGCAAGTAGTGCAACTTTCAACCTTCTGAGGAACACATGTCCCAGAGCCACCCTTGGATCTGCCCCTGATTACACCATTTTTTGTTTCAAAAGTGTCTCAAATTTGTTTCCAGAGAACTTTTTTTTTATTTATATATTATTGCCTTCAATTAGAAAAAAAAATGTTATTAACAGTATGTGTATGTCTTTTCGAATTCTCTATCGATTTGGGCGATTTTTGCATTACCCATTTACTGGGTCGTAGGAAACTACAAAATCGTAGGAATCAACTTTCACAAGCACTATTTCTTTAATCCGATGAAAAATCAATTGAAACTCGGTCTTAGAAAAAAAAAACTGGGATCCCAAGCAAGATTAAAACGAAAATCTATCAAAAGTTGCTAGGGAAGCAAAGAATAAAGACTTGCATCCCAAAATGATTAGTTTGTGTAGGAGTTGGCTCTATTTAAGTTGACAAGGATTACAGGAGATATTTTCTTTTGACCAGCGGGAAAAAAATATTGAAAATCATGGGGAGTGTAGGTAATCTGTGTAACTTTTTTGTACAACCCTTAGAATTTTATTTATTCGTCAAAGTTTTCATACTGCTGACTTTCACAGCTATAAATACTCAGGTGTAATAAAATTGGATATTTTATTTACAAAATGAAAAGCACCAAGGAAAATAATCAATTAAATATCTATGTTTCTAATGTGTTCTATTATAATATTTAATATTTATATTTTATCGGTCCTGATTCTTAATTCTGTAAACACGATCTTACAATAATCTCTCTTTAAAATTATCCATGTAACAATACCCGTATCAATTTTCACCAAGGGGTTGCTACCAGGGCCACAAGGGAACCAAGAATAGTTTCAAAAGTTATTCCTTACTTTTACTAAAAAATTATTTAATTGAGAAATCTATCTACATCAAAGCATGCTGTGAGACAGTTGATGCCCTTTTTTTAAAATAAAATTCTTGACCTTGTTTTTTTTCAATAAATAATGAATATGTTCATTTTGCGAAGAGAAATACCCAAGAACAAACAAAAAAGAGATATGAAAGATGTAATATCATTTTACTATAAAGGCCAAAAATGAAGCTACAAGTGTCCCAGATTGGAAGAGGGGCCAAAGCATAAAAAAAATTATATCTTCGAAATTTGTCTTATAGGAATTTACCTTCCTGGGGAGGGGGCAAATACCCAGCCTGTACCCTATTGTTCGCAAACATAGTAGGGGAATGGAGAAAAGAGAGAAGAGAGGGATGGAGAGACATAGAGAGAGAGAGTTTAATATTAATGAATGAATTGGTTTCAAAATATCGACTGAGTAATATATATGCGTAATTGTGGGATCAAAAGGCTTCAAGAATATATTTTTTCTTTGAACATTTATTTTTCGAAGTAGAACTTTTTGATTACTTAGTGATTCTAAAGGCTGTCATGGCATAATCTCTAAATTTTTTAATTGCTTTGCGTCATAAATGGCTAAAATGACACCTACAATTGCGGCTCCTTTACAGCAGTTAGATAAACCTGATATTTGTCTACTTAAGAGCTAAATAAAAGAGCAATCCTTTCTAATAAAAAAAAACTTTTCTAGTTTTTTAATTAAAAAATTGAGTTCTTTTTTTAAATTAAATTTTTTTTGTAAGTTTTTTTTTAGTTTTTATTAAAAATGTAGTTTCTATTAAAGTCTAATATTTCAGTTTCTTTAATTGAAAAATGTCAGTTTAAATGAAAAAGAGTTTACACCCAAAACTCAGAAGCGTCCGAAAACCACCTACTAAAATACTTCTTTGTTTGAAATAGATACCCTATAAGTAAGGACGTAAGGACATAAGTAAAGACAGGCCACAAACCAAACCAGTAGCTGACAACATTATATTAGGAAAAAGCTACAATCCAAAGCTCATCAGCAAATCCTCCCTCTTTGCAAAATAAATTTACAACCATATTAAATTAAGAAAATATAAAGTAAAAAAAAAAAAAAATCGACTTAAGACTAATATACAATTTAGATTAACCTAACAACTCAAGGACAAGAAAATTATTTTGAGTCTTACTTTGCTCGAAACCTCATTTTAACTTCCGCATCTATTTATTTCCACCTGATATTTTTATATCCTTATCTCACAGTTTCTGTTTTTCAATCATATTGATTTTTTTCGCTGATTTTAAAGCTTTAAAAAGTAAAACTGAATAGCTTTCAGTATTTTAAAGTTGTTCACAGCTTTTTGTGCCCAATTTAGCTACTCTGATTCACTTACTGAAAATATTTTGCGATATAAAGTTCAGGCACCATAACTATTAAGCAATTTGCATAATTTCGGAATGCCCTGTCCCCTTAAAAAGATTCCCCATCCTCGCGTCCGGTTTATTATCAAGCATGCACTTGGGCTTGGACTTTTACATAACCGATCAGAAGACAGAAAGGCTGGTTTTTTTATAATTCCTATCCATGCCAAGAATTGTCTTTTTTTTCTAGACATGAGGGAGTAGTGTTCGCAGCGACTGGGCTATATCATCACTGGGCTCTGGCCACGGGGCTCAAATATCATCTTTTATATTATCCAGTTTATACTTAAGTTATTTCAATATACGTATCTCATCGTCCCCTTTCACTCTCTTATTGCGCCTTTCATATGCCTCTATTACCTTTTAACCCATAATTAGAACTCCTTCTACCATATCCAGTTTTGTCACTATTATTAGTATCTCTAGGCACATAATAAATACATACATCTGTTGGGGGTTTGCAGACTTCTGTTGATTGGGTTTTGGAGATTTTCACTGTTTTCGCCGTATTTTTAATTTTTAGTCGTGATAACAGGGGGGGAAATAATCGTGTCTAGCAGTAAACGCGTTGGCAAAAAAGACAGTGTCTCCACTTTTTACTGTTTTCGCTATATTTTGGTTTTTAGTCGTGGCTACAGGGGAAAAAAACCGTATCTAACACTAAGCGTGTTAGAAAAGGACAGCGTTTACACTTTTTACTCTTTTCGCTATATTTTGGATTTTAGTCATGGCAACAGGGGAAAGAACCGTATCTGGCACTAAGCGCGTCAGAAAAGGACAGTGTTTACACTTTTTACTGTTTTCGCTGTATTTTTAGTTTTTAGTCATGACTACAGGGAAAAGCATCGTATCTAGCACCCAGTGCGTTGGAAAAGGACAGTGTTTCCACTTTTCACTGTTTTTATTGTAGATTTAACCTTTTGGTCGTAGCTGTGGGTACAAAAAAAAAAATCGTAAAAAGCACAAAGCGCGTCCGAAAAAGCGATTTCTGCTTTTCAGTGTTCTAGTTGTAGGCTTAATTTTTCGGTCGCAACTACGAGCGAAAAAATCGTATCGAACATCTAAAAAGGATATCTTCACTTTTCGCTAAATTCACTGCAGATATCAGCTTTTCTACTTTTCAGTGTTTTCGCCACGGACCTAGTTTTTCAACCCTGACTATAGGCGAAATAAAACCCTTACACAGTTCCGCATTATTATTTTCATTATCAATGGTTCTATATTGTTTTAAATATCGGTTCAACACGAATCTAGAATATTCGGTGGTGGCGGGATTTAAAAATTCCTGATAGAAAAAAAAAGTAAACCGGTGCGTTTCTCTATTTTGTTACAAAGATGGAAAATGCAGTGACGTTTATCTTGTTTTTTTTTTTTTTTTTTTTTTTTTTTTTTTTTTTTTTTTTTTTTTTTTTTTTTTTTTTTTTTTTTTTTTTGCAGCTAGTGGGGCAGTGAAAGCCCATAGAGAGATGTTTAAGGGCTCATTTGAAAGCAAATTTTTATATCTACTTGCTTTTTGTAAGTAACAAAAGAGAATACTAAAATAACTTGCAAGTTCTGACAAAAAAACACTATCATACAAAAGATGGTATAACACACGTATCTTTTGATAAGATAGTATAACACACGTAGTTGCTTTTCTAATCTATGATGTCATATAAGAATAACTGCTGCCTGATTCCATTTGGTTCGTTCTTTACTAGTGTCCAGCTAAGAAAAAACAGGTTTTATCTTGTGTGTGATAAACACATCGAAGTAAAAAACCCACTCCAGTCAATAGTAACCGAACATTTAAGATTGTGTTTTGAATATAAGTAAGAATGTTGAGGACTTAGCGTATTTTTTTAAAATAATATTAAAATAAAATTAAATGAAAAATGAGCGATTTTAAAATTATAAACTTTACTTCATTTCAAGCTGAGAATGGAAAAAAAGAGAACTATATATTCTTTATCAATTTTGTAAAACAAAAGAAGACGAGGAATTTTATGAAGACCATGAATAACACACTGAATATAACTTAAGCGAATATTTAGGCTATATAAGCAACAGCCGTCATTAGCAAAAGATAATATAAAACAAGCATAAAGAACACTAACTTGGTATAAAAAAAAATTCAAACTAAAATCATAAAACAAATTTTTAAAGAGTATGAGCGTCCTCACCTCAAATAGGTTCAGCTGATTAATATATTAGTTGATATATAGGTTCGTCATTAAAATTAAAGGACGTCATTACATGGAGCTGTGTAATATATTACGTCATTATATGACGAGCATACATAATAGATGTTCGTCATTAAATAAATTCTATAATCTTCACAAACTTAATTAAGTGAAATAGACATCTGAAAAAAAGCCAAACAAACCTTGAATGTGCATAGGTCATGATAAACCGATTCATCAGTTTGGAGGTTTAAAAGATGGATATAATCCTTCTCTTCACTTTCGTCAATAGTTGGTTGATCAATAACTGAGTAATGGTCATCGCTGTAAGCGAATACATGCATATCAGGCAACATTCACAAATACAATAATGCTAATTTACCATTGTTTAAGAAAAATAAACAAATAGAAAGGGACGTCAAATAGAAGCGGAACGCAATTAATTCAGACTGTAGCTTTAAAGTCTCCCAGGTTTTTAACGAAAGAGAAACAGAGAGCTCACCTGTAGGAAATTTTGCGGTATTGACTACATTTTGTGACGTCATTTTTAAGTCATTTGGGCCGTGTAGCTAGAAAGTCTCCTAGTGACTTGACTTAACAAAAGAGAAAAAGAGAGCTTACTTGCAGAAAATGCTGCGTCATTGACGCCATTTCATGATATCATGGTGTCATTAAAGAAAAGAAAGCAAGAAGTTCATATTGCACCTAGAAAGTATCCCAGTAAATTGACAATAGAGGATCAGAGAGTTTACTTGTAAAAAATGTCGCGACTAAAAAAAAACTATTGTTCTTTTGTTGGGTTAAAACGCAACACGAAAGATGCAGTCAAGTTTAGGGTTCTTTTTACTTGCTTAAAATAACTCAAGGGTCATGTCATGACCCTATTTAATGCATGTAGGCTGGTATTAAAAGACGCAAGTATTCATCTCTCCAGAAATAAGGAGTGATGTTATTAGCTTTTTAAATACATCACAAAAACCTACCACTGGTATTATAGCTCATCTCTTAACACGAAAGCATAAGACAGCAATCTCTTTCTTTTTTAAAGAACAAAATTTTCTTTTGTGGGAAGGTTGGAAAACCCAAATAATTTGGGGCTAGTGAAGTCGAAACTAACTCAGGCATGATTTTAACGATGATGGAGATGATGAAATTATGAGATGATGCTGCAAATTAAAATTTATGAATATTAACGATTTGTATTTTTAGTCAACGTTCATGCATTAACGAACATTAATTTTCGAGAAGATTTCAGAAAAAAAATTTTTCTTTTGGTGGAAGTCGGGAAAACCTAAAAAAATTCGGGGATAGTCAAGTAGAGACTACCTTCGGGATGATTCTGAGAATCAAATGATGATCTTAAAAATAATCATAAACAAAAAAGATTTGTATTTGTCTTAATGTTCATGTATTAAGAATCATTCATTTTTGGGGAGATTTCAGAGACTAAAATTTATTTTGAGGGAAAATCAGGAAACCCAAAAAATTCGAGGACAGTGAAGTCAAAAATATCTTTGCCATGATTTTGATAATAACGATAATGATAAAAACCAACATTAACGAAAATTGACGATTTTTATTCTGTGTTAAGGTTCAAGTATTAACAAACATTAATTTTTGGGAAAATTTCAGCGATTTTTTTTAAGTCAGGAAACCTAGAAAATACAATGATAGTCACATTAAAATACGTTTGGCATAATATTGATGATCATCTTCATCGTCATCATTTCCAAAAGCATCGGAAAGAACCCTAATACAGCAATGATATTAGAGCTCATTTCTTAACACGGATGTAAAGGACAGCAATCTCTCTTTTTCTTCTTTTTGGTTCAAAATTAGCGCAAAAATAAGCTGAACTGCCTCTAGCAGTTCATCAGTGCTGCGAAATGAATGGACAAAGGGAATGTGTCAGCTCTATCTCGAAAATTTTTAGTGCTGAACACACTTAATGTGCCAAACTATTTTAACCATTATCAACTTTGCAGTAAAATCAACGTTGCATTACACCCTAATAGGGCCGTTTTTTCACTTATCAATGTGCTAAGATCTTACATCTTTTGTCAGAAAACACTTAAAAGGGAAATCTTTAAACTAAGATCTTGCATCTTTTCTCGTTTTTATGCAAACGTCTTTCGTCACTCTGCTCTGAGAACAATGATGAGTATATCATCAAAGTTATCTCATCATTGTTCTATATGGCAGAAAATTGGCGTCTTTCGAGCTTGTTGCTAACATCAGTGGGCTGTAGGATCTTAGAACAAAGATGAGTTGAAAAAACGATCATCTTTGCAGAAAGATGAAAGATCTTAGGGCTAAAAAACAGACCTAATGTTGCCAACTTGTTTTCCCATGAAAGACTAGATGGCAATGAAATTTTTTATAGAATTCATTCTAGTTCCGGGCCTTGTTACTGCCTTTGCCAAAGTATTAAATACATTGCTATCATCCCCATCCAATCAACCCTTTAAAAGGCATATTCAGATAGATGGCGTTTACAGCTTAAGAAAAGGAACGCACAGGCACACAACGCTATCTATATTCTGCCTAACCAGAAAATACTCACGCAATGGTTCTTATTTAGAGTATCGGTGAATATTAAATTACTGCTCTATTTTTTAACTAAATAATCTTTAGGTCAGTGTTAAATAAGCTCTGAAAAAATTCGGACTATGGGGTCAAAACTCTTCTTTGTTTTTAGAAAAACGGCAAGGCGGGTTCGTTTCTAAACGAAACAGGGCAATTTTGCGCTATAGACTTGTGTAATCTCGCTCCAGATGTGGTTTCAATGATTTCATAAGCACTAACCTTACTGGTCAATAAATAGATCTAATCCTAAGCACCATTCTATATTCTAATCTATAGGGCGTTTTAAGAGCTTCTGGTCATTTTTCCATTAATACTAGTAATTATTTTCATTTCAAGTCTGTTTATAAATACACCTCTAATGGAAGAAAAAACAGTGGTTGCTTAAGCTCTTTCAAAAATATTAAAACTAGATCAGTACTTTCTCTTTTCTTCTCAAACAATCTGTAAAACCTTAGTGATTTTCGGTAGAAAATCGCTAGATAGCTCTCAGCCTGAAAGTCGTCTACCGGTTTTCGACCAAAAACTTTCGGTCCCTTTTTTTGTCGGGAAATGGATGGGGAATTCGGCACACCTCCCAAAAATTGATAGAAGTGGAAACAATGGACCAGACTAAAAATTATTCTACCAAATCAATGAGGATGGCCTTTATTTGGCCATCCTCTTGGCAGTAAAGAAAAAGATCGTAATAATACGGTTCCCAATTACCTAATGAAATGTAAACTTTGACCAAAGATTGTTCGATGATGGGATAAAGCGTTTCTACCTGGTGCGCCTTAAGGCCCTTTAGCTTTTTGATGATGGATAACGCGTTTCTACCTCGTGCGCATTAAGGCCCTTTAGCTTTTTGATGGCGGGATAAAGCGTTTCTACCAGGAGCGCCTTAAAGCCCTTTAGCTTTTCGATGGTGGGATTAAGCGTTTCTACATGGTGCGCTTTAAGGCCATTTAGTTTTTTGATGATGGGATAAAGCGTTTCTACCTGGTGCGCCTTAAGGCCCTTTAGCTTTTTGATGATGAGATAAAGCGTTCTACCTGGTGCGCCTTAAGGCCCTTTAGCTTTTTGATGATGGGATAAAGCGTTTCTACCAGGTGCGCCTTAAAGCCCTTTAGCTTTTCGATGGTGGGACAAAGCGTTTCTACCTGGTGCGCTTTAAGGCCCTTTAGCTTTTTGATGATGGGATAAAGCGTTTCTACCAGGTGCGTCTTAAAGCCCTTTAGCTTTTTGATGATGGGATAAAGCGTTTCTACCTGGTGCGCCTTAAGGCCCTTTAGCTTTTTGATGATGGGATAAAGCGTTTCTACCAGGTGCGCCTTAAAGCCCTTTAGCTTTTCGATTCTGGGATAAAGCGTTTCTACCTGGTGCGCTTTAAGGCCATTTAGTTTTTTGATGATGGGATAAAGCGTTTCTACCTGGTGCGCCTTAAGGCCCTTTAGCTTTTTGATGACGGGATAAAGCGTTTCTACCTGGTACGCCTTAAGGTCCTTTAGCTTTTTGATGATGGGATAAAGCGTTTCTATCTGGTGCGCCTTAAGGCCCTTTAGCTTTTCGATGGTGGGATAAAGCGTTTCTACCTGGTGCGCTTTAAGACCATTTAGTTTTTTGATAATGGGATAAAGCGTTTCTACCTGGTGCACCTTAAGGCCCTTTAGCTTTTTGATGATGGGATAAAGCGTTTCTACCAGGTGCGTCTTAAAGCCCTTTAGCTTTTCGATGGTGGGATAAAGCGTTTCTACCTGGTGCGCTTTAAGGCCATTTAGTTTTTTGATGATGGGATAAAGCGTTTCTACCTGGTGCGCCTTAAGGCCCTTTAGCTTTTTGATGATGAGATAAAGCGTTTCTACCAGGTGCGCCTTAAAGCCTTTTAGCTTTTCGATGGTGGGATAAAGCGTTTCTACCTGGTGCGCTTTAAGGCCATTTAGGTTTTTGATGATGGGATAAAGCGTTTCTACCTGGTGCGCCTTAAGGCCCTTTAGCTTTTTGATGATGAGATAAAGCGTTTCTACCAGGTGCGCCTTAAAGCCCTTTTGCTTTTCGATGGTGGGATAAAGCGTTTCTACCTGGTGCGCTTTAAGGCCATTTGGTTTTTTGATGATGGGATCATCATGGCTTTTTGATGGGATCATAGCTTTTTGATGATGAGATAAAGCGTTTTTACCTGGTGCGCCTTAAGGCCCTTTAGCTTTTTGATGATGGATAACGCGTTTCTACCTCGTGCGCCTTAAGGCCCTTTAGCTTTTCGATGGTGGGATAAAATTGTTTCTACCTGGTGCGCTTTAAGGCCCTTTAACTTATTGATGATGGGATAAAGCGTTTCTACCTGGTGCGCCTTAAGGCCCTTTAGCTTTTTGATGATGAGATAAAGCGTTTCTACCTGATACGCCTTAAGGCCCTTTAGCTTTTTGATGATGCGATAAAGCGTTTCTACCTGGTGCGCCTTAAGGCCCTTTAGCTTTTTGATGATGGGATAAAGCGTTTCTACCAGGTGCGCCTTAAAGCCCTTTAGCTTTTCGATGGTGGGATAAAGCGTTTCTACCTGGTGCGCTTTAAGGCCCTTTAGTTTTTTGATGATGGGATAAAGCATTTCTACCTGGTGCGCCTTAAGGCCCTTTAGCTTTTCGATGGTGGGATAAAGCGTTTCTACCTGGTGCGCTTTAAGGCCATTTAGTTTTTTGATAATGGGATAAAACGTTTTTACCGGGTGCAATTTAAGGCCCTTTAGCTTTTTGATGATGGTATAAAGCGTTTCTACCTGGTGCGCCTTAAGGCCCTTTAGTTTTTTGATGATGGGATAAAGCGTTTCTACCTGGTGCGCCTTAAGGCCCTTTAGCTTTTTGATGATGAGATAAAGCGTTTCTACCTGGTGCGCCTTAAGGCCCTTTAGCTTTTTGATGATGGATAACGCGTTTCTACCTCGTGCGCCTTAAGGCCCTTTAGCTTTTTGATGGCGGGATAAAGCGTTTCTACTTGGTGCGCTTCAAGGCCCTTTAGCTTTCTGATGATGGGATAAAGCGTTTTTACCGGGTGCGATTTAAGGCCCTTTAGCTTTTTGATGATGGGATAAAGCGTTTCTACCAGGTGCGCCTTAAAGCCTTTTAGCTTTTCGATGGTGGGATAAAGCGTTTCTACCTGGTGCGCTTTAAGGCCATTTAGTTTTTTGATGATGGGATAAAGCGTTTCTACCTGGTGCGCCTTAAGGCCCTTTAGCTTTTTGATGATGAGATAAAGCGTTTCTACCTGGTGCGCCTTAAGGCCCTTTAGCTTTTTGATGATGAGATAAAGCGTTTCTACCTGGTGCGCCTTAAGGCTCTTTAGCTTATTGATGATGGGATAAAGCGTGTCTACCTGGTGCGCCTTAAGGCCCTTTAGCTTTTTGATGATGAGATAAAGCGTTTCTACCTGGTGCGCCTCAAGGCCCTTTAGCTTTTTGATGATGAGATAAAGCGTTTCTACCTGGTGCGCCTTAAGGCCCTTTAGCTTTTTGATGATGGGATAAAGCGTTTCTACCAGGTGCACCTTAAAGCCCTTTAGCTTTTCGATTCTGGGATAAAGCGTTTCTACCTGGTGCGCTTTAAGGCCATTTAGTTTTTTGATGATGGGATAAAGCGTTTCTACCTGGTGCGCCTTAAGGCCCTTTAGCTTTTTGATGATGGGATAAAGCGTTTCTACCTGGTACGCCTTAAGGTCCTTTAGCTTTTTGATGATGGGATAAAGCGTTTCTATCTGGTGCGCCTTAAGGCCCTTTAGCTTTTCGATGGTGGGATAAAGCGTTTCTACATGGTGCGCTTTAAGGCCATTTAGTTTTTTGATAATGGGATAAAGCGTTTCTACCTGGTGCGCCTTAAGGCCCTTTAGCTTTTTGATGATGGGATAAAGCGTTTCTACCAGGTGCGCCTTAAAGCCCTTTAGCTTTTCGATGCTGGGATAAAGCGTTTCTACCTGGTGCGCTTTAAGGCCATTTAGTTTTCTGATGATGGGATAAAGCGTTTCTACCTGGTGCGCCTTAAGGCCCTTTAGCTTTTTGATGATGAGATAAAGTGTTTCTACCAGGTTCGCCTTAAAGCCCTTTAGCTTTTCGATGGTATGATAACGCGTTTCTACCTGGTGCGCTTTAAGGCCATTTAGTTTTTTGATGATGGGATAAAGCGTTTCTACCTGGTGCGCCTTAAGACCCTTTAGATTTTTGATGATGAGATAAAGCGTTTCTACCTGGTACGCCTTAAGGTCCTTTAGCTTTTTGATGATGGGATAAAGCGTTTCTATCTGGTGCCCCTTAAGGCCCTTTAGCTTTTCGATGGTGGGATAAAGCGTTTCTACCTGGTGCACTTTAAGGCCATTTAGTTTTTTGATAATGGGATAAAGCGTTTCTACCTGGTGCGCCTTCAGGCCATTTAGCTTTTTGATGATGAGATAAAGCGTTTCTACCAGGTGCGCCTTAAAGCCCTTTAGCTTTACGATGGTGGGATAAAGCGTTTCTACCTGGTGCGCTTTAAGGCCATTTAGTTTTTTGATGATGGGATAAAGCGTTTCTACCTGGTGCGCCTTAAGGCCCTTTAGCTTTTTGATGATGGGATAAAGCGTTTCTACCAGGTGTGCCTTAAAGCCCTTTAGCTTTTTGATGGTGGGATAAGGCGTTTCTACCTGGTGCGCTTTAAGGCCCTTTAGCTTATTGATGATGAGATAAAGCGTTTCTACCTGGTGCGCCTTAGGGCCCTTTAGCTTTTTGATGATGAGATAAAGCGTTTCTACCAGGTGCGCCTTAAAGCCCTTTAGCTTTTCGATGGTGGGATAAAGCGTTTCTACCTGGTGCGCTTTAAGGCCATTTAGTTTTTTGATGATGGGATAAAGCGTTTCTACCTGGTGCGCCTTAAGGCCATTTAGTTTTTTGATGATGGGATAAAGCGTTTCTACCTGGTGCGCCTTAAGGCCCTTTAGCTTTTTGATGATGAGATAAAGCGTTTCTACCAGGTGCGCCTTAAAGCCCTTTAGCTTTTCGATGGTGGGATAAAGCGTTTCTACCTGGTGCGCTTTAAGGCCATTTAGTTTTTTGATGATGGGATAAAGCGTTTCTACCAGGTGTGCCTTAAAGCCCTTTAGCTTTTCGATGGTGGGATAAAGCGTTTCTACCTGGTGCGCTTTAAGGCCCTTTAGCTTATTGATGATGAGATAAAGCGTTTCTACCAGTTGCGCCTTAAAGCCCTTTAGCTTTTTGATGATGGGATAAAGCGTTTCTATCTGGTGCGCCTTAAGGCGCTTTAGCTTTTCGATGGTGGGATAAAGCGTTTCTACCTGGTGCGCTTTAAGGCCATTTAGTTTTTTGATAATGGGATAAAGCGTTTCTACCTGGTGCGCTTTAAGACCCTTTAGTTTTTTGATGATGGGATAAAGCGTTTCTACCTGGTGCGCCTTAAGGCCCTTTAGCTTTTCGATGATGGGATAAAGCGTTTCTACCTGGTGCGCCTTAAGGCCCTTCAGCTTTTTGATGATGAGATAAAGCGTTTCTACCAGGTGCGCCTTAAAGCCCTTTAGCTTTTCGATGGTGGGATAAAGCGTTTCTACCTGGTGCGCTTTAAGGCCATTTAGTTTTTTGATGATGGGATAAAGCGTTTCTACCTGGTGCGCCTTAAGGCCCTTTAGCTTTTTGATGATGAGATAAAGCGTTTCTACCTGGTGCGCCTTAAGGCCCTTTAGCTTTTTGATGATGGGATAAAGCGTTTCTACCAGGTGCGCCTTAAAGCCCTTTAGCTTTTCGATGGTGGGATAAAGCGTTTCTACCTGGTGCGCTTTAGGGCCCTTTAGTTTTTTAATGATGGGATAAACCGTTTCTACCTGGTGCGCCTTAAGGCCCTTTAGCTTTTCGATGGTGGGATAAAGCGTTTCTACCTGGTGCGCTTTAAGGCCATTTAGTTTTTTGATAATGGGATAAAGCGTTTTTACCGGGTGCGATTTAAGGCCCTTTAGCTTTTTGATGATGGGATAAAGCGTTTCTACCTGGTGCGCCTTAAGGCCCTTTAGCTTTTTGATGATGGGATAAAGCGTTTCTATCTGGTGCGCCTTAAGGCACTTTAGCTTTTCGATGGTGGGATAAAGCGTTTCTACCTGGTGCGCTTTAAGGCCATTTAGTTTTTTGATAATGGGATAAAGCGTTTCTACCTGGTGCGCCTTCAGGCCCTTTAGCTTTTTGATGATGAGATAAAGCGTTTCTACCAGGTGCGCCTTAAAGCCCTTTAGCTTTTCGATGGTGGGATAAAGGGTTTCTACCTGGTGCGCTTTAAGGCCATTTAGTTTTTTGATGATGGGATAAAGCGTTTCTACCTGGTGCGCCTTAAGGCCCTTTAGCTTTTTGATGATGGGATAAAGCGTTTCTACCAGGTGTGCCTTAAAGCCCTTTAGCTTTTCGACGGTGGGATAAAGCGTTTCTACCTGGTGCGCTTTAAGGCCATTTAGTTTTTTGATAATGGGATAAAGCGTTTTTACCGGGTGCGATTTAAGGCCCTTTAGCTTTTTGATGATGGGATAAAGCGTTTCTACCTGATGCGCCTTAAGGCCCTTTAGCTTTTTGATGATGAGATAAAGCGTTTCTACCAGGTGCGCCTTAAAGCCCTTTAGCTTTTCGATGGTGGGATAAAGCGTTTCTACCTGGTGCGCTTTAAGGCCATTTAGTTTTTTGATGATGGGATAAAGCGTTTCTACCTGGTGCGCCTAAAGGCCATTTAGTTTTTTGATGATGGGATAAAGCGTTTCTCCCTGGTGCGCCTTAAGGTCCTTTAGCTTTTAGATGATGGGATAGAGCGTTTCTACCTGGTGCGCCTTAAGGCCCTTTAGTTTTTTGATGATGGGATAAAGCGTTTCTACCTGTGCGCCTTAAGGCCCTTTAGCTTTTTGATGATGAGATAAAGCGTTTCTACCTGGTGCGCCCTAAGGCCCTTTAGCTTTTTGATGATGGATAACGCGTTTCTACCTCGTGCGCCTTAAGGCCCTTTAGCTTTTTGATGGCGGGATAAACGTTTCTACTTGGTGCGCTTCAAGGCCCTTTAGCTTTCTGATGATGGGATAAAGCGTTTTTACCGGGTGCGATTTAAGGCCCTTTAGCTTTTTGATGATGGGATAAAGCGTTTCTACCTGGTGCACCTTAAACCCTTTTAGCTTTTCGATGGTGGGATAAAGCGTTTCTACCTGGTGCGCTTTAAGGCCATTTAGTTTTTTGATGATGGGATAAAGCGTTTCTACCTGGTGCGCTTTAAGGCCATTTAGTTTTTTGATGATGGGATAAAGCGTTTTTACCGGGTGCGATTTAAGGCCCTTTAGCTTTTTGATGATGGGATAAAGCGTTTCTACCTGGTGCACCTTAAACCCTTTTAGCTTTTCGATGGTGGGATAAAGCGTTTCTACCCGGTGCGCTTTAAGGCCATTTAGTTCTTTGATGATGGGATAAAGCGTTTCTACCTGGTGCGCTTTAAGGCCCTTTAGTTTTTTGATGATGGGATAAAGCGTTTCTACCTGGTGCGCCTTAAGGCCCTTTAGCTTTTCGAGGATGGGATAAAGCGTTTCTACCTGGTGCGCCTTAAGGCCCTTTAGCTTTTTGATGATGAGATAAAGCGTTTCTACCAGGTGCGCCTTAAAGCCTTTTAGCTTTTTGATGATGGGATAAAGCGTTTCTATCTGGTGCGCCTTAAGGCCCTTTAGCTTTTCGATGGTGGGATAAAGCGTTTCTACCTGGTGCGCTTTAGGGCCCTTTAGTTTTTTGATGATGGGATAAAGCGTTTCTACCAGGTGCGCCTTAAAGCCCTTTAGCTTTTCGATGGTGGGATAAAGCGTTTCTACCTGGTGCGCTTTAAGGCCATTTAGTTTTTTGATAATGGGATAAAGCGTTTTTACCGGGTGCGATTTGAGGCCCTTTAGCTTTTTGATGATGGGATAAAGCGTTTCTACCTGGTGCGCCTTAAGGCCCTTTAGCTTTTTGATGATGGGATAAAGCGTTTCTATCTGGTGCGCCTTAAGGCCCTTTAGCTTTTCGATGGTGGGATAAAGCGTTTCTACCTGGTGCGCTTTAAGGCCATTTAGTTTTTTGATAATGGGATAAAGCGTTTCTACCTGATGCGCCTTCAGGCCCTTTAGATTTTTGATGACGAGATAAAGCGTTTCTACCAGGTGCGCCTTAAAGCCCTTTAGCTTTTCGATGGTGGGATAAAGCGTTTCTACCTGGTGCGCTTTAGGGCCCTTTAGTTTTTTGATGATGGGATAAAGCGTTTCTACCTGGTGCGCCTTAAGGCCCTTTAGCTTTTCGATGGTGGGATAAAGCGTTTCTACCTGGTGCGCTTTAAGGCCATTTAGTTTTTTGATAATGGGATAAAGCGTTTTTACCGGGTGCGATTTAAGGCCCTTTAGCTTTTTGATGATGGGATAAAGCGTTTCTACCTGGTGCACCTTAGGGCCCTTTAGCTTTTTGATGATGGGATAAAGCGTTTCTACCTGGTGCGCCTTAAGGCCCTTTAGCTTTTCGATGGTGGGATAAAGCGTTTCTACCTGGTGCGCTTTAAGGCCATTTAGTTTTTTGATAATGGAATAAAGCGTTTTTACCGGGTGCGATTTAAGGCCCTTTAGCTTTTTGATGATGGGATAAAGCGTTTCTACCTGATGCGCCTTAAGGCCCTTTAGTTTTTTGATGATGGGATAAAGCGTTTCTACCTGGTGCGCCTTAAGGCCCTTTAGCTTTTCGATGATGGGATAAAGCGTTTCTACCTGGTGCGCCTTAAGGCCCTTTAGCTTTTTGATGATGAGATAAAGCGTTTCTACCAGGTGCGCCTTAAAGCCCTTTAGCTTTTCGATGGTGGGATAAAGCGTTTCTACCTGGTGCGCTTTAAGGCCATTTAGTTTTTTGATGATGGGATAAAGCGTTTCTACCTGGTGCGCCTTAAGGCCCTTTAGTTTTTTGATGATGGGATAAAGCGTTTCTACCTGGTGCGCCTTAAGGCCCTTTAGCTTTTAGATGATGGGATAGAGCGTTTCTACCTGGTGCGCCTTAAGGCCCATTCACAACGATATTTTACTTATCGTAAGATTGAGCTAGCCAATCGGATTCTACAAAAATTTTGATTGGTTGGCTCAAATCAACGTAAGCTATATGTCGGTATTAATAAAATATCATTGCAAACGGGTCTTTAAGGTGTAGAAAAACATAAGTTTAAGTAAGTCTGCTGAAAGCTCCGTAGAAAATGTTTCAGAAGCTACAACTATCATAGACCTGGTGTAAAAGCTTTCAGGAACACTGCTAGCAAAAAAATGACCAGAAACCCAGTAACAACAGCAGGAAATGTGCAGTTCCTAAATATTTGTATATCTTTCTCGTCTTTTTCATATAAAAAAAGGTCGTAAAAGCCGTAACTAAAAGTGAGGTTAATCCAGGCCACTGCCTCATACGATTTCTTTCGGCATTAGAATTTTCAGAAACAGTTGATAGTTGAAATTCACGTACGCTTCTTTCACTTTGAAGTGATCTATTACATCTATTCAAGCATTTTTAAAGGAAGACTAGGGTGATTAATTCTAGAGAAATTGTTCTGGGGTTCTTCAAATTTTTTTACGGGCAATTACATATAAACTTTTGGATAAAAAATATAAGGTAGGTGTGCCAAAATTTTTGGCTTAGGTATGATACAAAGTCAAATCCAGCTCTGCTTACATGCTAGGAAATTGGTTTGGAACAACTTCGGTTCTTATTTATTATTTTTTTTATTAATTATTATTATTTATTTATTATTATATTTAATAAATTATTAAATATATCTAATATTTATTATTAGTGATTTTATTTATTATTATCACCTTATTTTATTAGTTATTTTATTTATTTTTATTACTTATTTATTATTATCAGTTATTATTATTATTAATGTTCGTAAATAGCTTATTCATTGCACAATAGAGACAATGTCACCGACCCCTTTCATTCATTGATACTGAGCATAACACGGCCATTTATAAATTCTCACATCTGAAGATTTTCTTAATTTTAATTCATGTATCCTGTCCCTTTTTTAATTCATTTATTTAAAAATGCATTTTTAATTTTTGGTTATAATTGGGCGATGTTCGTTCGTTCCTTATCAGGTTGCAGCAACTACTGCAACCATGAAACGCACCAACTGCTGCAACCAAGAGACAGATAAGAAGATTAGAAAGAAAAAAACTACCCCCTACTTCTTCTGAACTAATACCCGTTCCGAACCCATAGCCGGGTACCTTGATGAATAAGAAAATGGGTAGTAGACTAACCTTAGCGTTATTAGCCCTATTTGTCTCATTAGGATCCTCCTTACAAATATTCGTCAGACAAGACAAGTCACCGCACTAAATATTACGGGGTTTAGAGTCAGTTTAAAATGTAGATTTTCTGGGATTACCTTTAATGGGAAAACGTTCTACAATGCAACAGACCACCGCATGGCTTTTCCCCCAAATCTCTGTCTAACTTCTCCGAGAAAACATATTTGATCCCATGTTATTCAGATAATCGAATTTTAGTGTGCTACCAGTAACAACACTCCACAACCAATTTTTCACATTCATTTTTCTGAATTTCTTCCTTAGGCAAGATTATAAAGGAGAATGAAATAGAGATCTGACATGCAGAGTGCCTCGAAAGATAAAATAAATGGATAAAACAAGTCGGGGCACTTATGTTTGATTAATAGAGATTAATTTGTTATATTCACAGCAAGTGAAATCTATTTTATATAAAAAGTATAAATCAATTACGGAAACAATATTCTAGACTTCCATTCCATCTGTATTTGAAGAAGAAATGTGCATTAACCTCTGATGCCAAATCTCTGCTGCTCCCCCTCCCCCTCTAAGGATGCAGCAATCATAAATAAAAAAAAGTAAATGTTCGTTACAAAGCCCAAGGGGGAGTTGAAGGGTTTGACCTCCCCAAATTTTTTTCCCCAGACTCGTAGAAATGTAACAAAATGCATATAAACAGATTTTTGATGCATTTTTTAAGTTTTTTGTAAGCCCTCCCTACGAAAAAATATCCTAGTTGTGCCCTTGGTTGATTAGTTTTAACATACCTGTCGTATACTAAAGGAGAATATATTTTAAGTATTCAAGAAGATTTTAATATTTATGCGGAATAAAGAAGGCAATAACGTTCCTCACTAGAATATTCACTTAAACGACTACAGAAAGGAAGCCAAATATTGTGGAAACGTTGCCACAATATGAACTGAATCCCAGCATTTCCAAGCAGCAGGATCCCATCTAAAAAGCGATTAAAGTTTTTTATGAAGAAACTCTGACTTGGAAAACTCTGACTATCGAATTACGACAAAAATAAACAAAACAGGTAATCGTCTTATTTGTTACCCGTCCCATTCAAACATTTTGCCTCTCAATTACTCGGACTTTCTGTCTTGGCTTTTTTCTACAATTAATAAAAAAAACTTTTTCCACAAAATAAGTTTTTCAAAGAAAAGTAAAGAACTCGATTAAACAAACAATGACCAAAAATAAAATCAAATAATCTACCAAGCGTGAAACTACCGTAAATCAGCATCGATAAATAAATGAAACCCAAAACGAACAGGAATTACAATAATTAACCGAGTCAAACTCAAAACGAGCAGAAATTAACATAAGTTGGGCTTAAAACCCCTATGCCTTCACAAGGCCAGAACATAATTTGCATTTTACTAAAAAAAATATACATGTTTTTACTTTTATAACTTTAATAAATCAAATTTCGATTACTAAATATCAGAATATGTATATTAAACTGACAATGCACATTAAAAAGGGCAATTTCAATTGCCAAACAAATGGGCCCTTTTCGAAATTTCTACAACTTTCTAGATAAACCTTATATGCCCCCAGGGCATAACTTAGAGCCCTTACACTGAGGGCTCTGAGGGGGTTATCATCCTAAAAAACCTAATTTCCAGAACTTTCGACTATGTTGAACTAAGTGGATATCTTAAAATTTTGATCGGATGTGTTTGGGGAAATGGTGGGCGTGACAGGGTTGTTAGTTGCCCTTCCATCACTTTCGACTATTAAATGGGCACTAGCCCTTTCAATTTCCACTTGAATGAGCCGTTTTTGATGTTTTTACAACACTGCTTTCTATAAAAACCTTACATGCCCCCAGGGCATAACTTACAACCATTGCCCTGAGGGTTGTGGAGGGGGGAGGGGTTATCATCCTTAAAAACCTAATTTCCAAAACTATCAACTACGTTGAATAAAATGGCTATCTAAAAATTTTGATTGGATGTGTTTGGGGAAAAGGTGGGCGTGAGAGGGGGGTTAGTTGCCCTCAAATCACTTTCGACTATTACAAAGGGCACTAGAAAAGGATCTTTATCAAGTTTCTACGACAAAAATTTCAATAAAAACTTATATGCCCCAGGGCATAACTTATAACCCTTGCCATGAACACTGTGAGGGGAGTGTCCTGCTCAAAGGTATAATTTGCTGAACTTTAAACTTCGTGAAACAAAATGGCTATCTCAAAATTTTCAAGTTTCTACGACAAAGATTTCAATAAAGACCTTATATCCCCCAAGGGCATAACTTATAACCCTTGCCATGAACACTGTGAGGGGAGTGTCCTGCTCAAAGGTATAATTTCCTGAACTTTAAACTGCGTGGAACAAAATGGCTATCTCAAAATTTTGATTGGATGTGCTTGGGGAAATGGTGGGTGTAGAAAGGGTGTTACTTGCCTTCCAATCACTTTCGACTATTAAAAAGGGCACTAGCCATTTCAATTTCCAATCGAATGAGCCCTTTTTGAAGTTTCTACGACAACAAATTCTACAAAGAACCTTATATGCCCCCAGGGGCATGACTTACAACCCTTGCCCTGAGGGCTGTGGAGGAGTGTCCACCTAAAAACATAATTTTATCTGGAAATCAGCTACGCTGAACAAAATGGCTACCTAAAAATTTTGATTGGAAGTGTTTGGGGAAAAAGTGGGCGTGAGAGGGGGGTTAGTTGCCCTCAAATCACTTTCGACTATTAAAAAGGGCACAAGACCTTTGAATTTCCAATCGAATGGACCCTTTTTCAAGTTTCTACGAGAAAGATTTCAATAAAAACTTATGTGCCCCCAAGGCATAACTTATAACCCTTGCCCTGAAGACTGTGGGGGGAGTGTTCTGCTCAAAGGTATAATTTCCTGAATTTTAAACTGCGTGGAACAAAAAGGCTATCTCAAAATTTTTATTGGATGTGTTTGAAGAAATGGTGGGCGGGGAAGGGGTGTTAGTTGCCTTCCAATCATTTTCGACTATCAAAAAGGGCACTAGCCATTTCAATTTCCAATCGAATGAGCCCTTTTTGAAGTTTCTACAACAACGCGTTCTATAAAAACCTTATATGCCCCAGAGCATAACTTACAACCCTTGCCCTGAGGGCTTTGGGGGGGGGGGAGGGGGGTTGTCATCCTCAAGGACCTAATTTCCAGAACTTAAAACTACGTTGAATAAAATGCCTATCTCAAAATTTTGATTGGATGTGTTTGGGAAAAAGGTGGGCATGAGAGGGAGGGTTAGCTGCCCTCCAATCACTTTCGACTATAAAAAAAGGCCCCTGGCCCTTTGAATTTCCAGTCGAATGAGCCTTTTTTGAAGTTTCTACGACAACGCCTTCTATAAAAACCTTATATGCCCCCAGGGCATAACTTACAACACTTGCCTTGAGGGCTGTGGGAGAATATCCTCCTCAAAAACATAATTTCTATCTGAAAATCAACTACGCTGAACAAAATGGCTATCTCAAAATTTTGATTCGATATGTGTCAGGAAATGGTGGGCGTGGAAGGAGTGTTAGATGCATTCCAATCACTTTCGACTATTAAAAAGGGCACGAGCCACTCCAATTTCCAATTGAATGAGCCTTTTTCGAAGTTTCTACGACAACTTCTTCGATACGAAGTGCCCTGCTCTAAAGGAAAAACTTATAAATAATACATTGTGCCAACATCGTTCTTATATGCCCCCAGGGCATAATTTAAAACCCTTGCCCTGAGGGTTCTGGGGGAGTGTCCTCCTCAAAAATATGTTTTCTATATGGAAATCAACTACGCTGAATAAAATTCTGTCTCAAAATTTTGATTGGATGTGTTTGGGGGAATGGTGGGCGTGGGGGGGGGGGCTATTATCCCTCCAATTACTTTTGACTATTAAAAAGGGCACTAGCCACTCCAATTTCCAATCGAATGGACCCTTTCGAAGTTTCTGCAACAACTAATTCGATACGAAGTGCCCTGGTATGGAAAAAAAAATAATACATTGTGCCAACATCGTTCTTTGCTTAGGCAGCGCTATTGCGCTGCCTATGATTAGCCATATCTTGATGCCTACTGCAAAATACTTGATTTTCAATTCAAAATCAACGGACTCAGTCAATTCTATGCTGGGAAGCTTATACACAAATTACGGACAGCTGATTTTACCATGTCTAATTCATGAAGTAAATAAAAAAAACAAGTTTTTTTTAACTGAAAATAAGGAACCGCGTTAAAACTTAAAACGAACAGAAATTATTCCGTATATGAAAGGGGCTGTCCCATCCTCAACACCTCGCTCTTAGGCTAAAGTTTTTTATTGTTTAAAAAAAATAGAGTTGTGAGAAAGTCAAACTTTAGCGCAAAGAGCGAGGCGTTGAGGAGGGGACAGCCCCTTTCATATACGGAATAACTTCTGTTCGTTTTAAGTTTTAACGCGGTTCCTTACTTTCAGTTAAAAAAACTTGTTTTTTTTTTTATTTAATTCATGAATTAAGACATGGTAAAATCTGCTGTCCGTTATTTGTGTATAAGCTTCCCAGCATAGAATCGACCGAGTCCGCTGATTTTAAATTGATTGTAAGCTCAGCCAGAGTCTATCCAGCTTTAAATGGGTATCTGGAGAAATCTTGGGAAGGTAAACAGGAAGGGTGTGCGAAAGTACAGGATGGTTGGCCCCCAGCCCCCCATTGCACATCCTGGCTGAAGGGCCGAGAAACGGAGATCAGCACCCACCGGTAGGGATTGTAAACTCCAATACCGTATTCTTTACCTTTACCTAGTCCATATTACTGACCTACGAATAAAGTGGACATACCCCACGATGTCATTTTTATGCTCTTTCTGTGTATGATAATCGCTTTTGTCGCAAATTCGATTCTAAACCCTTTTTGGACCCTCGAAAATAATAATTTCTTTCCATAGTTTTTGGGTATAAAAAAAGGGTTATAACATTGGTTTCAAACTTACTTCTTCATTATAAATCCATTTTTTAAAAGATTTATAATTCAAACATTGAAGTTATGATTAAGTTGAATAGAAAAATTTAAAACAATTCTGCCCTATTTTCTTATTATTCTGTTATGCCGCTTAAAAACTGCCATTTCGCTTAAATGTCGAAAAAAACAAAAAAAACAAAAAACAAAGCGAACAGAAGAAACATGGCAGATATAAAAATAGAGAAATTGTTTTGAATTTTTTTTTATCCAACTTAGTCAAGACAAACCAAAGTTTGTGAATTACATAACTTCTATAAAATGGATTTATAATGAAATATTAAGTTTGAAACCCTTTTTTATACTCAAAACTATAGAAAGAATTTATCATTTTCAAGGGTCAAAAAGCGCTTAAAATTGTATTTGTGACAAAAGCAGATATTATATATATATATATATATATATATATATATATATATATATATATATATATATATATATATATAATATATATATATATATATATATATATATATATATATATATATATATATATATATATATATATATATATATATATATATATATATATATATATGTATTAGCGAAGCTCGGTCCCTGGTGTCGGTCGGCCATATTATTGTCAAATAATGGATCCATCTTACCTTTTTGGCCAAGATAAGTCTATATATGAATTAAGACAGTGCTTATCATATGGTAAAATAAAAAAAGATAAATATGATAAAATAAAGGAGCAAAAACATGATTCCTGAATTACAAAATAAGAAAAAGCGATTCACGACCATTAAAACGTCGGACAATAAACAGCCTAAAGTGAAACATGCGAGGTACTGCTTTCATGCGACATACATACAAGGACACTTACAATATAATTAAAAGGTATTTGAAACAAAAACACGTAATTGCAAAGGGCGTAACCAAGGACGATGTATAATAGGTCCGGACTCCCTTCCACAGAAATTAGATGGGACAAATTTTTATGACAAATATACCAAGTTAACACTGATAACACGCAAGTTTGCCGCCACTTGTAATTGCCGATGATTTGATAATTTTGTCCTGAGTAAATTCTTAACTGTAGAAACTTATGCACATTTTTTTTTTTTAGCCGATATACCTGATAAAACTTTATTTTTTATATTTTATTTTATTATAGTCAAATCCAGTTTCTGAATAGTCATTCATTTTGTTTGGCTGTATTTTTTGTTGTTGTTGTTTTCTTTTTTTTCTTTTTTTTGTCTCAGTTACAAACTCTGTCTCTAAATGGTTTACATCAAAAGGATAAGTTTTGTTTCATATATAACTTTTCCCCTTCACTTTCTGAGGGCTGGGACTAGCTTGGTGGAGGCCCTGGCCGAAATATCTGCACTGTGTTTTCGCTGTTTCTTTTACGCTAGCTGAAAATCCCCCTCGTCTTTGTTTCTTAATTATTCATATTTTCTTCTTCGTATTTTTGTCGAACATTTGAACTTTCAATTCAATCCGTCATTAAGTTGCAGTATTTAAATGTACATTTTATGTTTAACAGTTAAAACAGTTACATTTTAAATCACTTCAAAAGAAAAATAGGAATTCTAAGCGCAACCTTACGAAACGATGAAAAAAGCCACCTTTAGAAAACTTGTGTTTTTAGTGTTTATCTTCAGTTTTTTTTTTTTTTTTTTTTTTTTTTTTTTTTTTCTTTCAGTGGCATACCGGAATTGCCATCGAAACGAAGACACTTAATGTGTAAGAAAAAATTGTGGCTATTGTAATTCAAACTTACAATATTAATATATAAAAAAGGTGACACCTGTTAAGCATTGAAGAGGGGAAAATCACACAGAAATTCGGCTTCATACAACATTAAAAAAAAAAAAATCAGAAGTTGTTGCAGCAAATTCGACGACCATAGAAAACAAGACAAGACTTCATGAGCAAAACAAAAGGACCTATCCCGCACTGTGATTTAAGGGAAAAGGAACATTACGGTTCTGAGTTTTTCACAGAAACGGTTTTTGTTGAAGGATTAAAACAAAAAACTTATTTTAATACTAGCCAAAAGCTTGTTGAACGAAAGGCATTATAAAGAGACAAAAACAAACTAGCATAAACCTTTTTGTGAGGATTGGAGAAAAATGTTTTGCCCTCTTTCTCCAAATGGAAAATTATTTGGGTTTCGTCTGGGGTATTTTAAATATGTGATGGTTCTACCCGCAGGAAATAAAATGCGCTTTGATTTCGAGCGACAATTTTCCACGCATTCCCATAAGTTCAAATCACATGCGTGCTTATCCGGACATATATGGCTTAGCATAATCATTTTCGACCAATCATAATGAGCTTTCTCTTTCATAAGCATCCCTGATTGGTTCAAAGTGATGATGGCTAAAGATTGATGTCTGGCTTAGCACACGTGTGAACAGGGCTTCAATATGGAACCCCTTCTTAAAACCCAAATCTTGGCTACGCTCTTGCTCGTTGCTTCAAATGTCACGTTTTAACCAATGAGCTACTACTGACTTGTATTCATGCATCTGTGATTTCAAGAATAACGGGCAGAAAAATCCAAAGACTTTATGAATATTACCTCACTTTTTATTCTAAATGTGACATAGCACAATTTTTCATATATTTCTTCTTCAGATTCATCCCAATCAGACGCATAATCATTTTGAATGAGAGAAAGGTTTTCAACAGAGGTCCCAAAAGCAGTCTCGCCAGATTTTCGAGAACGTCGAAATTCGTATTTCATGTTCGAAGGCAGTGTATTTTCAACAGTGCTAGTTTCAAGAAAAGAAAAATGTTAAGCAGAAATCCGTCTAAGGACTAGTACCAATCCTTACCTTGTAACTTTTTTTCTCAAAAAGGCGAAATATAAATACAAACCAACCTTATATGTTCACTACAAAAGGAAGCAACTCAAGAATTCAGATGAAAATCTTCAGATCCTACAGAGAAATACTTAAATACTTCATATTCATATTCACAGAATTCCAAAGGTTTATGTTCTCAGTGCAGTATGTTATTTCAGTATGTTTCGATTGTTCTGTACGTTGTTACGTTTCGGTATGTTATTTTTCCACCGTTATACGGTTTGAAAGACGAAAATTTTACAATTACTTCAAAGCTGAGATTCAGTTCTATCCATTAACCGAATTAGATTTTTGAAATTCGGCGTACAGCAGGCGTGTCCTACCCGGGGCCCCTCGATCCCATTGGATGCGACCCGTAGTGATATTTGCTCTATCATATCGAATTTCGTCCCATTGTCATATGTGAGATTATAATGTTATTAACGAAATAAGTAATTCTATTTTGAACGTGATAGAATTAAAAGACCGAGGCTTTTCCCATTTCCAACACATTGTATCCAAATCCATCCTACTCATCTTGCATGTTATAACTCTGTCTATTTAACGCAAAAGTAGTTCGGTCGGATTCTTTGAGGAACTCTGATAAGCGTTTTACAAAAACCAAGCGAACTTAATTCACGTCTCCAATGCAAAGAACAACTAACCACAGTTATGTCCGACCACGTGAAGGCCTTTGAAACAAAATTGCGACTTTGGGAGTCGCAACTAAAAATCAACAATTTTGTGCAATTCTCGACACTACAAAAGTGTAATAGTCAAAATTTTCAAAAAGTATGGCGACATTATATTACAATTAAGAAAAACGAAGACACATAGGTCGGTCCCATTATCTTGAAGTTGACACGCCGAGAACAGACTATTTGAAGTACAGCTTCATTCGACGTTGCACTTTGATCTAGAATGATCTTCCTGGGAAGTTATCCCTAAAATTTTCTCTGTTGACTCTTTCGAAAGAAAGTTCAACAGTTATCTAAAACTCAATAAAAGACAAACGGCCAATCCGATATTTAATTATACCTGGCGCCCCCAATTTAGCAATAAAAAAAAAGAAACGGATTCCACCTACGATTTCAAGACTTCAAGAAGAATTTTATAAGTTTCAATGTGTTTTCTTTCCCTTTCTTCATTAACGTAGTTCAAGTCCCGAGGATCTTCGAATGGAGTATTTTGATTTGCAATTTACGTCAGACCTAAACAACAAGGTTAACAGTGTTCCCTTACTAAAATTCTACAGCAACTACTTTCCTGAGAAAAATACCCAGGCATTATTAGACAAGCACTTCGACTCGTTTGGCGTCACTTTTTCGTAGCACATCCATATACGAACATGTGTTTCAGAATGAAACATATGAAATGCGCTACAAGAACGCGAACCACCGACAGTCATCTGCAGAGTTCGCTTAGAGCTGCTACAACATCAATCAAACCGAATAGTGGACGCCTTCCTCGCGAAAAGCGGAGCCCAGGCGTACTAATAAATAAACGTTAATTTTTTCAATACGGTATTTTATTTACATTTTAAACCAAAATTTATATTAAGCATAAAAGGGTGAATAATTCTTTTATATTGTTCAATCTAGGTTTAAAATTGAATTATACACAAAAAAAAAACACATTTATTTAATTGAATTTTAATAACTACTTGCCTAATATATGATTAATATTATTAATATAATTAATATGAATTAACTGGCTTATCTTTAGATCCTATTTAATAAATCCTGACGACATTCACTTTGATGACAATGGTCCCTGATGACAATGGTCCTTTTCCAAAAAAGTTTGGACACATCTGGTGTACAGAGTTTTTATTATTAAAGATACGTTGAAAAATTGATTGAGAATCGTTGAAAAATGAAAATTTTCCTTTTTTTGCAGATCTAGGTCTCTCTATAAAAATAAGTCTCATTATTATAGCAATTCTGGCTCAGTGAATAGACAAATCTGAGACTAATGAATAAAATTATACAATATTTTGTATAATTTTATACAAAATATAAAATGTATATGTATAATTATATATGTATAATTATGTATAATTATATATGTATATAATTAAATACATATATGTATATATGTATAATTATAGGGATATATATATATATATATATGTATAATTTCAAGTTACAGATGGAGGGTTGTCACAAAATCACTTGATTTACAGCGAACATATACTTTAAGAGTAAACGAAAGCCGCGAGCTAAATTTATACATAACTGATGCCCAGTGAGTAGAATTTATCAAAACGAACAGTCCAAACCTAAGGGAGAGTGGCCAAAATATTATTCAAGGAGGGGAAAGATCTGACAGTTTAATAAGTGATTTCTGTAAAAACAAATACATTTTTATTAGTGTGTAAGCTGAAAAAAAAAGAAAACTGAAGAAAAATCAAATCTTTGGCACTTCGAAATGAATTCAGACATTGATTAAAATACGCAACCATTACTGAAGTAAAATTATCTACGTCGTATACACGGGGAGATAGAGGAGGGGGAATCCTCCCCAAAATTAATCAAAAACATTCCATCTTTTCAAAAAAACAGGGATCAAAAAATATGTTTTTTTTTACGTTTTGACACTCCTTTCCTCTTAGGAAAAATCCTGAGATCCCTTAGGGCGGGATCCCTTAGGGATCTTAGGGCAAAATACACAGTTGAACCAAAAAGTCAAAACGACTATAACATTAGCGTCACAAACAGTACAGTGGTTTAGAGTAAAATGAATAGACTAAAGACAAAATTGAATATTTTACTGGGAAACCTTGTTCTTCCCGGGACCAAAATAAGTTCCCTGTCTTATCATTGTCCCCACAGTATACAGTATCTCCCTTAAAATGTTGTTAAATAAAGTCTTTGGAGAAATCCGATCAATTCGAGAAAGGATTTTCAAAAGAAGCTTCAAAAGTTGTTTAGCCTAATTTTATGTTGCGTTAGAATCCATATCTCATATTCAAAGGCAGGGAATTTCATTAGTGGTAGTTACAAGAAGTTGAAGAAGAAGAAGTTGAAAGAAGATCTAGTTACAAGAAGAAGAAGCTAGTTACAGAGATGACTGCAAGGATTGGTCTTCCATTCCTTTGAACTACATAAAAAAAAACTAATGAATATTGAACTGGAACAGTCTGCTAAAACATTCTGATGAAAAAAGCCCGAACATTATTCATTCACACCAGAGTTTTTTTCCATTTCTAGCAATCCATTGCGTCAATATGATGCCAAAAGGTTGCATAGCATCTGATTCCCGTGAGAGTGATATGTTCCAGCTAATCCCCACGGAACATCCGAATTTCAGATGTAAGGTGAGGCAGAAAACGTCTGCCTCACCTATATATATATATATATATATATATATATATATATATATATATATATATATATATATATATATATATATATATATTATATATATATATATATATATATATATATATATATATATATATATATATATATATATATATATATATATATATATATATATATATATATACATATATATATATATATATATATATATATATATATATATATATATATATACATATATATATATATATATATATATATATATATATATATATATATATATATATATATATATATATATATATATATATATATATATATATATATATATATATATATATATATATATATATATATATCTATATATATATATATATATATATATATATATATATATATATATATATATATATATATATATATATATATTTATATATATATATATATATATATATATATATATATATATATATATATATATATATATATATATATATATATATTTATATATATATATATATATTATATATATATATATATATATATATATATATATATATATATATATATATATATATATATATATATATATATATATATATATATATGATGGGATACATACGTATAAGTATTTTAGTACATTTCTCACATGGTATGGCCCCTAATAATATGCACTTTCTGTAGCCCCTCTACGGTAGCATTTGTTGTTACGGTTCCTATGGTTTTAATACCTGAATATATACCAGTATATATCTGTCCTATATCAATGTCCATTGTTTGTACTTAATAAGAAACAACAATTTTTAACAAAAGTGAGGAGCAATATTACAACCAAAAACGACCATAAATATTTCGGCTGAGATCACTGTTCAGCTTTCTTCAGTACAGAAATAAAAACCTTTTTTCGTGCCTCACTTGTATCCAATTTCATCTAAAAATCTATCTAGGAGTAGCCTGCTAGTGTTAACAAGGGTAGTTAGTACTAGTACATCTACTTCTCTCATTTATACTTGCAACAAACGTATATTTCCTCATCGTTTATAAATTAGTAGAATATTTATCGATTTTTAGGGGAAAGAGATACGAAATATTTCAAGATGACCCTTGACTTCCGTGTTGTTGAAACCTGTGTTAATTTTATAACTTATAAGGACTTGGAGCATTGTCGGAATGCTGTCATGCTCAATTTGGCTTTAGATAAGGTAGAACCACTAAAATATCGCCCTTATACGAATTATTGACAGTTAATAAAGCTCTTGATAAGGATTTTCGCGTAGCTAGCAATTCATTGATTTAATAAAAAAAAATTGCCAAACTAAATCATGAAAATATGCAACAAAATGTAAAATTTATTCTGTTAGGGGTATTGCTATGACTAGTGACTAGGCTTTTGTTTTTCAACAATAGTGAAAGCTATTTAATGGAATACAAGTAATACTAATTATTTTAGTTATGCCATATCATATCTAAAAGCATAGTAGTAATTATTTTAGTTATGCCATATCATATCCAAAAGCATAGTTACTATGTCATGTCATATCCAAAAGCATAGTTTACTGGGCCTTTCAACTATGATGAACAAAATGGCTCTCTCAAAATTTTGATCGGACGATTTTGGTAAAAAAATGGGCGGGGAGGGGGCCTAGTTGTAATGTAATGAAAACAATGAATACAAATCTATTTAATGGAATACAAGTAATACTAATTATTTTAGTTATGCGGGAAAAATCTTGGTATGTGTGTGATGTAGATCCTATTCTGAAGAACCTAAAATTTAGGATTTTTTTTATTTTTAGGGATTTATTCCGAAAATCCCTAAAATTTAGGGATTTATTCCGAAGAACCTAAAATTTAGGGATATTGAAAGGTTAAAAGCGAAAGCCCTGCTTATACTGGCAGGATGAAGAGGTTTTAAGTCCTTATCACATAGCATATTTCCTAGTCCAATCTTTGGCTAGTTCGTTATACCTCTCACGATTAGTTTTGTACATTCCTTAGAATCTTACGGATACTCCTTTAGGTACATTACTTTAAATTTTAGGGATACTTCCTTAGAAAAATCTAAGGAAGCCACACTATAAGGCGAGAACATTCCTTTAAATTTTAGGGATACTTCCTAAGAAAAATCAAAGGAAGATAAACTATAAGGCGAGAGCATTCCTTTAAATTTTAGGGACACTTCCTTAAAAAAACAAAATATAGCGAAGGGTTTAAACTGAACACTCAAAAATCCCTCCAAAAGCCACAATCAGCAGACTTTCCTTTAAACTGTGAACTGCATATCTGATATTATTTCTTCACAAGGAGATTTTGTTTAAGTGATAACTATTATTTATACATAATTTCCTTGCAAAGGAATAATAAAAGCAAAGTGGCCAGCCATTTAGTCAACTCTTCCCTCACTTGACTAGCAGCCTCGCTCCTCTGTAAATGCAAGTGAACACTCTGCGGATGACTTCTGCTCCTTTACTCAAGCAGGAGGATGCTACTCCCGGTGAGATATTAACACTTCTGAAATTTCCAAACTCAAGTTGGAAAAAGTAAAGATGATTATTGTGTAACTCACTAATTATTCAATTATATCATAATTAAGTAACTCACCCCGCAAAGTCTTCCAGGTGACGATATATACTTTCTTCTTCCACATTACTATGATTTTGATTTGCTGGAAATCCCCTACAATATTAAGAAGTCATTAAAAGTTGTTAATATACTGTTATTGTGTACCGAAATGCATAAGTATGTTTCTCTCATTACCTCTAAATCCTATGGATTTAGAGGTATGGATTACTATGGATTTAGAGGTATGGATTTAGAGCTATGGAATGTATGGATTACATTCCAAGTCATTATATTAATTTCAATGTTTCTAGTTTTAAAGCACTTCTGTACTGCAATTTGAAGTTTATCCATACGTATAAAACAAAAATACTATAGTATTTATAATCAAACACGATTATCTAACAAGTTTTAATTTATTAATTAGCACCAGCCCACAAACTTCTCCAGTGATAAATCCTCTACCACAAGATATGTCCCCCCATATGTTCATCCGACTCGTAAAAAACGTAACAAAAATGAATATAAACAAATTTTTGATGTTTTTTGAAGTTTTTTTCTGTAACTCCCCCCCCCCAGAAAAACACCTTTTGTAACGCCCCCCCCCCCCCCACGAAAAAAACCTTTTGTACCCCCCCCCCCCTCTAAACAAAAAAAAATCCTGGATACATCCCTGCCGGACTGAATCCGCATTCTTTACGTATCCACCCTCCAACTGCGCTTGAGCATATAATAACTGACATTTGTTTCAATATTTTAAATATAAAGGGTAGATGTGTTATTTAGTTAACTATACCTCGTACTTAAACCTGATAAAACATTTAAAAACAAGCGATCAAATAAAAGACAATGCCAATTGTACATAACTGCGCAGATCCTTGATGCTGCTTGTGTTGCTGATTTGTGTTACAAAACCAAACATAAGGAAATGAAACAAAAAGGGAGAAAAATAAGTAACTGAAAGAAAATAAAAACATCGGCATGTTGGTGCGGCCTTCCAGGTAACGAGCTAATTTTTATAGAATAACGGGCTGAAAAATATATGCTTGAACAATTGCATATTTTATCTAAAAGCTACAAACACTTCCTCTAATCAGTGGGAAAAATCACCTTCCCTGGAAGATTCTACTCCAATTTCCTGGAATTTCCAGAACTGTTTATTTCAGGTTACAAGGAGTTAAAACCCACACCTACGCTGAGTCATCTAACTTATTCATAAAGTTCAAATTTCATAATCTTCATGTATCTTGGCAATGTTTGGCAATGAGAAATAGGTTAAATAGGACGCGTTAAGTAATTGTTCATTCTAATTGTTAATTGTTAAAGAATGAACAATTGTTAATTGTTCATTCTTGAAAAGATGGTGTCACCATCTTTTTAAGAATGGTGCAGATGGTGCAAAAACAATTATAAGGGGAAGGAGCTAGTCCATTAATTCTAAAATCGTTGCTAAGGTAATTATTAACGAATGGACATGGTTATCAATGTACAGGAACGCTCATGTTAAGGTCTTTTTACACCTTTTTGATAGGTTCAAGCACCATCAATTACTAAAACAATTCCTCGATAGGACTTAAACCAATAGCATCTTAATCAGGGACGTACTCAGGATTTTTCGGGGGAGGGAGTTACAAAAAAACTTTTAAAAATACGTTAAAATTTATCTATATTCATTTTTGTTACGTTTTTACGAGTCGGAAAAATATTACGAGGGGTTGTCAAACCCCCTAACCTCCCCCTCCCTTGGGTACGACCTTGATCTTAGTACAAAAGCACTCTGTTACTGATCTCCGATGGAAAGTTCTTTCAGACTTAGCATCAAAGCCCCACCAACAAAATCCTCACAAATGACTTCTTTTTAGCATTAAGTTACTATATGGTGCACCAAAACTCTGGCAAATAGCCATTCTAGATTTTAACAGATAATTCAATGGACAAAAATTCTCCAGGGGTAGCATGCCATTGGTCTGTGGTCTATGATCTGTGGTAGGGATGGTCAATGGTCTGATATTTATCCTTGGCAATGATCGTAGACACCCTTAAAAGAGCGTGAAGAGCCTACGTAACTTCAGTTATGCAGATAGGCCTGACGAAGAGTCTATAAAAGGTCCTACGAAACTTCAGCTATGGAGATAGGCTAGGCAAAGAGCCTGAAGAACTGTTAAAAGAACCTGAAGAGCCTACGATACGTCGTCTATGCAGATAGGCTTGACAAAGAGCCCTTAAAAGAGCCTACAAAATTTCAGCTATGCAGACAGACTTGACAAATCCTGTGTCAATTTAGTGAGTTGACCATGAACAAGTCTGCTATCAATAACACATTTACCTTTTCAAATCAGGGTGTAAGAATAGGTTTCAATTTATTCTAAGAAGAAAAAGTCATTGATTTAGAAAGAAATAAGGATAAAAAAGGTAACGATAACGTACCGAGAGGAAAGCTTCCTCACTTAAATAGTAAGAATTGCGTAAAAAGCACAATAGTCAATGTAAAGGGCGTTAACAGTTTGGAATATCAGGAAGACAAGTTTTATAACTAAGTAAGATTAGGATGCTAGAAGCCAAGGCAACGACAGCTGTGATCAAACAAGATCTAAAAAGTGGACACTTCGAAAGCTTAAAGAAGGTATACGAGCAGTTTTCCAGAGGAAGTATCAAATGATAATTTAGGGCAGGCACGTACGCCGGAATTTGTTTCGGGGGAGGGGGAGAAATTCTTTATTCTGTGAGAAGCATCAGAAAATTGTGGGAATATACAAAACAAATTGAGACTTCGGGAGGGGTGGGCCCGGATGCCCCCCCCCCCCCGCGTCCATGCCAGATTTTGGGTGCTCGTTTTTACGAGTTTCACGTGTTGGATTGAATGACCACTAAACTATGGGAATATTGCGGTTCTTTTCACTTTCTAAGGCTATAATAAAAGAATGGCCAAGATGGCTAGATCACGTTTTACGACAGCTAGATTGTCAACAGGAACAGGATGTTCCTGTAAAAACAGGATGTTCTCAAACAGGGTGGGAGAAGGATGTATGTAAAGACTAGTGGGAAGTAGAAGCTCCTATAAAGAGATAAAAGCATAAACCTGTGAACAAACTCGTCTGGATTGTACACGATATTGTACACATGTACACGACTGTGTTGACCTCTGGGGACTTGGTGCAGCAATGAGCTGTCAATGAGCAGCAACAGTAGGAGTAATTTTTGTAGTAACAGTAATTTTTGCTTACTTTTTCTATTTGCTATTGTCAAATTTCCACAGAATTTCTTACACAGAGGACATGTATTTTTATACACAAGCAACAAAAACTTTTTAAACCCACTTGTATTGCTTATCTCTTTTTTGTGTGGATAAAAAAAACAGTTACCTTTTTGGACTCAAAATAGAAAAGCTACTTTTATATTTGAAAAGAGCATAAAAAAGGCATCATATGATGTGTTGGTAAATTTTTGTTTTTCATATTATTGACTTACAAATAAAGTAAACATACCACTTGATGCCTTTTTAATGCTCTTTCTAAACATAATAATCATTTTTGTCATAAATGAATTTTAAACTGCATTTACCAGTTTCACATTTTTCTTGAGGAACACATACTACAAAAGTGAGCATCGATAGACTGCGACAATTCTCCATCTAAACTTTCTCGCTTTGCTTAATAGTAACCTACATCAAAGCCACGAACTAAAAGCTCTTTTTCTACTTTTGTAGAAAGAAATATCAACGTCTATCGATCTTCTACAAAAAAGTAGAAAAATGTATCGTTTTTTACAGAAAAAGTAGAAAAAAATCAACGTCTCTGAGGATTTACCTCAGGATAAGCAGAGAAAAGGCACTTAGATATAAATGAAAAATAAAATCGGTTTAGTTTCGGTTTTACTTACCGAATTTGTTTCTTTGTAAATCTTGCAGAATGTGAAAGCTTCGACAGAGTTTGAAGAACTTTGCCAAAGTCGGTGTAGTCATAGAGCATTAGCGGTTCAAACAGGTCCACTTCTTTTATATCGTAGAATGCTCTACAGCAGTTGATAAAATATCTGATATTCTTCAGGCACAGGAACTAAAAAAAAGAATTTGGTATACTAACTACGGAGACTCAATAGTCATCGCAAATGATTTTTACTTCGCTCTGTGAGGACAGGGGTTCGAGTCCGAGTGTCGCTGATTATTGGTTTGGAACGAAAATCAGTGGCGTGATTTTACAAACTCCGCCAGAGTTGACCAAGCTCTGATTGGGTAGCTGGAGAAATTTTGGGAAGGCAAACTGGATGGGTGTGCGAAAGCACATGATAGCTAGCCCCCAGTCCCCCATTGCACTTCTTAGCTGAAGGGTCTTGATCGGAGATCAGTGGCACTGATTTGGACTTTAGAGTCTTGTGCTGCATCGTTATCCTACCCTCATGTCGGTCCCACTGTACCCACAATAACCCGTAATTTTCTTTATTATCGCTATTATTATTACTGACAACGTGACTGTCTGGGGGTGGCTTAAAGCACCATTTCAATGTTAAAAGCGCTACACGTTGTCAAGTTAAAGCACCAAGGAAATACCAGATTTTCACCAATGTTGACACGTCAAACCATGAAGTTAAATAAGCAAAATTAAATAGTTACACTTGACAACGTTTCTCTTTCCGTAATAATTCAAACTTTAGCAGTCTGTTGATTTCAAAAGACAACCACATCTTCAAAGGAAAGCTACACCTTCTTACATTGCTTGGCACAATTTGTTTTTAGCTTTTTCCTCATTTTTCACCTACGCTAATTTTTTCTAAATTTGACACCCGCTTTTACCGTAACCTACATAGCTGCATATAGATGTCCTTTTCATGAAAACATAATTCCCCGTTTCTCCTAATTTCTTAAAATATTCCGATGTCGTAGCGTAAGTTCCCTTTAACCGATTCAAACCGATTCAAGATTTCGTTTCACTGCTCTTGATACTTTAAGCTTCCGTCTCATCAAACACATCACATGAAAGTGCCAACCTTCACTCAGATTAATTAAAATTCGTTGCTAATTCTTGCGTTCTATCTTTAGTACTTTAACTGATAAACAAGAGCTAAATGACGCCACAAACAAAAATTGAATCCCATACATAACCCCCTATCCACTTTCCCCAACATAATTGCAATTTGTGGCAGGGTGGACCCAACAGCATTGAGGCTCAGGCCTCAAAGGCCACTGCCTTCACACCCCAGGCGGCTAAGATTGCAGAGTACCACCACTAATCCCCAGCCCAAGCTAGGACTTGAGATTAGTGACCCAAAGACTCAAAACAGCCTCCCAAAGGACGTAGGATTGCAAAACCAGTGGGCCACCGAATTTCTCCCACCATAAGAGGAATGTTTAAATCATACCAATTGAGGCTGAACGAAAAGTAGCGTGTTCTTGGAAGGGGTTAAAGAAATCATATGATCCCAAAAATAAGGATTAACACCAAAAAATGAGAGAAAATTGGTATATTGGATAATCATTGATTTTTTAATCATTGATTTAATCAATCATTGATTGATTAAATGATTTTTAAACCCATTGGCTGACCCCACACTAATATATATTAAAACAGAATTTTTATAATCAATTACAAATGAAACACATAAAAAAAACTTAACCTTTTTTTCAAGTGGTTAATATTCTTTGCTAAAAGGCGTTATCCGCAAGCTGGCTAAGCTTGTCATCAAATATTAACGATTTAGAAAGAGGATTTGGCTAAACCTGGAAAGCTGGAAATCCAGGCCGCTAGTGGACAGTGTTTCTGGCTAGTAGTTTTCAGCTCTTAATTCAAATCCTTGCACTCAACACTCTAATCAAACTTTTAATTTCAAATCGTCTCTATTTTGTTCAATAACCTACAGAAATTAAGAATATCTTTGAAGATCACGACTGAGACCCCATTATTAACACTATTGTATTGTGAACAATCGATTATGAGAATGACCGCGTTGTCAATTTTTAAATACCTTGCCTTTCCAATCGTTATTCGTGATAATAGGCACAGGCCGTGGATATTTTCAATTGGGACTTTTTTGCCGCTAAATAATAGCTTAATGTGAATAGTCCCCTGAGGATGCCTTGTCCGGGTTGCCACCTGCAGCACGAAAGCTCTATTTTAGCACTATTTCAATATGTGTAGCATTGCAACGCGTGCTCAGGGTTGCCACCTGTAGCATGAAAGTGCTGTTTTAGCATTATTACAGTCAATTTGTTGACTGTAGCACCGAAAATCGCTGTGTAGCACACAAATTTGTGCAATTGTAGCAGGTTAAGAACTGACCGTGGTGGCAATCCTGTGCCTTGGTGGATACACGCGAAATATTTGTATGATTATTCTTCATTTTCTTCTAACTGGCCAGACCAACTGTTGTTTCCAAGCTTTTCGTCTGTTTTAATAACCCCCTTAAAATCAGAACCAGAGATTCATCCTGTTTCATTTTATGTTTTATGGACTAAGTTTGTCTTCAGATTGGACTAAGGACTAAGTTTGGACTTTTTGGACTTTGGACTTTTTGGACTTTTAGATTGTCTTCAGATTGGACTAAGGACTAAGTTTGGACTTTTTGGACTTTGGACTTTTTGGACTTTTAGATTGTCTTCAGATTGGACTAAGGACTAAGTTTGGACTAAGGACTAAGGACTTTTATGGACTAAGTTTGTCTTCAGATTAAAAAAAAAAAAAAAGAAGTTTCTACGTTTAGTGTTCTTTTTCCTTTCAGAAACAGAAAGGGTCGTGCTTGACATTTTCTCGGTCCATTCTGATAATGGGAGAACAACAGATTTCCTTTGAAAAGGGAAGAAAGTAACACTTAAGAATGTTCCAAGAGAATACTTTATTCTCTTGAGAACCAAACAGGAAAATGCAATATATCAATCCTAAATGTCCATGATTCAAGGTATATTTCTCGTATAAATGTGTAAACCAAAAAAAAAATACTGGTCGGCATTTTAAATTAAATCTTTTAAGTGAGCAAAATGATTAATTTTGTTTCTTACTTAGTTTTGGAAGTATGTATACAGGCCTGTACGCCACGGTGATCCTTTGGGACCCCCCCCCACACTTCCTAAAAAACCTTACAAAGAATACTTTATTAACATCAGAGACAAGATAATAACTTAGATATTTATCATTAAAATTCTTCTTTTTAACCCCTTCTCTTTAACAAATCAAAAAATTTTCACAAAAAGCAGTTGTACTAAACGGACTCTTTTATCTACGGCAATGCATACCAGTCATGAAACAGACTGAGACGCGTGATGAAAACAGGTTTACAATGCCTTCTGGGATATAAGCAAAGGCAAGAACTGTATTTAAATTGTTGTTTTTGGTTTTTTTTTTGGGGGGGGGGAGGTACCTATGTTAGGTTAGGTTATGTATTTAATATATGGTATGCTTTGCCCCCCCCCACCCCCCTAATGTGCAGATATATAGCCCAAATTTATTTCTAAACAATTATATATTCATCCTATTTTACTTTATTTCCTTAGCATTAACCAAACTAGCTCTACATAAAAGAGTCAGTTTAGTACAACAGTACCAAGCAGAGCGACCTTAAAACGAGCATTAACTAAGCTCCCGCCCCGTTAAGTGTTGCAGCAACTGTGACCCATGGATCATAGTTGCAGAGCAACATATGCAACTATATTTCACAGGTAATGAATTTGTATGCTCCCTTTTCCATCTGGAGGGAAGTTTCTAGGGGGTGAACTTATCAGGGAAAATTATAAACTGGGGGAAATTGCCAGAATTCTTATAAAAAATTATTTTTATATGTCTTGCTTTATCTTTTCCGTCTCAATTTTACGCGTAGAGTCGTTAAGGGTAATTGTCCGGGGTAAGTTTTCACCGGGATTGAATTATTTAGAGGATATTTCCGTGGGGAGGGGAATTTCTCCTTGGAGGTGGGGCCAGATTTTCTGGTATTATTCAAAAAGCGATCAGACGTTAAATTTAAAAAAAAACAAGTTTTTTTTTTACTGAAAATAAGGAGCAAAATTAAAATTTAAAACGAACAGAAAGTATTAAGTATATGAAGGGGATCGCCCCCTCCTCAACACTTCGCTCTTTACGCTAAAGTTTGAATTTTGTCCCGATTCTTTAAGAATGACTCCTGAAATGCACGGGTCGTTTAATTAGAACAATGAGAAGCTTTTTTAAAAGTACGAAAAAACTTTAGCCTAAAGAGCGAAGTGCTGAGGAGGGGCAATCCCCTTCATATACGTAATAATTTCTGCTCGTTTTGAATTTTAATGTTGCTCCTTACTTTCAATTGAAAAAACTTTTTTATTTAATGAATATCCATGAAACGGCTACTTGTGTAAACTTTTATTCCTTAGTGTAAGGTTCATTTTCAGATATAGAAAAGTGCATGTTTTCTTGCTTTTCTTAATTGCATTAAACATAAAATACAATGGAAATAAAAGGAAAAAAATTAATTAAAACCTCTTTTGAATTAGATTTTCCGTTATTATTCCCCAGAAGACTATCAGAGATACAGAGATTTCGCTTAGGTTGTCCGAGAGATAATATGAACTTATATCAGCATCAAAAGCAATTTGATTTCTAAAAATTCTAGTTTTCTAGTTAGGATATTTTGATTAGACAAAATGTAGGGAATTTGCAAAATCAAAACTTAAAACTTCAGAGTATAAAAACTCACAGAGAACTATTATTTCTCGAAAACCAGTGTCAGTTTCCATTCTTATAAAATTAAGATTTTCCTAAACGTGTAGGAAAAAAATTACCTTGTCTAGAAAAAAAGCTACCTCTAGGAAGTAAAAAAAAAAAAAATTGACGCGTCACGGAAACTTTGGGAATAATGTCTAAGTAAACGAGGCAATTCTGGATATAAGAAAATTCTTGTCATCTTGCGTACTTTTTCATAATATTACTCAATTAAAATACAAGAAGCGTCCAACAGAAATTTTCAGAAAACAACCCAAACAACCCATTCGAAAACAACCCATTCGAGATTGAGTTTTCCAGAATTGTTTCCAAGATCTCTAGAAGAAAAACGGAATATTGCTCTCCAATTCTCAGTGAGATAATTTAATGGTCTGCAGGATTACGACATAAAACTGTTCTAAAAAGAAGCTCTAAAAAGTTCTAAAAACTGTTCTAAAAAGAAGTCCATTTTCCCAGCTAGGACAGTTTTGTTTTGAACCAATGTACAACATGAGGGGAAAATGATTTTATTTTCCGGAGGACCACTACAAATTTTTGAATCTTCAGTAACCTTTCCTATTCATAATTCCCGTACCGAGAAGAGTTTTAAATTTGCGTCTCTTACCGCTTCAGAGCTACAGACCGCTGATACAAAAAAAAAAAACAGTTGCGAAAGCAGTAGTGTTGCTCCGCAACATATTTAGCTTACACAGAATACCGGTATCAAGCTTAAGCCAAGCATAAGCCACTAAGAATGAAGAAAAGTAACCTAAAACGAATAGAAATTACAATGAACCATTAAGTCGAACTTAAAAAGATTAGAAATTATAGCAAATCAGAACGGGGCTGCCGTTCTTAGAAAGACGACAATATCATTTGCCCTTTACTGAAAACTAGATAGCTTGATCAAAATAAAAATGTAGTTTAGCCAAATGATTTTTCTGTGCATTTAATTTTAAAAACAAGAGTAAAATTACAGAACAAATTTAAAAATTATAAAGAACAGAAATTAGCTCTTTTAAAATGATTAAACCTGAAACGAGCAGAAATCACGATAAGTGAGAAAATAAAACTAAAGTTGATAGAAATTACATAATGAAGCCAAAGTTAAAACAAACATAAATTACTACAAATAAGGTTAGTTTAATTTTGCCACCCTTACGTATATTTTATAAACAATAAAAACACATTTTCTTATGTTAAGATATATCAAACATATATAAAAACTTCTAATATTTAAAAACATATTTCAAACATACATTTTGCTTGCAGCAAAGTGCAAATGACACTCTAGTTTTTTAGAGGATACGAGATTAAAATTTAAAAACTTGAAATTTTAAATTCAATCTTTAGCCTTTCATGGAAAGACTGCCTTAAAATTAAATTTCTGTTTGATTTTAATTGAAAGAATTTTTACATATTAACTGCGACAAAACCCTACAGAAGTACATGAGATTTATTATCTGCCTGGCAACACTAGTCCCAGGTTTCGATACCAGCTACCGCAAGGCTTGGCTCAAGGCTTGCTACCTGTCCCTGTAAAAGACCCAGCAACTGAAACGTCGATTCGAAGCCCTAAACACCATTACTAGCTCTGGAGGATCTTTTTCCTTTTAGTTGTCTTATCATGTTGGCCAATCAGTTATAATTATAATAGGAACTATAACTCATTACTAGTGGGGACGTGATTACAATAGCCGTGCTAGGAGTAGACAAATAATTTTGGAATTCTATACTAAAACATTTTATTCCTGCAATCTTTAATCTACCTGTAATCTACCCACTGTATCTACTATATATACCTCTATGTATTGTGCCCTTTATAACAGTATCTGCTACTGCATCTACCTGTAGTCTACTGTATTCACCAGTAATCACAGTTTATATAATTAGTAATCACAGCTAATTATATAAACTGTGCCAGTAATGTACTGTAATCTTTAAGAAAGGATCAAACACTATTTGTACAATATTTACTTAGCATACTGGGATTTTGGCCTTTTGTATTTCAGTATCAGCCTCAGCTTGGAAATACAACAAGCTTTGAAAACCTTGAATATCAACTCCGGTAAAAACCAAGCAAAATTTGTGGAATATGTGCGTAGTGTCTCTTCGTTTAAGACAGTCCAAAGGTTTATTACCTGAACAAATACCAGATAATACAAAAATGCGTTAATACATGGTGACATAAACAGCCACCATATATCTAGCAAGAATTGTAGTAACGATTTTATCGATTAATCAGTGTAGATAATCAGAACCAAACACAAATTTTTACTGCTTCGAGAAAGACATATTTGTTGGTGGCATGGAAGAAAATTGGCGGAATTTTTGAAAATTTATCAAAATATATATATTTTCCAAATTCTAGCGGGGAGGGGGGGGGCAAGCGTGTCGTTCCTATTGAATTTGTTCAATGAAAATACAAAAAAAGGTTATTTTTTAAAATCTAGGAGGGGAGAACAGTATCTAGGGGGAGCATGTTCCCCCAATTCACGTCACTGTTTTAGAGGCTACTTTACTTCATACAAGACACGCTGTTTATGATCTATTATAAATTAAGAAATCTGTGGGACAGTCATAATACAATCTTAATGACTTTAATGATAAAGATTTAATCATTTAGGACTATTACCTTAACAATTTTTGAACAATCATGAGTTAAAAGAGGTAAAAGAAGCAAAGATGAGGATAGAGAGGCAGTGTTGGAGGAGGCATGGACCCGAGCGCTCCACTTTGGGCCGTCCTATCATACCGGTTGAAGTTCCTTGCATTATTTTCAAGAAGGTGTAACAGAGGTGTAACAAGTAGTAATTTGATATGTCTTGAGTATGGATTTCTATATTCCAATGTTAGCCATACATTTATCAAACAGTTCGTGGTAACGAGCTGGAAGTAGAGCGACTCGGCCCACTAGTAACCGAAATTCCAAAATAAGGAATTCTATTAACAATAATACATTAAAAGAATTAGCTTTGTATGTCAATTCCAAATACATTAAATTCATTAAGTTAATTGTTACACATCAAAAGCTAAGAGCCCGAGAAAATTTGCCTGATTCTCAAAAAGGGAGGAAACAGCCTCATAAAGGGAGGCGATACTGAGGAAAATCCCGCCGTTCTGGAATAAAAAAAAAACAGATTCAATTTCTAAAATTTGAAAGGTATTGTTATTTAAGTAAGAAATTCAGAGGCTTAGAAGGACATTCTAAAGAGGTGATATTCTTGACATTTGAAAATTCTAGTTATTTTAATCTAAATATCAGAGGGTTAGAAGGAATAAAACAAGAAATTTGTTTAAACAATGAATTGAGAAGTGTTTTGTTGTCAAACATTTACGTAAGAAGCCTGAAATTTGAAAAAAAGGTGATATCCTTTACATTTTAAAAGGTTTTTTTTTATTTAAATTTGAATTTCAGACGGATAGAAGGAAGAAAATGCAAAATTTACGCAAGAACTCTGAAAGTTGAAAAAAAGATGATGTTCTTGACATTTGAAAAGCTTTCTTATTTAAATCTGAATTCAGGGTAGAAGGAAGAAAATACAAAACTTGTTAAAATCATGAACTGAGAAGTGTTTTGATGTCAAAAATTGACATAGGGGAGAGGAGGGAGGAAACCGTTCATTTTGGGGTTTTTGACCCCAACAACGCATATCTTAAAAACACAAACTTCCTTTTTACACGTATAGATAGCTTAGTTATTCAATTTTCTTGGTGATATTTTTCAGTAACTTCCATCAAGTCATTTCTTGGTGAAACCCAAAAACGCGTAACCTCTTCAAGCATCCGAAGTCGCCCCAACCACAGAGTGACTTCGGACACACATGGGGCTTTTCTGGACATTCATTAATTAATCCTTGTATAATGTACTTAGATTAATTCAGATAATATACAAGTTAAATGTAAAATTTAATTTATTTTATGGGAAATTGGACTGAATCGCAGCCAAATACAAGAGCTTAGGCTGTTTGCCCAGTTCTTCCTACTGAAACCAGTGCAAAAAGCTTGATGATAATGTCTTGAGAGTCAGTTTCTGCACAATCTCGATATTAAGGGAATATGAGCTTCCCACAAGACTCGTGCAGGTAGTTTATTTTTGCTACTCTACCACTTATTTCTTCAATTTCACCAACATAGTAAAGAGCAGAGTTTTGCTTCTTTCCCACCATTAATTTTATAAGTACAAAATTTCCACAAGAAAATTCTTCATCAGTCTCAAGGTCACTGATACTTCCACCACATTAAGACTCGTTATCCGACTCGTTGTTGAGCTGCATATCTATGTCTGAAATGCTGTCTCTAGTTCGTCAGCAATGAATGTAAACTTCGCCTTATTTAGCGACTTTTTGTTTTCTTTTTTTTAGCAAGCCTCAGCTCAGTCTGCTTCAAGTGCTCTTTTTTCTGGTATTTCCATCGGAATTACTTTTGCCTTTCCTGAGGTTTTTGCTCAGACCCACTTGCACTTTTGCCTTTAGATATTGTCTGATGCATTCAGGAGTAAGGGCCATAGAAAAGTTTGGTATTGACTGCTGTTGATCCACACAGACAGGAGATGAAGCACAAACTGAACCAAGGTTAAGAACATCCATATTTGAAGGATCTGAAGCATTCTGTTCAGCTGAGTCTGGGTCGTTTGTCGCTTCAGCTGGCAGAAAATTGGTTTCTGCGAAAACATTCGGATTTAAAGGCCAGATTCCTGCCTTCTCTAAACCAGCTGTGATGTTTTGAGAATTCAAATTTTCCAGAAAGGGATGCTTGCACAACTTCGCTATTTCATGCATTGAAATTCTCTGACCAGGGTTTCACTGCATCCAATTGTCAAACCACTCTCTAGTGGCATGTTTCAAAGGTGCGTACACTGAAACGTCAAGGGGTTGGAGACGACGGAAGCAATAGAGGAGAAAGGTGAGGAGGTGGATGTTGTTATTTTTGCACAAGGAAACTACTTCTACTGAAATATAGCTTTCATGATTGTCGAACAAGAGTGAAACAGGGTCTTTTTTGCTGAGTTTGGCCTCTTTTAGAAAGGGTTCCATCGAACAAAGGAAGTTTTCCGAAGTCATCCATCCACTGCAATGTGCCAAGCCAATGCACCCTGGCGGTCTATCTCAATATATCGTTTCTGGAACTTTGACTCTTGGAAAAATAAACACTGGTGGAATCGTCAGACCAGTTGCAGATACGAAGCATAGCATTGTGGTATTTTCCCATCTTTCTGCCGACACGGTTTTTGCCACCTGTTTTGCTCCTTTTTTGGGAATCCCTTTTCGGACATCCACAACTGGGAGAACTCCTGTTTCGTTGCAGTTCCAAATTCAACCAGAAGGAAAATGATACTTGCAAAACATCTCCTGAAGATTTTGAAAGAAGGCACCAATTACAAAAGTATTAAAGCCAGCAGCATGAACCTGGCTTGTATTTTCAGGTTTTCTGATGGACAAACTGGCGTTCCGCTTGAAGAACCCTTTTATCCGGTCCAATCCTGGTCTCTCATCGAGTTTCCAGTTTGACGAGAATCAGATCTTCAGTGTTATTGCCCACTGGTAGGCTAGCTTTCTTGTTGCATAGGAAGTCAGCCCATGGTTCAGAAGTGAGCATTTTTCGAGGTATGCATTAAGCTTTTCTCTTGTTCGGGAATGAAAACAAGCTTAGTGCTCTCCTGAAAACTGTCATTGTCATTATTGCTACCACTAGCACCACTGCTTGAGATCTTGCATTTTTGCCTTTTTTTCACGGTATCCACAAGGGTACTGTTCTTCAAAGAGAATTCTTCTACATCTCGAAAAAACAACTTCCCATTTACAAATTGATTAACAGCCTGACTAATTTTGGATCAGGAGGACAACTCTCGTTTCGGATATAGTTGCAAACCATCCGCAAAAGAAAATTATAATCGTCAGCATTACATAGATCACGCCACTTCATGCTTTGAGGCATAGAATGGAAAGAAGCCTACAGGTTTTCTATAACGAAACTGGAATACTATCCAATTTTATGCCTCCAGCTACATCTAATTCCATTTTGCAGGTTAGAAAAAACGCTTCCATCAGTACGGGGCTACACTGGACACCGCGAAAAGCGTCGGGAGTCACCCCCAAAAAGCGTCCAGAATCGCCCCTTACTGGCACCATTTTGAAAATTTATTTTTTTGCAGATAATGGCCAGCCATGTACTGATAAAAATTACCATGCAAATAGCAGGGGCATAACTTGTCTGATCCTGCTAACTTACGGCCCAAGAGCTACAATAACTTAGAAAATATTTGACGAAGACTATATGTCTCAGAATTTCCAGCAAGCACATAAGAGCTTCTTTACCTCTTTTCTCAGTTGTCGCTTTTACCCAAAATCTAAAACTTGCGGCAAATGTGCGTTATATGAAGGGCATCTAGTGGGAATTTTTTTAATTAGCTCAAAAATCTTAGATGAGAAGTCTAATGTGCGGAGTCGCCCCGTGCGGTTTTGCCTCCCCTCTCCCCAAGAGCGGATCCAGGATTTTTGTTCGGGGGGGTTACTAGTTTTCGACTCGGTTTTCGACTAATTTTACTAATTTTCACTAAGGTTTTACTAATTTTCGACTAATTTTCGACTCGGCCAAAAATTTCGGGGGGGGGGGGAGGGGTTCAAACCGGGTAACCCCCCCCCCCCTAGATACGGCCTTGCCTCTCCCCTAAGGAATCTGAAATTCGAAAAAAGCTGACATTCTTGACATTTGAAAACTCTAGTTATTCTAATTCAGAATGTTAAAAATTCAGAATGTTAAAAGGAATAAGATACAAAATTTGTTTAAATCATGAATTGTGAAGTGTTTTTTGTCAGAAATTTACGTAAGAACTCTGAAATTTGAAAAAAAAAGGTGATATTCTTGACATTTTAAAAGTTTTGTTATGTAAATCTGAATTTCAGACGGGTAGAAGGAAGAAAATGCAAAATTTCTTAAAATCACAATTTGAGAAGTGTTTTGTTGTCAAAATTTACGTAAGATCTCTGTAATTTAAAAAAAAAAGTTTTGTTATTTAAACCTGAAACTCAGAGTGTTAGAAGGAAGAAAATGCGCATTTTTTTTTAGCATAATGAATTGATTTAGTGGTGAAAAATTATAAGGAATAAAATGCGAAATTCGTTTAAATCATGAATTGAGAAGCGTTTTGTTGTCAAAAATTGACGTAAGAACTTTGAAATTTGAAAGAAGCAATGTTCGGGACATTTGTAAGGTTTAGTTATTTAGATTCAGCACATCAGATAACCCCCTACTGAAGCGGTTTCAAGCTCCTAGTATTTTTTCCAAGAACACACTGCCTTTCTACGACGAACAAATAAGAATCCCAATAGGGATAGGATCTATCCCTATTGGAACCCTTATTTGTAAGCTCCTAGTAGTAGTATCGGATTAACGACGCTTTATGACTGCTAAGGTCCCGGCGTCAGCCATGCAGTTTTTTTGCTACAGCAAGGTTCGATCTCTGGGTTCCGTATTACAAAGCTAAAATCAAACCCACTGCGCCACTACAAGACGTTTCAAGCTCCTATCTGCAGAAATATGGATTATTTATTTTTTGCCAAAAGAAAGATCATGGATGCGTGTTTATTTGAATTTTTTTCTAGTGGTGATTGTATCGAACCAACGGTCCTACGGGATCTGGAGAGGGCTCGCTCAAACGGGGATTAAAAGTTCTAGTGCCCTATTTAAATCACCAAAAAGATTGAAAGGCAACTAGCCCCCATGCATTCTTTTTCCCCAAAGACATTCGATCAAAATATTGAGATTGCCATTGGTTCAGCATAGTTGAAAGGTCCAATAACTATGCCTTAGGGGATAACATGACCCCCCACAGCCCCTGGGGAAGGGGTTTTAAGCTAAGCAATTTTTCAATGTTTACATCTGGCACGTACGCATTTTTTCCCCGAATTCTCGCGATTCTTTTTTATTTTCCTATAAAGTTCCTGGATAATGGTTACTTTTTGATCTAGAAATAATTTGTTAGCTGTTTTAGATAATTTTTTTCTAATTTTTTGTAATTACCCGATTGGGCCACCAGCACAGTATTAACACATTTCTGTTCCAGCTTCCCACCCTCTGTCAAGTAGGGTTGCCACCCGGTGAGGAAGAAACACTAGATTTCAGTGATTTGTTGGTTGACTTAAGTGAATTTCTTCAATAATCTAGTGATTTACATGCTGATTTAGCGATTTTTCGTTTAGGTAATACAAACAAAATCACAAGAAAAAGCGATAAATCAATAGGGATGGGAACCCTGCTGTCAAGGAATTTCTGAGTTAACTGTTAGTTCGAAAGATCAGCTAGACTTGGTCCTTATACAGCGTCTAGGACCTAGGCTATAGAAGGACCAAGTAGAAGGACTAGAGTCTAGGTGATAGAGCAGTCATTCTTGCAATCAAGCCCGGTCAGTCGACAGCCTAAAACCAAGAGTTGCTAAAGATAGGACAAGTGTGAAAAAATTGAAAAAAAATATAATGTTCTCCAGCTTTGGGATACAAAATGGCAGATTAGCGAGGCTGACTCGGAAAAAAGTAACAATAGTGATCATCTAAACATTGGCGTTGCGACTGAGCCTTCGACTTCGGCTCAAGAACCAATATCAAATGATGATGTTGATGAGTTTGACAAGGCTCGCGCAGACAAACACGACGAAATTAACATTGACGTTGAGCTTGGCATTGGAACCTTTTCGACAAAAAGAGGTCCGGTTTCTGATGAAAAAAAAATATAGTTTACTAAAGACATTTTAAACCAAACAAGGACTATCCTTTCCCAGTTCATGTGACTGGGTAAAAATAAAGAAAGTTTCAAGTTTACCGGATAGACAAGTGCGCTTGGCTATGATTTTCTGCAGTGAAAAAAAGGGATTTCTGGAAATATTGTGCTTTGCATGCTTATGATCAAGCCGGAAGAAGGTCTCACCAAAATTATGACAGCTCGTCATGGAGCCTCACATGGACTGGAAAAATGCCCTGGAAAAGTTCTCTAAACACCAGTCAAACTCATATCCTAAATAGGCTGCTGTTTGGGGGGAGGGGGAGGGGTATTTTTCTGACAACAGTGAGCGACAAAAGTCTTCTATAGCGGAATCCTGAATGCTCAGAAAATAGAAGAAACAGAAATAAACAGAAAACAGCTCCGTCTCATCACCGAAACAAGACGGTAAGGACGGTAGGGGGAACAAAGATTCAGGGAAACTGACCTTTGTAGAGCCTATAAAAAATAAGTAGAATTTTAGGACCTTGCTGGACTATCTATCAGGTGAAAGACGGTCAGATAAGGTATTTGAGAAAAGTGCGTGCAAAGCCTAGTACTGCATCACCGGACTTCAGAACAAACTGATTGATACTTGTGGACAGCTCATTACTGCAAAAACTATTCATGAAGTGAAATCGGCTAGTTTTTCACCATTCTGGCGGATGAGACAACTGACATATAAAGATCGGAAAAGATGGATCTAGGCTTCGATTTTTGGACGGCGAAACCTATCAGATCAGCGAAGAGTTTGTCGAGTTTGCTGCTGCTGAGGACTTACGAGGTGAAAGCCTTGATCAGTTTATTCTACGTCAAACTGAGTAACTTAGTCTCAATATGAAATCTATGCGGCGGGCAAGGGAGTGATAGGGCTGCAAACATTAGCACGCATTTGTTAGGAACCCAGGCTTCAATCTTGAACAAATATCCACTGGCCAAGTACGTTAACTGTATTGCCCACTTCTTGAACTTGGTTTTGATGGACTCGAGCCAGATCCCTGATATCAAGCTCTGGATGAATTTTATTTGTGAAACAAAAAGCTTCTTTCACTTTACTGTCATGCAAGGCACTGTCTTAAAAACCTACACTGAAGTCAATCTGAAAGCCTTGTGCGAAAGTCGACGGGTCAAAAGACACGATGCGATACAGACATCAAAGCAGTTACCAACCTTTAAGGCTCTTAAAGTTATCAAGACGAATGGAGACCCCGTGGCGTCATTAAAAGCCAGAAGTCTGCTCAACAGCATCCTGAGCTAAGACTATATAGTGATCCTTGTTATAATGGATTTGTTCTCGGGTAAACACTGGTTGTATAAGCTGCTGCAGTCAAAAACATCGATATAGTCATGTGCATTCAGTGAAAAGCTGTTTCGAAGATAAGCTGTTTTCGAACGTCGCCTAAATATGCCAAATGATGAAAATCACTTGCCATGCCACGAAAGAGAAATTTCGTTAACAACCCGCACGATATCCCGGAAGAAAAGCACAAATAGTTTTTACTTTCGATTTCCCCTTTTTATCCCATTGACGGACCAACTCATACAATCACTCGAATCTCGATTGGCAAAGCGCAAAGTTATTCTGGAAGGCTTCAGCGGAATTCTGCCATTGCGTAAAAGAGCCTTCTGGCAATTTAAAAGAACTGATCAAGTTACATACTTCAGATCTAACAAGCTCAGAGTCCGCTGTGAAGGCTGATGTGGAACTATGGTGGGCTAAGTGGCAGAAAGTAGCTTTAAGTCTTTTTCTGAATATGGCAGTTTCGAGCCTTGCTGGGTGTGAGAGACTGCATTATTGAAGGACTCCAGATTGAAACTTCGAAAGGTCTCAAATATCCACTATTTGCAAAATACATAGCATATTTTGGTTTTGGACGTCTTAATTGTAATATTGGCCTCAGACTAGTAATCAGTATGCTCAGAAATCTTAATAAACCAATTTTGGTAGATATGCTGAACCTGACGGTGAACCTGAACCTGATCATTATGATTCCTTGACTTTTGGGGGTGTTTTCCCCCCTTTTTCAAAAATTCAGTGAATTCAGGCTTGTAGCTTTTGATGGGTAACATTAAACTAAATGAAATTTATATATTTGGAATCAGCATAAAAATCCAATTATTTTGATGTATCTATTTTAATTAAATTCTCTTTTTTAGAGTCTCAGTTTCAACTGGGCCAAGTCTCTCCTTACTTACAGTTCATTACCACAAACTGTCTGAAAAGCACCAGTGGAAACTGGAGCTATTAGAAAAAGCACAGCCAATTTTGCCTGAAAAACCATAATGAAACACAGTAACCACTAATTAATTCTTTTTGTTTTTACTAATTTAACAATATACATATTTTCAACCATTATGGTTTAGGATAATTAATTCATTGCTTAAGTTTTATTTTCATTAAAGTTGCAAAAAAACATACATGCCCCATAAAACCTCAAAATTCATAATAAAACCTGATGTAAATGAGAAAATAAAAGATAAAAGATAAAATAAAAGATAAAAGAAAGAAAGAAAGAAAAGAAAAGTTACCTGTGCCATATGTGGTCTAAGGCATACATTCTTCAGATCCATTGTCTTTGGATCAATTTTGTGCAGCAAGTGACAAAGCAAAACTCCATCACGAAGGCATTGAGCTACAATTTAAAAGCAGTATGTGTAAAAAAAAAATATAAAATATTAAATTATATATTATTATAACTTAATAGTATTATTATTATCATTAATTAATTATAATATTAACTATTTATTAATTAATTAATTAGTATTATTAATTATTAATATCATAATATAATGATATTATCAAATTATAAATTACATAAATAAATTATAAAATATTAAATTAAATTATAAAAAACTATAAATATTTTACAAAAAACTATAAAATATTTAAAAGGAGCGTAAAAAAAAACAACTGATTAGAAATTTTAGTCGTTATATACTAATAAACAAAGGATTTGCAAAATAGTAAATATTAAAAAGTACTACTTGTAAGATCAAAGACCAACATACAAGATAGAACAAGCAAAAAAACATTAGCAAGACTAAACAAGGAATCTAAAAAGAGAAAAACCCTATAATAAAAAACACAAAAAGAAAGAGAAAAACTTTACAATAGAAAGAGAAAAAACCTATAATAAAAAACACAAAAAGAAAGAGAAAAACTTTATAATAAAAAGAGAAAAACCCTATAATAAAAAACACAAACAAGCAACATCAACCAAGAGAAAGAAATGAATTAAAAAATTAATATTTAAGAAGACAATTCTTTTCATGCTATGAGCTCTTGTATTATAAGAGTATTAGAGACACAATAGAAAAGGCTAAAATTCGCCTTCAAAAAAAAAAAATAAAAAAAATAACAAAACATAGAGTGCCATCTTGTGCTACTGTTCAAAGAAAATCATAAAATTGATTATAAAACCCAAGCAAAAATTACAATAGGAATTTTAGGGTTTTGTATTTTAAATATAAAATAAGAATAGAAATTACTTTTTTTCGGGGGAAAGGGAGTGCGAAAGAGGTGTTCCGGGGCCAAGACCCTCTTTCCCCAACTGTGTACACTCCAGTCTGGATGTAAACACACAATACTAATTTATTACATGACTCTGATTTCAACAACGAGTGACATCTCTACTACTTGAGAAATGTGTGCTTACTGTGCTTTGATGGTGGACATCTAAATTGCCGCATTACCATCAGCTTTGCAATAAGCAGACTCATAAATCCTTAAATAATGTTTCATAGGCAGCGCGCTAGCGCTGCCTAAGAATGAACGATGTGGGCACAATGTGTTGTTTTTTGGTTTTTTCTCCATACCCGGGCACTTCGTATCAAAGGAGTTGTCGTAGAAACTTCGAAATGGATTCATTCGATTGGAAATGGGAGTGGCTAGTGCCCTTTTTAATAGTCGAAAGTGATCGGAGGGCAACTAACCCCCCCCCCACGCCCATAATTCCCCCAAACACATCCAATCAAAATTTTGAGATAGCCATTTTGTTCAGCGTAGTTGATTTCCAGATATAAAATATGTTTTTGAGGAGGACACTCCCCCACAACCCTCAGGGCAAGGGTTTTAAATTATGCCCTGGGGGCATATAAGGTTTTTATAGAAGGCGCTGTCGCAGAAACTTCAAAACAGGCTCATTCTATTAGAAATTCAAAGGGCTAGTGCCCTTTTTAATAGTCGAAAGTGATTGGAGGGCAACTAGCCCCCCCCACTCCCATCATTCCCCCAAACACATCCAATCAAAATTTTAAGATACCCATTTTGTTCAGCATAGTTGATTTCCAGATAGAAAATATCTATTGAGGAGGACACTCCCCCACAACCCTCAGGGCAAGGATTTTAAGTTATGCCCTGGGGGCATATAAGGTTTTTTATAGAAGGCGTTGTCGTAGAAACTTCAAAACAGGCTCATTCGATTGGAAATTCAAAGGGCTAGTGCCCTTTTTAATAGTCGAAAGTGATTGGAGGGCAACTAGCCCCCCCCCCCCCCCCGCCTATCATTCCCCCAAACACATCCAATCAAAATTTTGAGATAGCCATTTTGTTCACCGTAGCTGTTTTCCAGATATTAAATATTTTTTTAGGAGGACACTCCTCCACAACCATCAGGGCAAGGGTTTTAAATTATGTCCTGGGGGCATATAAGGTTTTTATAGAAGGCGTTGTCGTAGAAACTTCGAAACAGGCTTATTCGATTGGAAATTCAAAGGGCTAGTACCCTTTTTAATAGTCGAAAGTGATTGGAGGGCAACTAGCCCCCTTCCACCCACGCCCATTATTCCCCCAGACATATCCAATCAAAATTTTGAGATAGCCATTTTGTTCAGCATAGTTGATTTCCAGATAGAAAATATGTTTTTGAGGAGGACACTCCCCGACATCCCTCAGGGCAAGGGTTTTAAGTTATGCGTTTGGGTATATAAGGTTTTTAAAGAAGGCGTTGTTGTAGAAACTTCAATAAAAGCTCATTCGACTGGAAATTCAAAGGGCTAGTGCCCTTTTTAATATTCGAAAGTGATTGGAGCGCAACTAGCCCCCCCCCCCCAGACCCAACATTCCCCCAAACACATCCAATAAAAATTTTTAGATAGCCATTTTGGTTTTTTCTCCATATTATTTGAAAAAAACTACGTTTTCTAAAGAGTTAAAGAGGCTGAGTTACAAGGTCGAACCTTAAAACGTACAGGGATTAGGAGGCACAGTTGGGGGGCTACCGCCCCCCAAACCCCCCGCTTTTGCAGCCTTTAAATAAAAAAAAAAGTTTTTTAAACTGAAAGTAAGGAGCGACATTAAATCTTAAAACGAACAGAAATTATTCCGTATATGAAAGAGGCTGTGCCCTCCTCAACGCCTCGCTCTTTACGCTAAAGTTTTTTATTGTTTTAAAAATAAGTTGTGAGACAGAGTCAAACTTTAGCGTAAAGAGCGAGGCGGTGAGGAGGGCACAGCCTCTTTCATATACGGAATAATTTCTGTTCGTTTTAAGATTTAATGTCGCTCCTTACTTTCAGTTTAAAAAACTTTTTTTTATTTAAAGGCTGCAAAAGCGGGGGGTTGGGGGGGGGGGGCAGCCCCCCAACTGTGCCTCCTAATCCCTGTACGTTTTAAGGTTCGACCTTGTAACTCAGCCTCTTTAACTCTTTAGAAAACGTTGTTTTTTTCAAATAATTTCTGCACGTTTTTGTACAGTTTATTACTTATTATTGCTTGACTAACTGTTAGCTGATCGTGTCAGGAGTTAAAGTTGGGGGGTGGCAGCCCCCCAACTGCACCTCCCTGATACGATTTCCCTGTACGTAATCCCTGTACGTTTTAAGGTTCGAACTTGTGACTCAGCCTCTTTAACCGCCCCCCAACTGTGCCTCCTAATCCCTGTACGTTTTAAGGGTCGACCTTGTAACTCAGCCTCTTTAACTCTAGAAAACGTAATTTTTTTCAAATAATTTAAAAAAGAAACTGAGTTTCTTTTTTAAGTTTAAATTCAGTATATAAAAAATTTGCTCTGACGGTGATTCGAACCCGGGTTTTCCGCCTGACAGTCTGCAGTATCAATCGCTGGACTAAACAGACACAATTGTAATTGTTTTTTAGTAAATGGAAGCTATTTTCGACGCAAGCAAATTCCCACGAAACTTGATATTTGATTTTTGGAAAACAGGGAAGGAGTGATCAGATTGAGCTGAAATTTCGAGGATAAGCTCCCAGGCCCCAGGAAAGCTTATCCTCTAAATTTCAGCCCGATCAGACAACGTTAAAGGGGGGTCGTGGTGGGAAAAATTAACATGGGCTATTATAGGAAAACGAGGTTTTTCGTAAATGTAAATTCGGGAGATAATTTTTTCGGTCTGAAAATATCAAAAGGCCCTAACAGGTCGAATTCTGCTTCGAATGAGTCCTCATTCACCCGGATCCGTTGCCAACTGTGGCCTGTAGGCGTGGCTAAGAAAAAAAAATGAATTTTAAGTGGCTATATTTGGTTTTTTGAAAACAGGGAAGGAGTGATCGGATTGAACTGAAATTTCGAGGATAAGCTCCCGGGCCCTAGGAAAGCTTAACCTCTAAATTTCAGCCCAATCGGACAACGTTAAAGGGGGGCTGTGGTGGGAGGGTCGAAACTTCCGGCCCAGTTTACCCCATGAAGATAAAGTCGGAGGAGGATGAAATTTTGCAAGTTTCTTAGTTTGAGCTTGGGCTACAAAATGCGATTACCGCCGTCTCTCTGTGACCTCTAGGACCTGAAATCGCTTAACATTGTGGTGGGTCGCCTCTTTATAGAGGCACAAGTGTGCCTCCTTGACCCGGGCACTTAGTTTCGAAGGAGTTGTTGTAGAAACTTCGAAAAGGGCTCATTCGATTGGAAATTGGAGTGGCTAGTGCCCTTTTAAATAGTCAAAAGTGATAGGAGGGCAACTAGCCCCCCCCCCCCCACGCCCGTCATTCCCCTAAACACATCCAATAAAAATTTTGAGATAGCCGTTTTGCTCAGCGTAGTTGATTTCCAGATAGAAAATATCTTTTTGAGGAGGACACTCCCCCATAACCCTCGGGGCAATGGTTTTAAGTTAGATCAATGTTGACACAATGTACAGTTTATTATTTGTTTTCTTTAAAGCAGGGCACTTCATATAGAAGGGGTCGTCGTAGAGACTTCAAAAGGGGCTCATTCAATTGGAAATCGAGAGTTCTAGTGCCCTTTTTGATAGTCGAAAGTGATTGGAGGCTAACTAGCCCCCCCCCCCCGCACGCCAATCAGTCGTAGAAACTTCAAAACAGGCTCATTCGATTGGAAATTCAAAGGGCTAGTTCCCTTCTTAAAAGTCGAAATTGATTGGAGGGGAATTAGCCCCTCCCCCACGCCCATCATTCCCCCAAACACATCCAATCAAAATTTTGAGATAGCCATTTTGTTCAGCGTAGTTGATTTCCAGACAGAAGATATGTTTTTGAGAAGGACACTCCCCAACAACCCACGGGGCAAGGGTTTTAAGTTATGTCCTGGGGTATATAAGGTTTTTATAGAAGGCGTTGTCATAGAAACTTCAAAAGGAGCTCATTTGATTGGAAATTCAAAGGGCTAGTGCCCTTTTTAATAGTCAAAAGTAATTGTAGGGCAAATAGCCCCCCCCCCCCACGTCCATCATTCCCCCCAAACACATCCAAACAAAATTTTGAGATAGCCATTTTGTTTAGGCTAGTTGATTTCCAGACAGAAAATATGTTTTTGAGAAGGACACTCCCCCACAACTCTCAGGGCAAGGGTTTTAAGTTATGCCCTGGGCGCATATAAGGTTTTTATAGAAGGCGTTGTCTTAGAAACTTCAAAAAAGGCTAAAATAATTGGAAATTCAAAGGGCTAGTGCCCTTTTTAATAGTCGAAAGTGATTGGAAGGCCACTAGCCCCCCCCCCCGCCCACGCCCATCATTCCCCCAAACACATCCAAACAAAATTTTGAGATAGCCATTTTGTTCAGCGTAGTTGATTTCCAGATAGAAAATATATTTTTCAGGAGGACACTCCCCCACAACCCTCAGGGCAAGGGTTTTAAGTTATGCCCTGGGGGCATATAATATTTTTATAGAAGGCATTGTCGTAGAAACTTCAAAAAAGCTCATTCGATTGGAAATTCTAAGGGCTAGTGCCCTTTTTAATAGCCAAAAGTGATTGGAGGGCAACTAGCCCCCCCCCGCCAATCATTCCCCCAAAAACATCCAAAAAAAATTTGAGATAGCCATTTTGTTCAGTATTGTTGATTTACGGATAGAAAATATGTTTTTGAGGAGGATACTCCGCCACAGCCCTCAGGGCAAGGGTTTTCAGTTATGCCCTGGGGGTACACAAGGTTTTTATAGAAGACGTTGTCGTAGAAACTTCAGAAAAGGGCTCATTCGATTTGAAATTCATAGGGCTAGTGCCGTTTTTAATAGTCGAAAGTGATTAGTAATATTTGTTGTTGTTTAGACCAGGGCACTTCGTATCGAAGGAGTTGTCGTGGGAACTTCGAAAGGGGCTCATTCGATTGAAAATAGAAAGGGCTGATGCCCTTTTTAATAGTCGAAAGTGATAGGAGTGCAACTAATCCCCCTTCCACTCCCACCCTCCCATTTACCTATTACGTTTAAAAACAAAATGTTGCCTTAAGATTAAATCAAAATGGACTGTGATAATGCTAATTCCCAATCAGACATCTCAGCAGTATCCCAAGAACGACTGAGGGTAATATGTCCAAACTTTCGAGGCTACTTCTGCTCTTAAAATGTAACCAAATCAAAATAGTGTAAGTGTATCTAAGCTATCAAAGAAAGTAAACAGATTTTTTTGCAAATGGTATCAAGTTTCCCATTTCAGGTCAAATAGAGGAGGTATGGAACTAAGTTAAACAGTACTATTTGTGTCCAGATTTTTAAAATGGTGTATGTTGTTAATAATTGCTGAAAATTTTTCTCCAGCATACAAATAGCAGGCCAAACTATTAAGTCTTAAAACGAAAAGATTTAAAGTGTTATTTTCTTTTTCCCTGAATAGACCACGTCAATATAAAATGAACAGAAATTAATTAAAAAAACTTTCCACAAAATAAGTTTTTCAAAGAAAAGTAAAGAACTTCATTAAACGAAAAATGAGCAAAAATAAAATCAAATAATCTACCAAGCATGAAACTACCACAAATCAGCATCGATAAATAAATGAAACCCAAAACGAACAGAAATTACAATAAATAACCGAGTCAAACTCAAAACGAGCAGAAATTAACATGAGTTGGGCGCAAAACCCCCATGCCTTCCCAAAGCCAGCACTAAATGTGCACTTGACTGAAAAAATACAAATGGATGTGCTTTGTCAGTTTAATATACATATACTGATATTTATTATCAAAATGTTAAAATTATTTGATTTATTAAAGTTATAAAAGTAAAAACATTTATATTTTTTTCAGTAAAGTGCAAATTTTGTTCTGGCCTTGGAAGTTTTGCCCCTTAAATAGAAGCCAAATTTACAATCAAATTGCACTTCCTGGCTGAAGGACCTGGAAACAGAGATCAGCACCGCCAGTTTGAACTTTAAGGGACTGGTGCGATATCCTGTATCTATTTTTTTAATCAAATGAGCACTTCCAACTTTCTATGATTATCAGTAGAGTTGCTCTTCTTGATTCTAAGGGGCCCCCGTACCAAACAGGTTTTTCTGGTAGGTAATTCTAATCTAGAGGTCAATACATCTTTCAAAGAGGAACGAGTACGCAATACCGGTCCTAGTGTGATTGATTTTTTTGGACAATTGCCTTTAGTCAAGACTAGTTTGTTAGGAATGTGTCGTTGCTAAAGCTAACTCTCATTGGAAAAAAGGGGTATAAAGCTTTTTGTTTTTGATAAGAATTGCACAATGAATGTATCGTTTGACGTGGGCATTTTTTATGAGCCAATCAGAGGTTGTTCAATATACGATAACTTGACTTGTGGTTGGGATTTGAATAAAAGAAATGGTTATGTTATTTGCTTGCGTGTATAGGAATTCCCATGTTATTTGCTTGCAGGTATAGATATTCCCTTGTTATTTACTTGCATGTATAGGAATTCCCATGTTATTTGCTTGCGTGTATAGGAATTCCCATGTTATTTGTTTGCATGTATAGGAATTCCCATGTTATTTGCTTGCGTGTATAGGAATTCCCATGTTATTTGCTTGCATGTATAGGAATTCCCTTGTTATTTGCTTGTGTGTATAGGAATTCCCATGTTATTTGCTTGCATGTATAGGAATTCCTATGTTATTTGCTTGCGTGTATAGGAATTCCCATGTTATTTGCTTGCGTGTATAGGAATTCCCTTGTTATTTGCTTGCATGTATAGGAATTCCCAAGTTATTTGCTTGCGTGTATAGGAATTCCCTTGTTATTTGCTTGCATGTATAGGAATTCCCATGTTATTTGCTTGCGTGTATAGGAATTCCCATGTTATTTGCTTGCATGTATAGGAATTCCCATGTTATTTGCTTGCGTGTATAGGAATTCCCATGTTATTTGCTTGCATGTATAGGAACTCCCATGTTATTTGCTTGCATGTATAGGAATTCCCACGTTATTTTGCTTGCGTGTATAGGAATTCCCATGTTATTTGCTTGCGTGTATAGGAATTCCCATGTTATTTGCTTGCATGTATAGGAATTCCCATGTTATTTGCTTGCATGTATAGGAACTCCCATGTTATTTGCTTGCATGTATAGGAATTCCCACGTTATTTTGCTTGCGTGTATAGGAATTCCCATGTTATTTGCTTGCATGTATAGGAATTCCCATGTTATTTGCTTGCATGTATAGGAATTCCCATGTTATTTGCTTGCGTGTATAGGAATTCCCATGCTATTTTAAGGGCTTATGTCCCCCCCCCTCCCCCATGCTATTATAAGAGTTTATGTCCCCTTCCTATGCTATTCCAGGAGCTTATGTTCCTTCCTATGCTATTATAAGGGCTTTTCCGTGTGGTTTTTCTTTACTTGGTACCCATTAAAAACAAAATTTTTGTGTTAAATAAGTAGTTCTTATATCTTTTAAAAGAGCTTTACGGGGTTTGAGACACTCTGTTACCTGATTCCGTTTGATTTTTCTTTACTTAGTGCTCATTAAAAACGAAATTGTTGTGTTAAATAAGTAGTTCTTGTATCTTTTAAAAGAGCTTTACGGGGTTTGAGAGACTCGGTTGTCTAATTCCGTGTGATTTTTCTTTACTTGGTGCCCATTAAAAAAGTTGCTAGCGAAAACCCCGTGTGGATGAGTTGAAATAAAAAATTTTAACAAGAAATGGCTGAAAATTGTTTTGGGGGAGATGGGTTGATTGGCAGAAGGATGTATTAGCGAATTTAAAGTGGAGGGCGAGTTGCTAGCGAAAAATCTAAGCTAATAGGGGTTTTTGACCGTAAACTCTAGTTTTTTTGTAAGAAAATTATGGAAAATACAATTCGTTGGTTCATAGGTGAAACTTAAGTCCAGGTATGGATCGAAAAATAAACTATTTCTGTAGAATCTGAGCTAATAAGGGTTTTTGACCATAAACTCTAGTTTCCTGTAAGAAAATTATGCAAAATACAATTCTCTGGTTCAAATGTGAAACTTAGGTCCATTCTCTGGTTCAAATGTGGAAAAACCCGTGTGAACGAGTTAAAATAGAAATTTTTTAACAAGAAATGACTGAAAAGTGTTTTGGAGGAGATGGGTTAATTGGCAGAAGGATGTATTAGCGTAGTTATAGTGGAGGCCGAGTTGCTAGCGAAAAACCCGTGTGGATGAGTTGAAATAAAAAATTTTAACAAGAAATGTCTGAAAAGTGTTTTGGGGGAGATGGGTTGATTGGCAGAAGGATGTATTAGCAAAGTTATAGTGGAGGGCAAGTTGCTAGTGAAAAAAATCTAAGCTAATAAGGGTTTTTGACCGTAAACTCGTTTTTTGTAAGAAAATTATGGAAAATACAATTTGTTGGTTCATAGGTGAAACTTAAGTCCAGGTATGGATTGAAAAATAAACTATTTCTGTAGAATCTGAGCTAATAAGGGTTTTTGACCATAAACTCTAGTTTCCTGTAAGAAAATTATGGAAAATACAATTCTCTCGTTCAAATGTGAAACTTAGGTCAATTCTCTGGTTCAAATGTGAAACTTAAGTCCAGTTTCGGATACTCATAATAATGAGGACTGATGGTTCTAATTCAATATTTTTTTTTTCATAAAACAAACTATTTTTTTTTAATTTCGAAATTATTCAACTTTTTTTTTGTACGTATCTTAAAATGACAAAATATGCTTACGGCTCTAACAATTGTACTCTGTGATTGGTCAGAGACACAATGTGGCTTTCCCACTGGTATTCTATGTCCGGATATCGACACTACCTAGTCTATTGCATGTATTAAATCAGTATTTTTTACGCAGTAGTACGATAAACACATAAGTCATATCTTTTAAAAAAGTGAAGATGGAGCATTTTAATAAAGTGTGTTCACATGTCAATGTTATTGTAGCATTGAATGCTGACAAGGAGAAGTATTTAAACTATGAAACAAGTAAAAATGGTAGCACTATTGGAAATGTATGTGTGAATTGTCATGACAGTAAGGAATTTAATTTCTTTGGAGTACCAAAAAAAATTCAACTCTTTTTATGGTGGATATGCAAGAGTGAGATATCCAGAGATGATAGCACTCAAAGAAAATGCCAGCATAAAAATAATAGTTGATGAAGAGGGACATCTTCTTGCCAGTGCTTGTGGTAACATGCTACCTATTGTTACACCCCATCGTAAACTTTCGGGTATTAGCATTCAACGGAAGATCAAAAGAAGACATGCATACTCTTCTACTAATATCATAAACCATATCTTGTCGACGTGCCGAAACTGTTACCTTTGTAAAAATAATGTTGTAATAGACAGTGAAATTGCCGGAAAAATAAAAAGGGCATTGGCAGAAAATATCACTAAGGAATATAAAGATGAATCGATGAAAAACAAAGTGCCAGCAAACTTCACTACCATTAATCAAACAATTAATGAACCAAATAATAGCAAAGATGAAGTGCATATTGAACATGTGGATGACCCCCCATTAGAAATGTGTTCACATGCTAGTGTTATTGTAGCATTGAATGCTGACAAGGAGAAGTATTTGAACTATGAAACAAGTACAAGTGGTAGCACTATCGGAAACGTATGCGTGCGTTGTCATGACACTATGGAATTAAATTTCTTTTGAATACCAAAAAAATTCAATTATATAAATGGTGGATATGGGAAAGTATCATTTCCAGAGATGTTAGTACTCAAAGAGAATGCCAACATAAAAATAATAGTTGATGAAGAGGGGTATCTTCATGCTAGTGCTATAGGTAACATGCTACCTATTGATAGAACCTTTCGTCGGCTTTTAGGTATTAGCATTCAAATGAAAGCAAAGAGGAAAAGAAAGGCCTACTCTGCTACTAATATCATAAACCATATCTTGTCTACGTGCCTAAACTGTTACCTGTGTAAAAATAATGTGATAATAGACAGTGAAATTGCCAGAAAAATAAAAAGGGTATTGTCAGAAAATATCACTATGGAATATAAAGATGAAACGATGAAAAACAAAGCACCAGAAAATGTTACTGGCATTGATCAAACAGTCAATGAATCAAATAATACCAAAGACGAAAAGCATATTGAGCCTGTTCATGAGACACCAGTAAAAATTGTGTATGATTCAAAATGGAATAATGATTATTCTACTGATCACGAACTAAGAGAAGACAATAACTACAATATCAAGAGAGAACATGGTGAACCATTTTATGGAACAGATTCAAAATGTCCAAAGTTAATCATTGATATTAATAATGTATCATAATATATTTTTGTATTAATATTCTACATAGCACTATTTCATTAAAAACATTACATTGTTATGTGTTCATTATTTTTTAGAGTAAGCTAGCACATCAAGCGTTTAGAATGTCTATTAAAACATCGACGATGTAAGAAAAGGAATTTGCGTACATCTATTGTCAAACACATAGGATAACATTGTCAAAATCTAGGTATCAGAATGAAAAATTGTAGGTAAGTAAGTAAGCAAGTAAGTAAGTAAGTAAGTAAGGAAGTAAGTAAGTAAGTAAGTAAGTAAGTAACTCTTTCTTGAATTCACCTCATGGATACACAATGCAGAAATTTCATTTAAGAAATTATGAAAAAATTGTAAGCAAGTAACAAAAAAATTGTAAGCAAGTAACAAACCCTTTCCTGAAGTCACCTCTCGGATACACAATGCAGAAACTTCATTTAAGAAATTATCAAAAAATTGTAAGTAAGTAGCAAATTCTTTCTTGAATTCGCCTCTTGGATAAACAAAAAAAGTCATTTCATTCAAGAAATTATGAAAAAATTCTAAATAAGTAACAAATCCTTTCTTGAAGTTACCTCATGGATACACAACGCAGAAATTTCATTTAAGAAATTATCAAAAATTGTAAGTAAGTAGCAAATTCTTTCTTGAATTCACCTCCTGGATAAATAAAAAAGACATTTCATTCAAGAAATTATGACAAAATTCTAAGTAAGTAACAAACTGTTTCTTGAATCCTCCTCCTGAATGCACAATACAGATATTTCATTTAAGAAATTACGAAAAAATTGTAAGCAAGTAACAAACTCTTTCTTGAATACACTTCGTGGATCCACAATGCAGAAATTTCATTTAAGAAATTATCAAAAATTGTAAGTAAGTAGCAAATTCTTTCTCGAATTCACCTCCTGGATCAATAAAAAAGACATTTCATTCAAGAAATTATGACAAAATTCTAAGTAAGTAACAAACTCTTTCTTGAAGTTACCTCATGGATACATAATGCAGAAATTTCATTTAAGAAATTATGAAAAAATTGTAAGCAAGTAACAAACTCTTTCCTGAAGTCACCTCGTGGATACACAATGCAGAAATTTCATTAAGGAAATTATGAAAAAATTGTAAGTAAGTAGCAAATTCTTTCTTGAATTCACCTGCTGGATAAACAAAAAGACATTTCGTTCAAGAAATTATGACAAAATTCCAAGTAAGTAACACACTCATTATTGTTTTCACGACTTAGATACACGATGTAGAAATTTAATTCAAGAAATTATGAAAAAATTCTCAGTAAGTAACAATTTCTTTCTTAAAGTCAACTCTTGGATACACAATACGGAAATTTCATTCAATAAATTATGAAAAAATTGTAAGCAAGTAACAAACTCTTTCCTGAAGTCACCTCTTGGATACACAATGCAGAAACTTCATTTAAGAAATTATCAAAAATTGTAAGTAAGTAAAAAATTCTTTCTTGAATTTGCCTCTTGGATAAACAAAAAAAAAGTCATTTCATTCAAGAAATTATGACAAAATTCTAAATAAGTAACAAATCCTTTCTTGAAGTTACCTCATGGATACACAACGCTTTATTGTTTTCACGACTTAGATACACGATGTAGAAATTTAATTCAAGAAATTATAAAAAAAAGAAAAGTAAGTAACAAACTCTTTATTGATTTTCACCTCTTGGATACAGAAAAAGACATTTCATTCAAGAAATTATGACAAAATTCTAAGTAAGTAAAAAAAACTCATTCTTGAATTCGCCGTTTACATGCACAATACAGAAATTTCATACTATGGGACCTCTACACGTGATTAAACACGTTTTGAAACTACATGCTATTTGCTTGCCTTTCCTTGGCACCTTTCCAAACGAGCGGGGATCCCCCACTGGTTCCTACACATTGCAAAAAAGTGACGTCTCTGTGTCGTCTCTGTGATGACACACACATAGAGACGAGACACGCACAGACACGACACACAAACAGAGTCATAGTGAGAGAGATATCCAAAAAGTTGGGTTGATCTAGGTTCACTTAGAGTGGCGCGCCACTCTAAGTGAACCTAGATCAACCCAACTTTTTGGATATCTCTCTCACTATGACTCTGTTTGTGTGTCGTGTCTGTGCGTGTCTCGTCTCTATGTGTGTGTCATCACAGAGACGACACAGAGACGTCACTTTTTTGCAATGTGTAGGAACCAGTGGGGGATCCCCGCTCGTTTGGAAAGGTGCCAAGGAAAGGCAAGCAAATAGCATGTAGTTTCAAAACGTGTTTAATCACGTGTAGAGGTCCCATAGTATGAAATTTCTGTATTGTGCATGTAAACGGCGAATTCAAGAATGAGTTTTTTTACTTACTTAGAATTTTGTCATAATTTCTTGAATGAAATGTCTTTTTCTGTATCCAAGAGGTGAAAATCAATAAAGAGTTTGTTACTTACTTTTCTTTTTTTTATAATTTCTTGAATTAAATTTCTACATCGTGTATCTAAGTCGTGAAAACAATAAAGCGTTGTGTATCCATGAGGTAACTTCAAGAAAGGATTTGTTACTTATTTAGAATTTTGTCATAATTTCTTGAATGAAATGACTTTTTTTTTGTTTATCCAAGAGGCAAATTCAAGAAAGAATTTTTTACTTACTTACAATTTTTGATAATTTCTTAAATGAAGTTTCTGCATTGTGTATCCAAGAGGTGACTTCAGGAAAGAGTTTGTTACTTGCTTACAATTTTTTCATAATTTATTGAATGAAATTTCCGTATTGTGTATCCAAGAGTTGACTTTAAGAAAGAAATTGTTACTTACTGAGAATTTTTTCATAATTTCTTGAATTAAATTTCTACATCGTGTATCTAAGTCGTGAAAACAATAATGAGTTTGTTACTTACTTGGAATTTTGTCATAATTTCTTGAACGAAATGTCTTTTTGTTTATCCAGCAGGTGAATTCAAGAAAGAATTTGCTACTTACTTACAATTTTTTCATAATTTCCTTAATGAAATTTCTGCATTGTGTATCCACGAGGTGACTTCAGGAAAGAGTTTGTTACTTGCTTACAATTTTTTCATAATTTCTTAAATGAAATTTCTGCATTATGTATCCATGAGGTAACTTCAAGAAAGAGTTTGTTACTTACTTAGAATTTTGTCATAATTTCTTGAATGAAATGTCTTTTTTATTGATCCAGGAGGTGAATTCGAGAAAGAATTTGCTACTTACTTACAATTTTTGATAATTTCTTAAATGAAATTTCTGCATTGTGTATCAACGAAGTGTATTCAAGAAAGAGTTTGTTACTTGCTTACAATTTTTTCGTAATTTCTTAAATGAAATATCTGTATTGTGCATTCAGGAGGAGGATTCAAGAAACAGTTTGTTACTTACTTAGAATTTTGTCATAATTTCTTGAATGAAATGTCTTTTTTATTTATCCAGGAGGTGAATTCAAGAAAGAATTTGCTACTTACTTACAATTTTTGATAATTTCTTAAATGAAATTTCTGCGTTGTGTATCCATGAGGTAACTTCAAGAAAGGATTTGTTACTTATTTAGAATTTTGTCATAATTTCTTGAATGAAATGACTTTTTTTTGTTTATCCAAGAGGCAAATTCAAGAAAGAATTTTTTACTTACTTACAATTTTTGATAATTTCTTAAATGAAGTTTCTGCATTGTGTATCCAAGAGGTGACTTCAGGAAAGAGTTTGTTACTTGCTTACAATTTTTTCATAATTTATTGAATGAAATTTCCGTATTGTGTATCCAAGAGTTGACTTTAAGAAAGAAATTGTTACTTACTGAGAATTTTTTCATAATTTCTTGAATTAAATTTCTACATCGTGTATTTAAGTCGTGAAAACAATAATGAGTTTGTTACTTACTTGGAATTTTGTCATAATTTCTTGAACGAAATGTCTTTTTGTTTATCCAGCAGGTGAATTCAAGAAAGAATTTGCTACTTACTTACAATTTTTTCATAATTTCCTTAATGAAATTTCTGCATTGTGTATCCACGAGGTGACTTCAGGAAAGAGTTTGTTACTTGCTTACAATTTTTTCATAATTTCTTAAATGAAATTTCTGCATTATGTATCCATGAGGTAACTTCAAGAAAGAGTTTGTTACTTACTTAGAATTTTGTCATAATTTCTTGAATGAAATTTCTTTTTTATTGATCCAGGAGGTGAATTCGAGAAAGAATTTGCTACTTACTTACAATTTTTGATAATTTCTTAAATGAAATTTCTGCATTGTGTATCCACGAAGTGTATTCAAGAAAGAGTTTGTTACTTGCTTACAATTTTTTCGTAATTTCTTAAATGAAATATCTGTATTGTGCATTCAGGAGGAGGATTCAAGAAACAGTTTGTTACTTACTTAGAATTTTGTCATAATTTCTTGAATGAAATGTCTTTTTTATTTATCCAGGAGGTGAATTCAAGAAAGAATTTGCTACTTACTTACAATTTTTGATAATTTCTTAAATGAAATTTCTGCGTTGTGTATCCATGAGGTAACTTCAAGAAAGGATTTGTTACTTATTTAGAATTTTTTCATAATTTCTTGAATGAAATGACTTTTTTTGTTTATCCAAGAGGCGAATTCAAGAAAGAATTTGCTACTTACTTACAATTTTTTGATAATTTCTTAAATGAAGTTTCTGCATTGTGTATCCGAGAGGTGACTTCAGGAAAGGGTTTGTTACTTGCTTACAATTTTTTTGTTACTTGCTTACAATTTTTTCATAATTTCTTAAATGAAATTTCTGCATTGTGTATCCATGAGGTGAATTCAAGAAAGAGTTTGTTACTTACTTACTTACTTACTTACTTCCTTACTTACTTACTTACTTGCTTACTTACTTACCTACAATTTTTCATTCTGATACCTAGATTTTGACAATGTTATCCTATGTGTTTGACAATAGATGTACGCAAATTCCTTTTCTTACATCGTCGATGTTTTAATAGACATTCTAAACGCTTGATGTGCTAGCTTACTCTAAAAAATAATGAACACATAACAATGTAATGTTTTTAATGAAATAGTGCTATGTAGAATATTAATACAAAAATATATTATGATACATTATTAATATCAATGATTAACTTTGGACATTTTGAATCTGTTCCATAAAATGGTTCACCATGTTCTCTCTTGATATTGTAGTTATTGTCTTCTCTTAGTTCGTAATCAGTAGAATAATCATTATTCCATTTTGAATCATACACAATTTTTACTGGTGTCTCATGAACAGGCTCAATATGCTTTTCGTCTTTGGTATTATTTGATTCATTGACTGTTTGATCAATGCCAGTAACGTTTTCTGGTGCTTTGTTTTTCATCGTTTCATCTTTATATTCCATAGTGATATTTTCTGACAATACCCTTTTTATTTTTCTGGCAATTTCACTGTCTATTATCACATTATTTTTACACAGGTAACAGTTTAGGCACGTAGACAAGATATGGTTTATGATATTAGTAGCAGAGTAGGCCTTTCTTTTCCTCTTTGCTTTCATTTGAATGCTAATACCTAAAAGCCGACGAAAGGTTCTATCAATAGGTAGCATGTTACCTATAGCACTAGCATGAAGATACCCCTCTTCATCAACTATTATTTTTATGTTGGCATTCTCTTTGAGTACTAACATCTCTGGAAATGATACTTTCCCATATCCACCATTTGTATAATTGAATTTTTTTGGTATTCCAAAGAAATTTAATTCCATAGTGTCATGAAAACGCACGCATACGTTTCCGATAGTGCTACCACTTGTACTTGTTTCATAGTTCAAATACTTCTCCTTGTCAGCATTCAATGCTACAATAACACTAGCATGTGAACACATTTCTAATGGGGGGTCATCCACATGTTCAATATGCACTTCATCTTTGCTATTATTTGGTTCATTAATTGTTTGATTAATGGTAGTGAAGTTTGCTGGCACTTTGTTTTTCATCGATTCATCTTTATATTCCTTAGTGATATTTTCTGCCAATGCCCTTTTTATTTTTCCGGCAATTTCACTGTCTATTACAACATTATTTTTACAAAGGTAACAGTTTCGGCACGTCGACAAGATATGGTTTATGATATTAGTAGAAGAGTATGCATGTCTTCTTTTGATCTTCCGTTGAATGCTAATACCCGAAAGTTGACGATGGGGTGTAACAATAGGTAGCATGTTACCACAAGCACTGGCAAGAAGATGTCCCTCTTCATCAACTATTATTTTTATGTTGGCATTTTCTTTGAGTGCTATCATCTCTGGATATCTCACTCTTGCATATCCACCATAAAAAGAGTTGAATTTTTTTGGTACTCCAAAGAAATTAAATTCCTTACTGTCATGACAATTCACACATACATTTCCAATAGTGCTACCATTTTTACTTGTTTCATAGTTTAAATACTTCTCCTTGTCAGCATTCAATGCTACAATAACATTGACATGTGAACACACTTTATTAAAATGCTCCATCTTCACTTTTTTAAAAGATATGACTTATGTGTTTATCGTACTACTGCGTAAAAAATACTGATTTAATACATGCAATAGACTAGGTAGTGTCGATATCCGGACATAGAATACCAGTGGGAAAGCCACATTGTGTCTCTGACCAATCACAGAGTACAATTGTTAGAGCCGTAAGCATATTTTGTCATTTTAAGATACGTACAAAAAAAAAGTTGAATAATTTAAAAATTAAAAAAAAATAGTTTGTTTTTATGAAAAAAAAAATATTGAATTAGAACCATCAGTCCTCATTATTATGAGTATCCGAAACTGGACTTAAGTTTCACATTTGAACCAGAGAATTGACCTAAGTTTCACATTTGAACGAGAGAATTGTATTTTCCATAATTTTCTTACAGGAAACTAGAGTTTATGGTCAAAAACCCTTATTAGCTCAGATTCTACAGAAATAGTTTATTTTTCAATCCATACCTGGACTTAAGTTTCACCTATGAACCAACAAATTGTATTTTCCATAATTTTCTTACAAAAAACTAGAGTTTACGGTCAAAAACCCCTATTAGCTTAGATTTTTTTCACTAGCAACTTGCCCTCCACTATAACTTTGCTAATACATCCTTCTGCCAATCAACCCATCTCCCCCAAAACACTTTTCAGACATTTCTTGTTAAAATTTTTTATTTCAACTCATCCACACGGGTTTTTCGCTAGCAACTCGGCCTCCACTATAACTACGCTAATACATCCTTCTGCCAATTAACCCATCTCCTCCAAAACACTTTTCAGTCATTTCTTGTTAAAAAATTTCTATTTTAACTCATTCACACGGGTTTTTCCACATTTGAACCAGAGAATGGACCTAAGTTTCACATTTGAACGAGAGAATTGTATTTTGCATAATTTTCTTACAGGAAACTAGAGTTTATGGTCAAAAACCCTTATTAGCTCAGATTCTACAGAAATAGTTTATTTTTCGATCCATACCTGGACTTAAGTTTCACCTATGAACCAACGAATTGTATTTTCCATAATTTTCTTACAAAAAAACTAGAGTTTACGGTCAAAAACCCCTATTAGCTTAGATTTTTCGCTAGCAACTCGCCCTCCACTTTAAATTCGCTAATACATCCTTCTGCCAATCAACCCATCTCCCCCAAAACAATTTTCAGCCATTTCTTGTTAAAATTTTTTATTTCAACTCATCCACACGGGGTTTTCGCTAGCAACTTTTTTAATGGGCACCAAGTAAAGAAAAATCACACGGAATCAGACAACCGAGTCTCTCAAACCCCGTAAAGCTCTTTTAAAAGATACAAGAACTACTTATTTAACACAAAAATTTCGTTTTTAATGAGCACTAAGTAAAGAAAAATCAAACGGAATCAGGTAACAGAGTGTCTCAAACCCCGTAAAGCTCTTTTAAAAGATATAAGAACTACTTATTTAACACAAAAATTTTGTTTTTAATGGGTACCAAGTAAAGAAAAACCACACGGAAAAGCCCTTATAATAGCATAGGAAGGAACATAAGCTCCTGGAATAGCATAGGAAGGGGACATAAACTCTTATAATAGCATGGGGGAGGGGGGGACATAAGCCCTTAAAATAGCATGGGAATTCCTATACACGCAAGCAAATAACATGGGAATTCCTATACATGCAAGCAAATAACATGGGAATTCCTATACATGCAAGCAAATAACATGGGAATTCCTATACACGCAAGCAAAATAACGTGGGAATTCCTATACATGCAAGCAAATAACATGGGAGTTCCTATACATGCAAGCAAATAACATGGGAATTCCTATACATGCAAGCAAATAACATGGGAATTCCTATACACGCAAGCAAATAACATGGGAATTCCTATACACGCAAGCAAAATAACGTGGGAATTCCTATACATGCAAGCAAATAACATGGGAGTTCCTATACATGCAAGCAAATAACATGGGAATTCCTATACACGCAAGCAAATAACATGGGAATTCCTATACATGCAAGCAAATAACATGGGAATTCCTATACACGCAAGCAAATAACATGGGAATTCCTATACACGCAAGCAAATAACAAGGGAATTCCTATACACGCAAGCAAATAACTTGGGAATTCCTATACATGCAAGCAAATAACAAGGGAATTCCTATACACGCAAGCAAATAACATGGGAATTCCTATACACGCAAGCAAATAACATAGGAATTCCTATACATGCAAGCAAATAACATGGGAATTCCTATACACACAGGCAAATAACAAGGGAATTCCTATACATGCAAGCAAATAACATGGGAATTCCTATACACGCAAGCAAATAACATGGGAATTCCTATACATGCAAGCAAATAACATGGGAATTCCTATACACGCAAGCAAATAACATGGGAATTCCTATACATGCAAGCAAATAACAAGGGAATTCCTATACATGCAAGCAAATAACATGGGAATTCCTATACACGCAAGCAAATAACATAACCATTTCTTTTATTCAAATCCGAACCACAAGTCAAGTTATCGTATATTGAACAACCTCTGATTGGCTCATAAAAAATGCCCACGTCAAACGATACATTCATTGTGCAATTCTTATCAAAAACAAAAAGCTTTATACCCCTTTTTTCCAATGAGAGTTAGCTTTAGCAACGACACATTCCTAACAAACTAGTCTTGACTAAAGGCAATTGTCCAAAAAAATCAATCACACTAGGACCGGTATTGCGTACTCGTTCCTCTTTGAAAGATGTATTGACCTCTAGATTAGAATTACCTACCAGAAAAACCTGTTTGGTACGGGGGCCCCTTAGAATCCAGACGAGCAACTCTACTATTATCAATATTATGTGGTAGTCTTATGGAGGAAAACATAAAATAATCAATGCTTGAGATTGACATTGCTCTTTACCAAGTAAGTGCTAATCATAGATCACTTTGTACCTAGTTGTTTGCATTTCAACTGACCATTCCACTGGCATTCTACACAGAAAGGAGATAGTTGAGGAAGTTGGAACAACTCCAGGAACATTCTTAATTGACCAGATTTGTACTGGACAGTAGCTTAATCAAAAAGACCAGAGAGCTCATAGAGCAAGCCACCATTGCCATCATAAACTTCAAAGTTCTAGCTTCGAAGTTCAAGCCCACCAAAAGCTCATCAGTTCAAGATTTTATTTCACCAAAATTTTCATTTTATTTTCAATGTTGTAATAAGGACAAAAGAATATATTTGTGATGTAACTCGTTTTAAGTAAAGTAACAATGATGCAGTAGGCTCTATACTTTTACAGTTAGGGAAGGGGGCAGTAACCAAACTCTTGTTTGTAGTTATTTTTGTTCGTTTTCAGCTTGATTAGCATATTCAATTTAAGTTTTATTCGTTTCAAGATTTATTTATTCAGTTATATTAGTACCTGTTGTATGACTGTTTGCTATGATTGTTTATTTAATTCCTGTTTATTTTGGATCTTATTCATTCTTTAATTGTAAAATATTTTTGTTTGTTTTAAGCTTGATTTGCATATTCAATTTAAGTTTTACTCGTTCTTAATATTTATTTATACATTAGTATTGTTAGTGAAAGAAAGGCTGAGGTGGCTAGGGCACACGTTGTGCGGATGAAGCATGACAGATTGCCGAAGATTGTTCTTTTCGGCCAACCATCTAGGGCTAAACGGAAAGCAGGTCGTCCCCGTCTGGGGTGGGAGGACGTCATAAAGAAAAATTTAAAGGAAATGGGAACTTCGTGGGCGGGTGTAAAAAGGGAGGCTTTGAATAGATTGGGGTGGAGGAGGAGCGTGCGTATCTGTGTTGGCCTCAGGCGGCTTGGTGCTGCGGTGAGTTGTTAGTAGTAGTAGTAGTAGTAGTAGTAGTAGTAGTGTAGTATGTTTGTTTGCTATGATTGTTCATTTAATTTCTATTCGTTTCGTTAAGTTTTATTCGTTTTCATTTACTCTTCAATAGTAATTTCAGGTTGTTTTGAGTTTGAATTATTATACGTTTTTATTTCTACTGATCTTAAGTTTAATATTTTCTTTAGTTTTCTCTGAAAAACTTCTTCTTCGAAAGTTTTTTTTTATTAATTTCTGTTCGTTTTTGACTGCCAAATTTTCAAGTTTCTCAAAATCCCCTTTTTCAAAATCAAATTTTTTTCAATATTTAATTTTCCTCAAAGTATCAAAACTAGTATCAAAGTAAGCAAAGAATCAAAGTAAAAATGAGAAACTTGCATAACTTACAGCCCTTGCCCCCATAAATCAAAGTTTCCCCATAAACCAGTAAATCCAAGTATCAAAGTAACAATAAGCAGCTTGCATAACTCAAAGCCCTTTCCATGTGAGCTGGGGGGGTGGGGGGGGGGAGATTTCAACCCTGGAAGCATAGTTATTAGGCCTTTGGACTATTTTTAAAAAATGGCTATCTCAAAATGTTGACTGGATACCTTTGGGGAAAAGGGGGGAGGTGGTGGTTGCCCTTTCATCACTTTTGACCTCCTGTCAAAAGAGGCTAGTTGCTCTCCTGTCACTTTTGACTCTTAAAAAGGGAGCTAGAACTTTCAATTTCAAATCGAACAAGCCCCCTCCAACGTTTATACAACCACCCCTTCCATAACAACCTTCTATGCCTCCAGGGCGTAACTTACAACGCTTTCCCCCGAGCTCTGAAGGGTTGTGCTGACCATAAGTTTTTGTCATCTGATCTTTGGATTATTTTGAACAAAATGACTATTTCAAAATTTTGATCAGATGCATTTGGGTAAAAGAGGGCATATGGGGGGGGGTCTATTTACCTTCTGATCACTTTTGACTCATAAAAAGGGAACTAAACTTTCGATTTCCAATCAAATGAGCCCCCTCTGAAGTTTATACAACCATCCCTTCTATAAAAACCTTATATGCCCCTGGAGCATAACTTAGAACACCTGCCCTGGGCTCTGGGTTTTTTTTTATCTGATCTTTAAACTATTTTTAACAAAATGGCTATCCCAAAATTTTTCTCGGATGCATTCGGGGAAAAAGGGCATGGGGGGGGGCTATTTGCCCTCTGATCACGTTTAACTCTTAAAAAGGGTACTTGAACTTATGATTTCCAATTGAATGAGCCCTCTCTCAAGTATATGCAACCATCCCTTCCATATGAAGTGCCTCGGGGGAAAAAAATAATAAATAAATAAATAAGAAAACGTTGAAGCCCTATGGGCTTTACTAAAGCAATGCCATAGTGTTGCCTCTGATAGAAATTCTCATCTTGAAAATTATTGCATTAAAAATCAAGCCAACACATGGTCAAACATTTTTAAATTGTCAGTGCTAAAACTAACCTAATATATGGATTCTCCTCAAGCATTAGTCTAGGTGCCTTTTTGCCAGATTATTTCTCCTTTTACTTTAAGTTGCATGAACTTCCCTTTATTTTTTTCTCTTTTTTTGCCTAACTGTTGCTCTACTATAATCTTTTGTAAGTGGTGGATAAATAAAGTATTATTACTGGTACTATCATCTTCCCATGGTGTTGTGATAGAGCTTTACTGTTAAATAAGGTGCTACCATCCCCCAAGTTTTTTTTTTTTTTTTTTTTTTTTTTTTTTTTTTTTTCATGAGTATGCTTGGAAACAGAGTTAGTAGGGAGAAATACAAAACAACTCATTTCAGTGATAAGTATCATGCCAGAAAGAGTAAAAATAAAAGGTAGCAAGTATGGTCAAAGGTGCTTTACCACAAACAAAATGTAAATATAGGAGTTCATATCAACATGTAACATTTTATTTAAGACAGTGAATATGGTAAAAAGCACAAAATATTTATTTTTATATATCAAGAACTTAAAAGAAGGAAATAAATTTCAAAAAAGGAGAGGAAAGAAACAGAACTAGCTTTTTTTCAAGAAGAACTAGAATAAACAATTAAAAAATACAAGAAAACAACATAAAAAAAGGGAGAAGCTAGGTTTGAAGTTAATTTAGATAGCAGCAGGTTAAAAACCTTTCCATAAGGACAGATTTGAAAAAATTCTTGCTTGCTATCTTAGTGTAAGTGCATAATTTTCTTAAATTAGCATTATATTCTTGAAATTTATTGCATACTATTCTCCTTTCTCTGCAAGCGATCAAACTATTTGGTATTTCAGGTTAGATCAGGAGCCTTTTAACTTAATAGTGATCTACTTAATAGGGGATGCACCAGCCACCCATGCATTCTATAGATAAAAGCCTTGGTCAGGTTACACAAGAATATATTGTTTATCCAAATTCATGAAGTGGGTACTCCACAAAAGAGATACAATTATATGAGTTGAAACTGGTATTAGTAGTGAAAAAGAAAAATCACAAACACCAACTAGCATTTGGCAATTTTGTTTGACTCAAAACTGCTGCATATTTATCTTCTGAGGTACTATAAAATGTGGGGGAGGGTAAGGAAAGCAAAATTTTGTCCCCAGTAAGTCTAATATCTTATGGTCAACTAAACTGCTTAGCCTACCAGGTTTTTCAAGCTAATCTAGGTGTACTTCCTGCAGATTGGATTTTGGCTTATAATAACTATTGCATTTTAAGAGCAAAATGGTGATTAATTATCTGGAGAGAAACTTCAGAGAAACAGTTTCTGGAGAGAAATTTCAGCTTTAATCCTACTGTATTGCAAATTAATCCTATTAAATTATTATTTTTCTTTGAAGTCCACTATTTAATCCAGTCATCAGAGGCTACACTGTCAGATGCACTAATGGCTTTTTATCCTACCTTCCCATGTTAAATTGTCAAATATGCAACTTTCATAAGTTTCATTCTTTTTGGGTACTCCTTTCAGACCAGCTGGTTCTACAACTAACTCACCAGATGAAAAGACTTAAAAATGGCAGGCAAAACACCATAAAAGTTACTTATCTTCCTATTCTTCCAGACTTTTTTTAACTGTGAAAAAACACCCTGGGCCTTGGCTATTCTATTTTTAACATCTTCACTGCTCCCACCATCTTTACTAATAATACTACCAAGGTAAGTGAAGCTGCCCACCTGATCAATCTTTTCATTACCCAAAGTCACCTTTTCATCTTCACTTATTCCTAGCCTTAGTGACTTAGTCTTCCTAACATTAATTTTCAAACCAATACTAGCACCCTGAACTCACAAAACCTCTAAAACTTCATTCATTTTGCTCACACTTTCATCTAGGATGCTTAAATCATCAGCATAATCCAAGTCCAGGAGACTTTTTCCTCCCCATTTGATTCCGTGGTCTCCCATTGCCTTTCCTGTGCTCCTTAAAACAAAGTCCATCAAAATAATCCATATAAAGGGGGATAGAACACAACCCTGCTTAACTCCTGATTTAATACAAAACCAGCTGCTAACCTCATTTCCTACCTTAACCGCAGCAGTGTTATTCTCGTACATAGCACTAATCACTTTAATGTATTTGTCTGGCATACCATACAAGGATAAAACCTTTACTAAAGCTCCTCTATCAACAGAATCGAACGCTTGCTCATAATCTATAAAAGTGAGGACCAAAGGTGTTTGAAAACTCAAGCACTTCTCAATTATTAGCCTAAGAGTGAAAATTTGGTCGACACATCCTCTACCTTTTCTAAAACCGCACTGCTCTTCTCTTAAAACTTTGTCTATGGCATCTCTCAGTCTAAAAAAGTATCATATTACTAAGCAATTTGCTACCTACAGAGACCAGACTAATGCCTCAATAATTACCACACTCACTTTTATCACCTTTCTTATAAATTGGCTTAATTAAGGTTTTCTTAAAATCGTTAGGTACTTCCCCTTTTTCAAAAATCATATTCATAATCTTCAATAGCTTATTTCTAACCTCAGAGCCACCATATTTAAGAAACTCATTTACCACCCTATCAGCACCTGGAGCCTTATTATTCTTTAATCCTTTTAGTACTGTTGCTAATTCCTCCTCACAAAACAAATCTTCCTTCACATCCAAGGTATCACAAACTTTTTCATTTTCCTCTATATTTTTTCCTGCAACTCTATCTTGGTTAAGCAAGTTCTCAAAATGTTTGGCCCATCTCGCTTTAGCTTTTTCCTTATCGCTAATTACCACCCCATTCCTATCTTTAACTGGGACAAGTCCGGATTGACTACTACCTCTCAATTTGTTAACGTGCCAGTACAATATTTTACTATTATGCCGTCTAGCTGCATCTTCCAGATCCTCGGCAATTTTATCCATGGCCTCCCCTTCACACCTCCTTAATTCATATTTCAATGCTTTCTCCACTTTCTTTACATTTCTTTTGTTTTCATGCGATTCTCTCAAATTCTCATCCTGGAGTCTACCAACATCATAACTTCCTGGGAGGTGGTTACCCTTCCAATATTTCAGCTTTAAATTAACCCTTGACACTACTAGATGGTGATCTTTACTTTTAACATCAATAACAGCACTCCTATATACCCTAGTATCTTGTATTGATCCTGCCAGTCTTCAGTTTACTATAACATAATCAATAAGGTTTGCTGTCTTACCATCACGTGAATACCATGTTAGCTTATGAGCCATTTTATGACCAAACACTGTATTGGTTATAACTAGATTGTTATACCTACAAAATTGCAAAAGTCTGTATCCATTACTGTTTTCTTTTCCTACACCAAATTTACCTAAGCTGGGATACCATCTATCCATATTTCTACCAACCTGGGCATTAAAATCTCCCAGTAATAACATCATATTTCTACCTGGGACCTTGTCTATTTGCTCCTGTAACTGTAAGTAAAATTCATCTGAGTCACTAGTATCTCCATCAGTCGGTTCTACAGGGGTGTATACTACTATAACTGATACCCTAAACTTTCTAGTCATAAAATGAGCTATTAGTATTCTATTATTAATAAGGGGAATTCCACTTTCCACTGATATTTATGTTAATTAGGTGGAGACATTAACTGTAGGCTTTTATGTTTTTACACTAAATTTTTAAAGATACCTTTTAAACTTTTACACATGTAATATATTTGTTATTTAAATTCAGAAATCAAGGTTTGTTTAGAAAGGTTTTTTTTTCACAACAACCCCCCCCCCCTCTGGGAGGGAGGGGTAATTGTGACAGCAATAATGATTATATTTGAAAAGAAAACTAAAATAATCTTATGTTATTTTCAAACTCTTTTTAATTAAATTTTATGTCATTTTCTATCAATTTTGTTGAATGAAAACAATTTGCAATCCATTACTTTCTGCAGCTTCTTCTGTTTGCTATTGCAATTTTACTGCAAAGTCTAGCACTAAAAAAAACTGGAACTTAGATAAACATTAAAATGCAGAATTACAAGATTTATATATTGATAAGTTTACTGGATTTGATTGTAATAAATTGATATCTGTAAAATATATGACTATGAAACATCAACTGAACACTGGATTCAGAATCAAATGGTAAGTTTAATCTTAGTTCAACAATCCAGAACAAAAATAAGGGACAACATGAAGAACAGAAAAAGGTGCATCAAGTGGTGTGTTTATTATTTACTTACCAAAGTGATGAAAAACTAGAAATTTACACAGGAATAAATCTAGAGTTTCAATTATACTATAGGGAGGTTTTTTCAAGGGCTTGTCTCAACTTCTTACCAATTTTTAAGGCTTCATAGATGGTAAACAGGTCTATGGTTGGTCTTAATGTCATCAAAAACATTTTCATCTAATTTTGGTTTTGATTCTACTTTTCCTTGATGTTAGCCTACCTTTTTAGAATGATAATCCCTCTAGTTTGGTTTAGGATATGTATTTACCTTAAAAACATTTTCCAAGATTCTTTCAACCCTTATGCTAGGCCTATAGGCTAAAAAAGTTTTTAGTGTCAAATCACTTTAAAGACTTTAAACATTTAGTGTCAAAACACTGATCCTAAATAAGGATTAGTGTCAAAACACTTGACTTGGGTTTTACTTATACAATAGATCTACTTCTGAAAGTTTCATAACTAGACAGCATAAAGTTTGGCCCATTGGAAAGGGAATGGAGGAGAAAGATGTATTAAAGTAGCTTCCTGAGGCATTATTTAAGCTCTGAATCTACTCCTGAAAATTTTATTCACCTAGTTCAACTACTTTATAAGATAGCAATAAGACCATCTAGAATATTACCTTAAGGTAAGATACAAGGGACATTCAATAAGTTTGTAGAACAGAACTCTTAGAAATAAAGAAATAAGTTCTAACCCTGCATGCATGCTTATCTAGGTAAATGATACTCACAGCCTGAAAACTGTTCATTTTGCTTTGTCTTTTCAGGTATAAGAAGACCTCCAAGTCATTGAATCACTGTAGAAATGGATTTGTCACTGATCAAGTACAGAGCAGTGACCAAATTCCTTGTCAAATAAGGCTCTTTGACTAGAGAAATGAGCTCACAGATCAGTTGGCCAAGGTGTACCAGCAAGATGCTCCCAAGTATTCCACAGTCACCAAATGGGCTGCAGAGTTCAAGCAGGGCTGTCAATCCCTGGAAGACAACCCAAGGTCCAGTTGACCTTTTGGAAGTGACAACCCCAGAGGTCATCCAGTGAGTGGAAGACCTTGTCATGGCTGATTGTCACTTAAAGGTCAAACAAGTTGCAACCAAAGTTGTCATTTCCAAAGGGAGCATTTTCAACATTCTTCACAACCATCTTCATCTCTCCAAAGTGTCTACCAGATGGGTGCCTTGAAATCTTCAAGTGCAAGATCAACAGCAGCAGATGCAGCTCAGTTCACAACTTCTCAAGCTCTACATGAGAGACCCAGAAGACTTCCATTTGCAACTTGTGACTGGAGACAAGACCTGGGTACACCACTGGGACCCTGAGAGCAACATTGCCTCCAAGCAGTGGAAACACAGTGACTGGTCGCCTCCAAAAAAGTTTCAGGCCCAGTCCTCCTGGATTCAAAAGGTCTCCTGTTAATCAACTACTTGCCCAGAAGGTCTACCATTCACTAGTGCCTATTACTTGGATCTGATGGTTAAGTTGTGCCAGGCAATCAAGACAAAGAGGCAAGAAATGCTGACTTGTGGTGTTCTCTTTCTTCATGACAATGTGCCAGTGCACAAGAGCTGTGTGGCACAAGCCACAATCAATCAGATGGGCTTCAAAAAGTTGGCTCACCCATCCTACAGTCCAGATCTGGCCCCAAGTGACTTCCACCTGTTTTGTGCCATGAAGTCCAACCTTCATGGAAAGTGTTTTGGTGAAAATGAGGAGCTGATATCCACCATGGATCAGTGGTTCAATTCCCAGTCACAAGACTTCTTCCATGCTGGAATTTCAAGCACTTGAGCATTGGTGGTCTAAGTGCATTGAAGTTAGGGGAGACTATATTGAAAAGTAGTGATGGTTTTCTTTTTATGAAATAAAGTTTTGTATGCAGTTCTACAAACTTTTTGAACCCCACTTGTATATTTCAAAGAAAAAACAAATCATTCAATTAATAAAATTACTAGTCTCTACAAAGGCTCAGTATTCAGTAAAGGAGGATGAAATAAAGTATCTAAACACACACTATTCAGAACATAATAAAAAAAACGTTTATTTAAATATAACAAACCTAAGCATCAGATTAGGTGATGTGGACTCCATAGACCCATTGAAAATATATATATGAATATATATATATATATATATATATATATATATATATATATATATATATATATATATATATATATATATATATATATATATACTCTTTCAGGATATGTACTTAAATAACATATACCTATAAAAACACACATAATAATCAAAAATATATCTAAACAACAAGAAAAAGAAAATAATTTAAGTAATAAATAAAAAGGATTTGTAATAATTTACAGATTAAAACTAACTTTTAAAAAATCAACTCCTAGATGCTTAAAGCTGCCAAAGGGTAGCTTGTGCCATAGCTGAAAATGTCTGTGATACTGTTGAAGTATCAGGCATGGGTATATGGAGGGCAAGAAATGGAAGGGACTCTTGTATGGTCAGAACAATACAATGATCTAGCAAATACAAAAATAGTAGGTCCAGGTAGCTATGCAAAAGCAAACAAAGCATGTACAAGAAAATAAACTGAAGACAGATTTTAGGGGTAAGGTTTATATTAACAGACTATTCAGGTAGCTAAGAAATAAACTTAACTCTATATTCAGAATTGCACCCTGAATCCAATTTTAATATTCATTTGCATCAGAAATGAACTTTACCCCCACCTCCCTAATGTGCAAATATACACCCAGAATTGGTAGGCTATAATTATGGGTGGGGTAAAGTTCATTTCCAAGACAAATGAACATTAAATTTGGATTCAGGATGGAGCTCTGACAATAGAGGTAAGTTAATTTCTTATCCACCCGAATAGCCCATTAATATAAACATTACCTGACTTAAGAGGGATTTAACAGCAGACAGATTAGCAAACTTCATAACCAGTTCAGTTTTCTGATGAAGAAATGTAATATTTTGGAAATTTGAATAGAAAGTGAACATCCATAGGCCTATAGTAGGCTAGAACAATAAAAAAAAATACATCACTGGATCTTTGATGAAGAAATGGAGTCATGGGATACATCTTAAAGTTTAATGCATTAATATAAAATTTGTAAGACAAATTCATATAACCAAGAATTCTAATAAAGTGAAAATAACCATTTCCAGATCTAAGCAAGGAACCATTTACCCTAATGTGTAGCCTATATGACATAAACCTTGGAAAAGCTGAGGAAACTGTAGAAAAATACTCAGACTTAGAGACTTTCAGAGCCAAATAGCTCTAACTAACCTATGAAATAACTCTGAATTAAAGCAGATTTTCTCTAGTGAAGCTTGATCAAATGCTAGGCACTCTATTGATGATGTACTGTTGGCCTAGCTAATTAGTAAATGCAACTATGCCATGTCTAATATTCACTAATGCACAGCTGTTCATTAGGATCAATTTGATCATTCAATATACTGGGCATAAACTAAACCTTTTTCAATATCAAATCTCTCCCTTGATATCACAGTCAAACAGGCACAGCCTGCCCCTTCTAACTTCAACTCTGTCAGCAACTTTTTATAAAAATATCAAAAGAGACACCTAAAAGCTCTATTGAACTAAATGCATGGCTTAAATCAAGGACTGGCATGATCCAAAGTTAAAATCAAATCTTAACCTACCAAATACAACAACTTCAGCAGATGCCTCAAATATTGGATGATCTGTTGAAATAACATCACACCTTAAGAACCATTCAGCACATTCTTTCCAAAGAATGTCACTCATTCTAAGTTGGTTATGGAAAAACAGCCTTTACGCTTGGCTCTTGCCCTAAGTTGGCTTTCTAAGTCACTTCCTTTTCTGAGAATGGTTCTAAAACGTCCCAAGGCTATATAAAATATTCTATGCAAATAATTCACTAGACAACAAATTTTGCCATCTATGATACAATAATCAAGGTTTCTATATTCGGGAAAGCAAAACAATTACAACGTGAAAAGTCTTTGCAGCAGGCCGTCCTTCTCGTTTTGAGCTCATTATCTATTGCGCCGTATTTGAAGAACAGTTATTCACAATATTTTGTATTGTTGGCAGTGTTTTTTAGTGCACTTCAGTATTTGTCTGATATATATGTATATTTGAATCTTTGAACTCTATTAAATAGATTTTAAATATGATACCGAAATGATGAATATATTATACTCCTAATGTAGATTCCTTTGATATGTTTTACCTTTGTAGTTTTGAATTCACTGCAATCGCATTTTTCTGGATCTCCCACATTGTCTCTAGGTTATTTACTTTCCGTAGGAAATATAGGAAAGTTGGCTTAACTTCCAGTTAGGAGGTAACCTAAATTGTTTACAGTGGCTTCAAGTTTTCTATGTAGGCATATCACATTGGTTTGCCCCCAATCCATAAAAGTTTAATCGTAATTCTAATTTTTGGATTATTTTTAGCTGATCTGTCATAGACCGTTTTAAATTAATAATTGAAGTAGCTTACATTACAGAATGACCATTTAAAACAGCAATAGCACCGATCCCTATTTGTTGATATCTAGTATGTGATTTTCATGCAAATGTACTGATTTCGGGAACCTTTTTCAGCATCAGTGCACAAACGATAGCGGTAAGAAAACTTTGTAGAAAGAAAAATTTATTGCGCGAGATTTTCATAACAAAAAATCATGGATACAAATAGCCAACTGGAGTTTATGAATAGTTGCATGATTGATCTGAGCTTAGTTCTCAGCTCGGTAGCGGGGTCTTTCACCACAGGCATCTCTGGCTGACTATTTATTTGTATTCCTATTTTTTTTGTGATGATCATGATGAAAATCGGCACTGATTTTGTAAATCGGCACCGAAAAAAAGAAAATTTTTCAAGCTCAAATCGACGCCGATTTCTTTTGAAATCGGCGCTGATTTAGAAATTAGCTCCCGAAATCAGCTACGTGTCAGTTCCCAGCCCTTAAGAGTTGATTTTATCCAGTATGATTGTTGAAGTTTGCCTTCCCCTTCACTGCTTTGTGTTTTAGTCTTTACCAATAAATTTAGTCGTATTTAACTATTTTAAATTAAAATTTACTCCATGCGTTGTATTTAGTAGACTATTTATGTCCAGGCTGGCGGAACAGCATGTGTCTTGTTTTTAAAAAAAAAATGAATATTAGTGTTATTAAAATAGATTTATTACTGCATGTTGAAACAAATATTATATTTACCTGAAATGGTCAAAATGAGTCTCTTTCGGTCTTTAAGGTATAGAAAATAAAATTTATTGGCTGCTGCTGTAAGCATTGAAAGGTCCAAAGTTTAAAACCTCTTAATATATTTTTTTTTAATACGAATGTTCTCGGGTGTTGAGACACGGTACAAATAAGCTAAACTGCAACAAAGTAGCTTTTTGCAAAGCAGCTTTTGCAACAAAACTGCAAAATCTAGAACAATCAAGAATTGTTCATTTTCAAGGCGGTTAGCGGAAATAGCGAATTTGTATGAATTTGAATTGCTGAGACAACACTTTTGTATTCTACACTAAATTAGAACTTCTGAACTTTTACAGTTCGTGCTTGCAGGTCGGTTCCAAAAGAAAAAAAAACTTTATTGCCCGGTTTTCTTATTTATTTTAATTAAGCAAAAATTAATTCATTAAAAAAAGCAATTTAGTGATAGAAAGAGGTTACAAAGCGTTATTATCACCTATTCATAGCATAGTTTGCACTAGTTTAAGTTTCTCGAAATCCAAACATTGAATTTGGATTTTTTTTGTTTTTGTTTGGACCAATAAGTATGGAATCCTCGATATGTTTTGTGTAATGGAACGCAAATATTCTCGATCTATTCTTTTTTACCCTTTCTCTTTTTGTTTCTTTTTATCTTTTGCTCTGCAACTAGAAATGGAAGTGATTTCCAATCCAAAGGAGTCTCCTGTGGTCTGTTAGAATCGAGGTGCCGAAATCTTATAGCGAAGAACTAGAAGTAGTTTTTGGACATTCCCGATCTATTCTCATCTTATATTTGAAGTCCTAGAGTCAAAAGATCTGCTGAAAGATATCTGAATATATCTAATAAATATGAGGCAATCAAGCCAGTAGCTCTGTAGCCCGCAGAGTGAAGCAAAAGGAAAAGGGCTAAATAGTTTTACTGAAAAGCCCGCCTGCTGTTAAATAGAAGAAGAAGAAGATCGTTTGTTAATTTCTGAAATAGTCCAAAAGTAAGTTTCGTTTCCATTACAAGTTCAACACTTTTGTTTGGTATTGAAAGCCATTTTTACTCTCACCATAATAGACATAATTAATTTTTGTGTGTTAGACTAGGAAAAGTCTGGTTGTTTTAAACTGTAAAAGATATGTTTTAGTCTAGGTCAGCCTATGCAGAGTAGGATCTATCCAAAAGGAGACTTTTTAAAACAAAAGAGATGCATTTTCAGGTTTCTAATTTTATACTCCTTTCTAGGATTTAAGTCTTGTTTGTGACAATTCACACCCCCCCCCCCCAAGGACATAATTTAGGCTCTGGATTCATTTCTTGTAGTTTTGCTCACCTGGCTCAACTAATTTCTGTGATAGACAAAAGCCCTCATGTAGAATTTTGCCAGAATATTGAATAGCCAAGAGAAAAGACTAATTTTAAAGCCTAGCTTATTACTTTCTTGCTAGGCCTATACAATTTCTACTTTAGCTACTTTTGGCTTTTCTTCTACTTTAGCTACTTTTGGCTATCTTGGAAAGGTAGCCTATTAGGTTAGGAATATAAAAGTTTTAGAGATGGGTCTGCAGGCTTAAGTATGTAATGGGAAGGTATTTTGAAGTACCTACCTCCACACCTTTCCCCTCTAGAAGGTCCTGAAATTTGCCTACATGACAAGTCTATACCTATTGAACTTCTGACAAAACAACATTTTACCTTAATTTTCATTTATCAGTTTCTTTTTCTCTGGCTTCAGTTCTGCAATTCCTGTTATTTGAGCAGAATTTAAGCCATATCAATGTTTTTTTTTTTTTTTTCAAAATCCAGGAAATGTATTTGCATAAGGTGGTTTAGCCTCTACAGATTTTTATGCTAGGTCCTATCACAATCCATTTTGAGAATATTTTTATGTTTGTATTAGCTGATTTGTGACAGTTTCAATTATTATTAGTTTCAATTATTAATAGATATGTTTCAGTTGGTTTGGTATGTTACTGTATGTTTCAGTTATTATGTTTTCAATGTTTTCAGTTACTGTATGTTTGTTATGTCATTGACATTGTTATAATTGTTTAGTGCAACAAGCTTGTTAAGCTTACCATATTTGGTATTAATAAATAAATAAATAAATATCTTTAAAATCTTATAAATTGGAATTGAGCAAAGTTGTGAAGCTGAAAACAATTTTTTCATAGTTCATTTAAGCAGAGGATCTATTTTGCAAGGTTTCACTTTTATAACACACATATTTTTATAGGTCATAAAAGGTCAGGACCCTCTAGAGGGAGAAAGAGTAGAGGTAGGTACTTCAAAATACCTTCCTGTGACATACTTTAGCCTGTAGACTCATCCCTGAAAATTTCATTTTCCTAGCCAAACCCCTTTCCAAGATTGCCAAAAGTAGCTAAAGTAGAATTTTACCCAATAGGGTAAAATTCTGCTCTAGCTACTTTTGGCTATCTTGGAAAGGGGTTTGGTTAGGAAAAATGAAATTTTCAGGGATGAGTCTACAGGCTAAAGTATGTCCCAGGAAGGTATTGTGAAGCAAAGCTGTCAGGTAGGCAAATTTCTAAGACTTGGAAATCAGAAGAGGGTTAACATGGAAGCTTGGCAATATCTTCCCAGAGTAAGTTTTTGGCCCTGGATTCATTACTGAAATTTTTATTTTCCTAACCTTACCCTTTTCCAGATAGCAAAAAGTAGCTAAAATAGAATTTTACCCTTCTCACTCAACTAAGCATTATTATATTAAAAGAGAATTAGCATACTATTAAATTTCCTATACAACATTGTTTCCAATTATAATGGCTACTGCTGTGACAATAGTATCCCCCCCCCCCCCTCCTTAACATGGCCAGGTATAGCTCTAAAAACTTGGCTGATTTTTTTTTTTTCATCAATAGCCTATTACTATATGAAATAATGCCAGTTTAAAAAAAGAAATCAGCAAAGTTTCATAAGCTTATTTAGCCTACAGCTATATTAGGCCCAGAGCCATTCCTAGGGTTGGTTGAGGACTCTGGGATGTTCTAGTGTAGAGGCCACTCCGTCTGCTTTCAGTCCCTGTTCACACCATGCTTGAATGACTTTGGGGTTTATGACTGGATGGTTTGATTGCTTAAGGAGTTCCAAAGTGGAGCAACACAGTTGGAAAAGAAGTGGTAGGATTCTCTACAGTTGGTAGTTTGTTGGGTAATTTTCTGGGAGTTTTCCAAGGTTCTCTTCATGGGTGTAGGGAGGGGGGCAGCTGACCCCCCCCCCCCCCCCCCCTAGACCTTCAAATTTACATTAGATATGGCTGAAAAAGAAGATGGTTTGGAAAAAACAGTTGATAAAACTCCATCACACTATCGACTGCCCCCCCCCCCCTAGACAATATGCTGCCTAATGCTGCCTACGCCCATGGTTCTCTTGGTTAGGGTTGATGGGAAGAAGGCTTGAGCTAAAGTTGACTCGCAGATGTTTAAAAACTGTGATGACATCATCCATTTTCCATCAGTAAAAAAGACTTGGAAATTTGAAAACTTTCAATTTTTTCTACTGGAAACTTTCAAGAAGTTTGTCTTCCTTGAAGCAAGGGGAGGCAAGTGCCATATCAAACTCCCCTGCTGGCTGTACCATATAGGTGTACAGCTTTATTATAACACAAAATACCATTTAATTTGCCATTCAGAAAACTTTCCAAAGGAAAAATAGTTGAGTTTTGTGTGTAGACTAGAACTATAATCTGGGCATTAGGGAGAGAGGGGGGGGGGTTTATTGTAAAAGTTACAATTATTATATTTTGAAAGTGATGAATAAAAAATTGAATAGTTTATTTTCAATTAGAAAATTAATTGAAGATCCAATAAAATGCCAAAACATCTTTCTAATAAGAACAACAACCTTATCAACTTCAGATTAAATTGAACAGAATTGGCAGCATAATAAGCAGATCTTTTAAGGAACCTTATTGAAGGTTCTCAGGACTGGCTGCTTTATTCACATCAACCTTAATAGTTTTTCTACAAACATTATCAGAGGCAAAGGAGACAGGTAGCATCTGGGAGGACACTTCAACAGGGGGGGGGGTGTCTGCTGATATGTTAATAAAGTTTGTAATAAATTTTCATCCATAGAATTTGCAATCCCATTTTTATTACTGATAGTACAACCATCTTATCTTAGGTCTGGAAGGGGTGGTCTTTGACACATACTGCTGAAATTTTGGCCAAAATTTCTCAGGGTTTGGTGTAGTCTGTAGAATCCAAGGCAATAGCTTCATCATAATCATGAATAAGCTTTTGGGTCATTTTGTGCAACTTATTTCCAAATTTATCATAGTGATTGTCACACATGCATGTTACATATTTATTTTAAGCCTTATTTTCCTTCTTTCTTGCCCTCTTCACATTATTTGGAATGTTAGGGAGGATTTTTCTAACCTATTGGTCATAGTGTGTCTTTTTTCAAGACGAAGTAATATTGATTTTAAGAAATTTTAGTTAGTTTATATGTTACTCCCCATGCATGATAATGGTATTCTAAAAAATTCATTTTTGTCCTCCAAGAAAAGAACTCCCACCAAAGTTACTCCCTGTTAAATTAAGCAAGAATGAAATCTTAAGTATTAAATCCTAACAGAAAGGCATGGTTAAAGTGAGGTGAAATTAATCCAAATAATATATTACAGCTTTTAATTTACATAATTTGCATGACTGAAGAAGTTATTCTTAAAAGCAGACTAAATTATCATAAATTAAGTATTGTTACCTTAAATTGTGGCTTGGAGCAATCTAAAGATTCATCCTTGTAGAGCTCCAGAATGATGACTTGAGTTTACACTCTCTGGAGGACCACTGAGCATCCAGCCTTCATTTGAAAACATCAAGGGATTCAGCAGTAACTGTTTCTTCAGATAGTTTGTTCCAACTGTTGACAATTTGTAATGAAAAGAATTGAGTACAGACGCTAGATATGGTAGACAGCTTGGCAAGTTTCAGGTGATGACATCTAGTTTTTGGATTGGAACCAACAGTGGGGAATAATGCTGGGAGAGTATTAGCCCTCATTAACTTATAGGCTAAAATGGCATACCCTCTATTTCTCCTGTAAACAAGTGTAGAGAGATTCAGTTTAGATATTTTTGCAGAGTAGAACAGCTGCTGCATGCCCAATATCACTTTGGTGGCGTGTCTCTGCACATCTTCAAGAACTTTCTGTTCTTTTTAAAATATGGGGAGGCAAGAGACATTCCAACTTCAAGCTTAGGATGCACAAGTCCCTTGTATAGAAGACTGATAACGTCAGGGGAATCAGTGGAAAGAGCATGCTTAATCAGTCCCATAGTTGAACTAGCATCCACAGCAGACCTCATAGCATGAGTGCTGAATTTTAGTCCATTGTCAATAGTGACACCAAGATCTTGCTCATTATTTACAGAGAAGAATGGGTGGCCTAAGAAAAATAAGAGCAACAAGGATTCAGTTTGACAAAGTGAATGATATGGCACTTGGCAACATTGAATTCAAGAAGCCAAGCCTCAGACCATTGACCAAGCAGTCCAAGATTATTTCATAGAAGGACATGATCATTACAGGACAAGGCTGATCCAAGAAGCTTCAGGTCATCAGCATGGAGAATCGATTTACTGCTGATAATGGAAGAAGCATTGTTGATGAATATATTAAATTGTGTAAAACCCAAAATACTTCCCTGAGGAACTCCACTCAAAAAATGCATAGAGGAAGAAAGAATATGGTTACCAGAGTCATCAAATAACTGAACTCATTGGGTCTGTAGGTAAAGAAAATCAAGGATACAGAGCAGAGATTTCTCTTCAAGCTTGACTGTATGTAATTTAATTGCAAGTCGCTTGTGACATACTTTGTCAAAAGCTTTAGAAAAGTCAAGCAGAATCATGTCAGCAGGCAGCCCCATATCAAGCAACTTAGTGATGTGGTCATATGATTCAAGGAGATTGGTATCAATAGATCTTCCTGAATAAAAGCCATTCTGTGGGCTGTGAGAAACATTATTTGTTTCAAGATTTTGAATAACTGCAGAATTGATTATTCTTTCCAGAACCTTAACAATTGCTGATGTTATGCTGTAGGTTGGTAGTTTTCAGCAAGGTCCTTTCTACCTTTCTTAAATATTGGAATAATATGTACAGTTTTCCAATCCAGAGGTAGTCTGGAAAGATTTAATGATAACTTGAACAGCAGGGAAAGGGGTTGACACAAAACTGTATGACATATATGAAGGATATGCTGGTGAATGCCTTCTGGACCAGCAAATTTATTCAGTTTGAGGGATATAAGTTCCTGTAGAACTATTGTATCAGTAATCAGAACTGGTTCCATTTTATGTAAGATATCATATAAAGAAGGTGTGGGACAAACACTACTGGAATTGGAGGAAAAACAGATGAGAATTGTTGGTTGATCCCTTCAACTTTCAGCTCAGGATCAGCAACTGATTGACTATTGTACAGGCTATTTGGGACTGTGCATCTGCTGCTACATTTTTGAGTGGCATAATTCCAGAAAGATTAAAGGTTATCCTTAACATCCTCAGCCAATTTTTCCTCAAACCTTTACCCTTAACCTCCTGTTCTCAATGTATGAACATTGTGCTCTCTGAAAATATGACACTCTTTGCAATGTGTTTTCTGTTATTCATACATCTGGAAAATCAATAATTTGATAATAGTCTTGAAAATGTTGAATTGAAACCAAACTTGATGGAAAATAGGATATATGCTCCTAATTATGCTTTTAGTAGACCTGCAATTGGTATGCAGCTCATGGGGGGAAGGCGGTTCCAAATCTATTTTGTTGAGCCTGCTCAATAGACTAACTGTAAGAATTCAACTGCAACAGTTACGGTTTTCTGTGTCCATTGTCAATCCGAACTTTATTCAGGAAAGACCATATTCTTGCCATCAATATTGGAAAAGCTTGATGGATAGTTGGGTGTGATTCCATTAGAGAAACATGTGATTTTTGTTCATTTTGGGCTGCACAAAAGTATTTTGGCCCTTGCTGGTCCAAAATTCTATCAAGAAAAAATTCTGACATGGCAAATCTTTTTATACATAATGAAAACCTTGTATAAATTTTTCAGTTCTTCTCCCTTGTTATCTTGCTACATGGAAATACTGAATTCCATGTAGCAAATTTCAGTTTGGCTGCTTGGCTCTATGTTTTTAAACTCAACTCAAACCCTCATAATGCTTTTGGTGCAGGTACTGCTTTTTCTTATAAGAGCTATGGACAAATTATGTGTTCACTAGTCCCTTATGCCTTTCATTTTGGATTCTTGGTTTAAACTCTTTTGGATGTGTTATGGAGTTGTCATTTTGTTTTAACGGTCTGAAAGACCATTAGCTGAATAGAAGTCAAGCATATGCAAACAGGTGGCAAAGGACCCCCTCCTTTTGCAAGATTGTTTGAAAAGACCAATCTAAAAAAAGGTGTCTTACTATGTTCTATAAATATGGCCTACTGTTCTTGTGTTTTTTTACCCTCCCCATCCACCCTCTTATCTAGTGTTGTAAAATTACCGTAAAGCAGCGTTCACAAGCGTGTCTAGCTAGAATCCCATGTCTAGACACGTGTCTAGCCAGAAATTTAATTTTTGTTTTCTCATTAATTGTTTTTTTCATTTTAGGCAAATATGCAACGCCAGACATAATAGTGAAGCACACTTAGGCAATTATTTTGCTTATCTCATCCATTATCTTGTGACAGTAAAAATAGGGATTACAATTTTGAAAGTTTTGCCTGCATAAGCTCTCTTGATTGGCTAGAAATGACAATTTGAAACTAAATTTGTAGTTTTAGCTAAGTACCAAATTTTACTCGTGAACGGTCATTGCCTAGACATTGGATTCTGGCTAGACAGGTGTCTAGACATGGGATTCCAGCTAGACGTTTGTGAACGCTGCTTAAAATAAAAACTCGGGAAGTAAAATTGGTAAAATAAGGTAAACTACAGAGCTACCTAGGAAACACAGGGTAAAATTGGTGTTTTAGAGTTGCCCTTTAGCTACAAGACCAGTTGAGCATTTCTTTATAAGCATCACATACAGCTTTTAATGAAATTTTTTTATGAATCTGATTTTTCCTAGGCTTAAAAAAGGTGACGCCCCTTCATCTAGAGTTCCAGCAACTTAATGCCTCAGCAATTGCCAGTGTCTGATTTCAGACATCCATTATGTAAAAAAGGGAATAAAAAATTAAATAAATAAATCAAATTTATTATTATTTGGGATTAAAATCATATTAGTCTTTTTTTCCTACATTTAAACATAAGATATGTTACCCTACCCTAACAACCTTGCGTGTTTAAAAAGCCATATTCAGCCACATTCATCATATCATGTACATATTATTTTTCTTTTACTTGTAAAAGTACCAAACAGGCTACAATTAAAAAAGAGGTTTGTAACACTTTGATGACTTTGATTAACTAAGCACTGCATCACAAGAGTGGAACATTCAGTCACTTTCACAATCATTAAGACTGTCTTCAAGAGGATTTGCTTTCAAATCTAGCTCATCTCCTTCAGACTTAGATTCCGATTCAGGTAACCTTGCCTCTTCCGAACCCCCTCCCACCCCTAAACGAAAGTCCAGGGTACAGCCCTGGGGATTAAATATCAATTACTAACTCCACCCTCCTATCGACTCTCTTTTAGAGCCAATTCTGTGTATATCTGATTATTATTTGAAAACAACTGCTGAAACACAAGGGCTGTTAAACTAGAATATGAATTTATTTTAGACACTGTAGTCAGTAACAACTCATTTGGTAGCAATTTGTCGAAAATCAGGATAAATCTTAGAAATGGGCACTGGAAATTTTGATTTCCAATTGACTGAGCCCCCTCCAAAGCTTATTTGACGACCCCTTCCACATGAAGTGGCTCTAGGAAAGAATAAATTAACAAATATTTATACATTGAACCCTTATGGGTCTTTACCTTTACCATAGGTAGTGCAATACAATTGCCCCTGACTTAAACAGGAGAGTAGATATTTCAATTTCCCTTCTAATGTAAACCCTCTTAACTCCCTGGTTACTCCCAAGGGTAAAATAGGGGAAATTTTCCATGGGGTCATTTTACGGGGAGGGGGGGGGGGGGGTAAACGCCGACTCTTGGGGAAAAGACGTCATGAATACAAGAACTCTCTGAGATGTGAAATTTAAAATAAAAATGAGGATATTGGTTCTGCATTGGCCCTCCACATTGTTGAAAATCCATATCATGTAGTTTTTTTTTGATAAGGCAACTCTAATATTTGAAGTAAATGGCTTCCTGCATTATTCTAGGAGGCAATTGAAATAAAAAAAAGTATGCACAAACAGAGGCGTTACTTTAAATAGAGATACTGGAGATATTCCTTAAAAGCCCAATTTGTAGTAACTTAAAATTAAAGGATTTAAATAAAAATTTTCTTCAGTTTTAAATTAGAATCATCTGTCCACATTTTTAATGAAAATTAGGTCAGTAGACAACCTAAGTCAATCACTAAGCATAGAATTCTTGCCCAATCTAATTGGTGAATAGTCTTTCATTTATTCTGGCTTGGTTTTTTGGTTTGTTTGATTCAGTCTTTCTTCTGCTCAGTTAGATTTAATTCAAAAGATTAGTTTTCCTTCTTCTTTTTTTTTAGCACTGAAGACGGCTGGAGAGAAGTCCATGACGAAAAATATCTGCCTCTGTCATTTCTGCTTCTTTTTTTGTCTGCTGGCTGGCAATACCCTCATTTTTCTCAGCCATTCAATTTTATTATTTTCTTTCTTGTTTATCATATGTCAATCCTACTTCTAGCCCTTTCTGTCTTTAACAGTTCACAGAACTAATGTAATTTTATTTCAGCTAATATTTCACCATTTTAAAATTATAATTACCTGTACCATAATACACTTTATCGTTCTGATAACAAAAGACTTGTCAGACAGATCGCTTTTAAACCAAGGAGCACAGCTATACACAAAACAAAATCATATTCAATCTTTTTTCTGACAGTCTATTCGTGCATTTGTGCTCTGAAAATTGCAAAGCCTCGCAAAATATGTCAGTAAAGTATGTAAGATACCGGTAAAATACGTAATTTACGTGAAATACATAAATTACATAAAATAGGTAAAATACCAATTTTACGGGGGTCCGTAAAATTTCGGTAAATTACGTAAAATACCCAATTTTGCTTTGACCAATTTTACCAGTTACAACACTACTCTTATCACAAAAGCTGGTACAAGGAAAGTAATTTTAAACTTACATCCTAAGGGGCAGCAGTGTCGATGGGGGCTAGGGCAAGGGGCAAGTGCCCCTCCCCCTAAAATTACTTTGTCCTCCCCCTTATATTTTGATAAATACCTTTTTTGGGTATTTTCATGTAAAAACGCTTTTATGGTATCTTCATTTGAAAAATTAAAAAAAAAAAACATGACAAATTTGCCACCCATAACATTCACCTCCCTAAATTCCATAATTGACACCAATGCCAAGGCATTTTACCCAGTGTGACAAAAAAAAGTCCTCTTACACCCCACCCTCCTAACGGTTGGGATCTTGTGCCTTCATCTGTTATAATTTAACATGTTTTTGTTGGATTTTTTTCTTTCTTTTTTCAATTAATTAAAAAAAAAAATCCACAAAAGATGTATTTCAAAGAGAAGTACGGATCTACTTTAAACCAAAGACGAACAGAAATAAAGTCAAATGATGATTCAAGCTTAAAATTTTGTGGGAAGTGGGAATACGTGTCTCAGTTGGGTCATTTAGACTCCCAGCCACAATCCATTCTGTGCAAGAGAAGGAGGATCTTGGTCATCCCAAAATCTATATTATTAGGACATCTACCAGAAAAGATGGCTTGGTCTCAACCAGACTTTGTTGGAAATAAGAACTAGCGTCTTAGTTTTGTATTTTCTGGAGTTGGCTGTAGTGCAATCTACAGAGGGAATAAAAGGGAAGGGATCTAAATTCTTGTTATCAGGGCATCTGGCAGAAAAGGTATATTGGATCTTAAGCAAATTCGATTCGAAGTAAGATTAAGTGTTCTAATTTCGTCTTTTGTTGTATGTACCCACTCTGACTTTTATTGGGGCAGGGAATCCCTAAATTCTCCTCACTTCAAGATCTGCCAGAACTGTTTGTCGAATCACATCCGAACTAGGTGAGGAGTAAGCATCTGAGTTGCTTTTTTGTGAGCTCATACCTGACCCAACTTGTGAGGGGAACCTGGATACCTGAATTGTTTTCATTAGGATATTTACCAGAATTAGTTTCCGGATCTGCACACACCTTAGTTGAAATTAAGGGCTAATGTAGTAGCCATGTTTTTAGGGCATTGGGATCTGATCCAACTTTTGTAAGGGAGGCACACTAGAAATTTTTTCATGGGAATATCTAGGAGATGGGTTTTCTGATTTCAACTGAACTTTGACAGAAGTAATCAAAGGGCTCTAATGTTTCCTTTAAGAGGTCTGTCCCCATATTGACCTACCTGAAGGGAGAAGGTCTCCAGGTTATTGCTATAAGCGCATTTGCCAGAAGAGGGCATCAGATCCCACCATCCAAACATAGTGAGAACTATGAGCTAAGCTTGTAGTCATGCCTTTTTGTTGCATGCTACTGACCCTACGTCAGTGAAGGGGGGGGGGAGGTAAAAATATAATAACAACCCAACAACTGGATGAGCGAATGAGATTCATATAATAAAATCTGGTCAACCTCTATGGTTGTGATATCAGGTGTCGGTCCTCAATCAGACATCTACAAGAAACAGGGTAAATTCTTTTCATCTCTACTCATTAGACTTGAAAGTATCCAGATCTGAGTGATCACAATTAAATTGGGGGGGGGGGGGGGGTAAAAACATAATAACAACCCAACAACTAGATGAGCGAATGAGATTTATATAATAAAATCTGGTCAACCTCTATGTTTGTGATATCTGGTGTCTGTCCTCAATCAGACATCTACAAGAAACAGGGTACATTCGTTTCATCTCCATTCATTAGACTTGGAAGTATCGAGATCTGAGTGATCACAATTAAAGTTATTGGAATTGGAAGCTGAAAGTTTAGTTGCACTTTTCAAGAGTTGTGAGTCCGATTCTGTGGAAATTATCACTTGTGTAACTTCATAACTGTGACCCATGGATTTCATTTGCTTCTATACATTGTGGGGCCTTGGAACTGGAGTTTGAGTCTTTGCTGATTTTGGAAAGAAGGATTTCTTGTATTCAAGTTTGTTTCTTTAAAAAACAAATAGAAAACTCTAACAAATAAAAAAAACGAGTTATGTTAACCTGAAAACTACACATTAGGTCTGCTTTGCAGATATATGCCACAGAGGAAGCTTAAAAATTTCCTGCCTAGGCCTTGCGCATGTCTTACCTATCTTTCAGCTTTCAGTTATAGTAAAATTTGAATATACACTGTCAACTACGTGTCAGCTACTATATCCTTTGTACGTAGCTGGGGTCAAATAATCTTATTAGTAATATCGTAGGTGGTTTCACCATAAATGCTCAGCACTTGACTGCCTGAATATCCAGCAATACCCTGAATACTTGTATTATATTATATTTTATTAATATTTGTATTATTATTTTCAAAATAAAAATTCCTGCATATATATATACATATATATATATATATATTATATATATATATATATATATATATATATATATATATATATATATATATATATATATATATATATATATATATATATATATATATATATATATATATATATATATATATATATATATATATATATATATATATATATATATATATATATATATATATCATTATTCTCAAGGTAAAATTCTTGCATCTATATATTTGCATATGAAAGGACTATTTAATGTAAGAAAAAAAATCCTAAATTCATCTACTAACTGCAATTAATATTTGCATCTAGTGCTTGCAGAAATGTTGCTGATAGGTGTTTGATAATCATTGTAAATCAAAGAAGCGCTTGAATATGAAAAGTCTGATGATGAAGTAAGTTTGATTCTAGTATATTTTTTAATTTGCAATCTGTGTTAATAGTTACTTCACTTTTTACAGTAATGGCGACTCCCAACGAATTCTTATCAGTGGAAACAAAGGACAATGAGCATGAGCCAGCGTCCAAACGGAAACGTAAACAAGCACCTAGTGCGTCCGTCGAATCGTCTATAGAGCCATTTCCTAGCTCTGTTCTAGAGCCGCCCATGGAGTCTGATGAAAGTGAAGTGACTAGTGGCATAGATAGCAAACGAAAGCGCAAACTTTGGGAGCAGTGGTCTGCAGACGAGATTCGGTGCTTTTTTAGGGCAGTTTATGAATATGGAAAAGATTTTATTGCCATCATGAAATTTTTTCAGCTAAGAAAAAAGAAAAAAACTAAAGAACAAATAAAAGATTTTTATTATAGAACATTTCATAAGTTAGAAAAGTTTGTTCAATTTCCAAAGAATACTCCCAAAATAGCTGCTGAGCTTTATTGTATAGTCAATTTTAGTCAGCTTTGGAAAAAGCTGGGTATCAGTAGAATGTACCGACACCTTGTCACAACCTTTAATGAACTTGTACACAAAGGCGTTGCCAAGACGAAAGTAAAGGGAAAGTATTATAAATTTTTCACACCTAATTGTAAGGCTTTAAGAAAATTAAATGAAAGTGAAATAATGTCTGGCGCGCAAGCTACACCTGAAAAAATTTGGATTGAATTTTATCCAAGTCAAAACAGTTCAAGTTGGAAAGTACAAAGCGCAGCTCATAATCCATTATTGAAACTATATGTACCTGTTGAAAAATCCTTGAAATCAGTATTTAAGTTCCTTAGAAAAAGATGGTCCTCCCCCAAGATCAGACTGAAAGAGAGTCTCCTTGGCCAGGTAGAACACTACAATGACTACACTGATACTCTGAAACTTGTGCCACTTAAAGGCTCTATCATTAAAATTCCAGCCATCAAAGAAGTTGATGTTGTTAAACAAGGCAATATCAGCTTTGATCATTACCAAAAAAGACACAATCTAAGAACAGAGGTCAAGTCAAACGCTGAAGACAATGTTTTTAGTCCTAAAAGTGATGAAGTGCTGATTAGCGAAACGCACGTTGAAGTTCCACTGCAATCTGACCCTTTAAATCAAAGCTTTTGGGAGCAAGATAATTTGTTTGATCAGGCTTTTGCTGACCCTGAATATTTGGAACATGGCAACATTGAGCTTGATAGCCAAGACGAGGAAAGCCCAGAAAAAATTGAAAACCTTTTTGATGGTCTGTCTGAAGAAGAAACAGTGAAAAGGATACAAACTGGGTGGAATGAAAATGACTGTGGTGATATTTCGATTGGGCATCTGTATTCCTATTTTGGCGCAGGGCAAAATTTAAAGTTAAATTACCATTTTGAAAGCTCGATAGTAGGTTCTAGAGAAAGCTTAAATAGCGTTTTGGAAGCTCTGCTTTCTGTTGGAAGAAGCTTTGCAGGTAAAAAAGCAAGGACGCCATCGAATCAAAAAATATTTCAGTGTCAGTGTGGTCATGTTTGTCCTTTAGCAAGCACTCCTGGAGTGACCCCAAAACTGGAACCATTACAAGCCCAAACACTTTCTCCAAATTCTAAAAGTTCGCCAGTTCCTAGTCTTAGTGCTGATGAAAACGTTTTCAAGCATCCTGTTGTACCTTTTCGAAAAAGAGCCTTCAAGACACTAAGTGAAAGTGCAGACGAATCTCAGCAGATGACCAACTTGCAGAATAGGACTAAAAAGGTTCGACCTCGAAAGTTGTCAAAAAATAGAAATCCTCAGTTACCCGATACAGCTATTTCTGTTTCATCTGTACTGCCTGTTCCCACCTCTATTCAAATCACAATTGGAGAACAGCCAAGTCATCAGTCGGCTATTAAAGAGTCCACGGAAACTGGTGCTTCGCCATTTGTCAATTTTGGTCGTGATGTGCTAAACCAGTTAGAACCATTAAGCAACATCGAAATGCAACAATCAGGCCAAGAACCCTTTAAGTTGCTGGATTGTGAATTGTCTAATATTAGTATCTCTGATCTGTTAACTACGCCAGTAAAAGTGTCCCCTGAAGATATGCTTTTAAGCCCTCCTTTGTTCTCCCCAGAGGCCCTTAATACAAACAAGCATGAACCAGGTGTCTCTCAGTGTACTAATCTTGCCAAAAATGCTTGGGGGAGCTCAGAGGATAGCTTTAGCTCCTTTAGTAAAGTTCTAGGTTCAAGTACAGATATCAATAATGACACTAGCAAGACCCTCTCTGAGGATACTATCAACAGGCTGTTGAATCAGCTTAATTCTGTGGATACAGGTCAGCCTCATGTTAGTGTAGATTTGGCTGATATGAATGAAGTCCTTGCTCAGCTGAAAACCCCTGTAAAGTCTAGTGCTGAAAAAATAGTTGCCGAAGATACTTTTAGTAGCGTTTTGAGTATGTTACAGTCTCCACAGAAAAATGAGAAACAACAAATAACTATGAATATTGGTGACCTAAATGAACTCCTCATGTATTTGAAAACCCCGGTTAAAAAGTCTGATAAGCAAGCAGTAGATAATAGCAGCAGTTTTAGGGAAATTACTAGATACATTGATAATGTTGAAGTTCAACCGTTTTCAGGGGGGCCATTGCCCTTTGTTGATAGGGTTGAAACTGTTCTGATTCCCTCAGACATGAGTGGCCAACCTCAAGCCGAAAGTATTGCAAATAAGGTTGAGCATCAAGCAAGACTTCTGGAGTTAAATACTCCTGTTAAGTATCAATAGAAAGGCCAATTGTGTCATTTCATGAAAGTTTAGGGGGGGGGAGGAGGAAATTTCTCATTTGTTTTTCAAATTTAGGGTGAAAGTACAAAGAGATATTTTTCAATAAAAATATCCCAAAGAGATATTTTCGAAAATTTAGGGGAGGGCACAGACCTCCTCCCTGCTCCCTCAGTTCATTGAAAAAGGTCAAGTGTTATTTTGTATTACAAGGAGGAGGGGATGCTTTACTCAGGATTGGAAGAGAGTTTAGTTCCTAGCCAAATTTATTCAAATGTTAAGTTATTTCTTTTTATGCTAGAAAATAAACTTCGAACAATTTGATGTAAGAAATTGCCCCCCCCCCTCTCATTTTGATTTTACTTTTTTGTGCGTTTGGACTGTAAAGAGGTTTTATGCTAGTAGACATTGTTGTCAGAAAATGTTTTTCAACAGAGAATTGTATAGTTTTCTTCCTCATTTGGATTTAATAGAAGTTTCGCCTATTTTAAGTTACAATAATATACTTGAGTCCCTAAAATATATAGCTTAGAAAAAAATTCAACTGACTGACAAATTATATGTAAAATCGTTTGTTTCATATAAATGAACTTCTGATCATCATAAACGACATTAAGGTCATTGCATACAATTCTCAGACGCTGGAACACCTTTTCTGTTCATCATGAGAAAGATTAGTACTAAGTTTTGAAATAATGGTAAGCTCTCAAACTCAACTCAAAACTTACAACCTGTAAAAACATGCTTGGTTAACCGACGAACTGTTTACACTATAATTATGGAATATTTGCTATCGGTGTGGCATCTGTAATATAGTGTGGTGGTAAATCATAAAAAAATAGTTTACGTAAATATAAAAACAAAACAGATAAAATGTCAGTTTGACTTTTGTTTTCTTGAAAAAAAGTCAGGGGGGGGGCTACTGAGCATGATCCCCCCTCCAAGATTTTCGTCCGACCATAAAAACGTAAAAGGGTACAGGTGCGTTATATGGTCACTTTTATATATTTTACAAGGAAACCAGTCTCGAAAACCCGACAGACGGGTTAATTGCAAGAGACCGCTATAGAGAAATGCAATGCAAAGCGTGATTTTCATTGCGTTTACTATATTTAAACTGTTGTTTTTTGGGGTTTAGGGGGGGGGGAAGGTACCTAGGTTAGGTTACATATTTAATACATGTTATGCTTTACCCCCCATACCCCCCCTGACCCCTAATGGGCAAATATATAGCCCAAATTTGTTTATAAACTATTATATATTCATCTTATTTTATTTTATTTCATTAATATTAACCAAACTTGACTTTATAGAAGTGACCATATAATGCACCAGCACCCGTAAAAGAAATGCATAAAAACACATTTTTGATGCTTCCTTAAAAAGATTTGTACCCCCCCCCCCGAACAAGAATCCTTGATACTTCCAGTATCAGTTTTTTTCTTATAACATTATCCAATAAAAAAAATAAGGGGGTATAGCTGTAAACCCCACAAGGGTAATCCAACTCATACATGCTGTGTAAAAAACATCTGCCTCTGTGGCACGTCTTATTAGGGTTTCGACTATCCTATTGTCATAAACTTAGCGCTGTTTTTTCTAGACTAAAGGTTGTTTTACTACTGCGTCAGGAAAAGCCACACGGGGAGAGTTTTAAACTAAAATTGCCAATTAAGGTTATATACAACAACCATGATAGGCTAATGAGGATCGAAAGCAAAAACAGAGTTGCCACTTAGGTACTAGACGCTCGAGTTTTAATATTTAATTTTTGACTGTGATAGTTTTACCGTTTGATCGGTTTTAATCGCATCAGTGATGTTTTTAAGTTTCAGTTTATCTTATATTTTTCTGTAGTGAGTTTTTATGTCAGCAGTAAACGTTTTTTCGAGATCAATGAAGGTCGTATTAAGACTCTGGAATATTTTATAACTAGCAGTAGATCCTGTCAGACATTAAATAAAAACACTAATTTTTCAACTTAAAGTAAGGAGCAACATTAAAACTTAAACGAACAGAGATTATTTCGTGTATGAGGGGGGCTGCCCCTTCCTCAACCCTCGCTCTTTACGCTAAAGTCTTGAAGCTCTTTATAAGTAAGCCTCTTTGAAATTCAACGGCCCTTGTGTTTCAGGAGTCGTTCTTAAAGAATTCGGACAAAAAGTCCAATTTTAGTGTAAAAGGCAAGGGATGAGGAAGAGACAGCCCCCCCTCATATACGGAATAATTCCTGGTAGTTTTAAGTTTTAATGTTGCTCCGTACTTTCCATTGATAAAAACTTGTTGTTTTTGAATTTAATCTCTGACCGTTTTTCAAATCAACCAGGGGCTGTGGTGATCATGTTATCCTCAAAGGAATGTTTGCTGGACCTTTCAACAATTCCTAATCAAATGGCTGTCTAAAAAATTTGATCGGATGTCTTTGAGAAAAAAAGGGCGTGGGAGGGGGTTCGTTGCTTTCCAATATTTTTGGTCACTTAAAAAGGGCACTAGAACTTTAAATTTCTGTTCGAACAAGCACTCTCTCGATCTTCCATGTTCATTGTTTCGATACGGTCACCCCTGGAAAAAAAAAAAAAAAAAAAAAAAAAAAACGCGCAGACGTTATCTTTCCTTTGGCCAAAAACACATACTTCCACATTTTTGTAGATAGGAGCTTGAAACCTCTACAGTAGGGTTCTCTGATATGCTGAATCTGATGTTATAACTTTCATGAAGATCGGTTGACTTTTTGGGAGTGTTCACCCCCTTTTCGAAAATAAGGCACTATTAATGTACTAATTGCTATCAAATTTTCTTTTTTAGAATTTCGGTTGCTATTGGGCTGAATGGCTCCTTACTTACAGTTCGCTATAACAACCTATTGTACAAGTCATAAAAACATGATAAAAACCACTGGGTAAGATGGCTTCAGGTTTGACTGTTTCAAGAGCTGAGATTTTTGAACATTAGATATTTATAGGTAGACATTTAATATTTAGTTACTCAGGGATTAGTTAAAACTACAGAAAGTTAGAAGGCTTGCTAAGCTCTATCGCTGTCCTCAATACTGGGGCGGATCCAGGATTTTTTTTTAGGGGGGGGGAAATAGGTTGATCTGATATTAAAAATAAGGGAAGGGGGGCGCAAAATAGGTTGATCCAATAAACTTGCATTGGGAGCAAGTTTAATTAACACAAACTTGAGTTAATTAAGTAAATTACACTACTTTAGACTACGCTAGGAGGGGAGGGGGGAGGGAGTCCCCCTCGCCCCCTGAATCCGCCACTGTCTCAAGATTACTCTTATATGATTTTAATTTATCCTCCATTTGATCTCTCTCTCTCTCTCTCTCTCTTTGCGTTTTCGCTGGGTGTTTTTGGTTTCAAATCCATTTTGTATATTTGTTTGAGATACAGTATGTAGTTTAATATTTCATTTTAAATCCTCACCTTATTCAGAAGACTTAAGACACTATTTGGAAAGCTAAATCAGCTTTGTATATGGAATTGTAAAAATAGTTAAACGGTAACAAAACATAAATTACATGTAAATTGCATAATTATCCATAACAGGAGACAAAACGTATCAAACAGTTCGTGGTAACGAACTGTAAGTAAGGAGCGACCCGGTTTAATGATTACCGAAACTCTAAAAAACGGAATTTTGATACCAATAGATACATGAAAAGAATCAGATTTTAATGCTGATTTCAAATATATAATTTTCATCAAGTTCAGTTTTACCCATCAAAAGTTACGTGCCTGAGAAAATTTGGCTGATTTTAGAAAAAAGAGGGAAAGACCCTCTTAAAGTTATAAAACCTTAATGAAAATCACACCATCATATTCAGCGTATCAGAGAACCCTACTGTAGAGGTTTCAAGAACCTATCTACAAAAATGTGGAATTATGCATTTTTTTGCCAGAAGAAAGATAACGGATGCGTGTTTATTTGTTTGTTTGTTGTTTTTTTTTTGTTTTTTTTCCAGGGGTGATCGTATCGCCCCATGGGTCCTAGAATATCATGGGAGGGCTCATTGGAACGGAAATTAACTGTTCACGTGCCCTTTTTAAGTGACCAGAAAAATGGAGGGCAACTAGGCCTCCTCCCACGCTCATTTTTTCCCAAATTCACCCGATCAAAATTTTTAGATAGCCATTTTGTTAACCATGGTCGAAAATATGATAACTATGTCTTTTAGGATGATTTAATCCCCCGAAGTCCCCGGGGGAAGGGCTGAAAGTTATGAACTTTACCCAATGTTAACATATAGTATTGGTTGTTGGGAAGTATACAGACGTTTTCAGGGGGGATTTTTTCTGGTAGGTGGAGGGGTGGGTGGGTCGGGGGTTATATGCGAGGATCTTTCCATGAAGGAAGTTTTCATGGGATAAGGGACATTGCTATGAAGGGGGCGCCGGATTTCCCAGCATTATTAAAGAAAAAGATCAGAAATTAAATTAAAAAAAACAAGTTTTTCAACTGAAAGTAAGGAGCAACATCAAAACTTAAAACGAACAGAAAATATTACGTATATGATTGGGTTCACCCCCTAGTCAATACCTCGCTCTTTAAGCCAAAGATTTTTTAGTACTTTCATAAGAGTTATTTATTCTAATTAACGGCCTTTGTGATTAAGGGGTCATTTTTAAAGAATTGGAACAAAATTCGAACTTTAGCTTAAAGAGCAAGGTATTGACTAGGGGGCAAAACCTAATATACGTATTAAAAATCTATGAATATAGAAGTTTGTTACGCAAGTTCATTCGTAAGTTACGTATATTTATTACTAATAAAAACGTTCGTAAGTAAAATTAAACAAGTTTCGAGAAAGCCAGTTACCCAAATAAAAGTAAAATTAATATGCAATTTTTTTTTTAATCATTCATGTAAGGTGAGCCAAAATCAAAACCTGCATTAATTCAAAAACGTTCAAAAAATAAATAAAAAAAACTAGCTTTTTTAACTGAAAGTAAGGAACGACGTTAAAACTTAAAACGAACAGACATTACTCCTTATACGAAAGTGGCTGTCCCCTCCTCAACGTCTCGCTCTTTACGCTAAAGTTTGACTTTCTCACAACTCTATTTTTTTAAACGATAAAAAACTTTAGCGTAAAGAGCGAAAAATATTACTTTAGCGTAAGTAAAATATTTGACTTTCAACATGATTTAAACAAAAGTCACTTTTTTGTTTACATGACCCAGTTTTTTTATATTGGCTTTCATATAGTTTGTTTAATTTACTATTCAATTTATTTTTTTATTTTGTTTTTATGAGCCGACCATAAAATAATTTTTTATTATGATAATTTATTTTTATTATTAAATTATTAAAATTATTATTTATTTTTATTATTAAATTAATGATAATTATTATTTTATTACAATAATTTTTTATTATAATTTTTTATTATTTTTTATTATGGTAAATTATATTAATAATTTACTGTAAATGGGCTTTACACCCATTGACAGGGGATACTATTTTCTGGATAGAAAATATTACCTGTTTTGTTTAGATGGAACTTTGTAGACAGTCTCTCTTTTAGAATATCTGATTTTTATCATATTTATTTTTACCGCAAATCTAAAATTTTAAAAAAAATATAAATTAAACTATGAGAACTGAAAAAGACAACGTAGTAGGGGGTGGTATGATGAAAAAGATGGAAAAATGAAACCCTTGCTACTAACGCCACAAATTCTTCAAAATTTTTAGACGCTCTGGAACTTTTCTGTTTCATATCACTCAACAGATTGTTGCTCCTTAACCGAGCTCAGTAATTTATCAGCAATGCTAGAACATATGAATACCAGATATTTCCACTTTGGCAACATCACCTTCACACATATAGTTTGTTTAATTTACTATTCAGTTTATTTTTTTATTTTGTTTTTATGAGCCAACCATAAAGAACTATAAAATCATTGCTTATCTGCTCTTATTGCTAATTAAGCAGTTTCACACCTAGGAATAAGTGATCCTTAGGTTCTTTGAGAAAAAAAAAATGTTTATACTACCTCATTTTTTTTTTAAGCCGCCTCTCTTTTACCATGTTGATGTTTTGATTCTATTGTAAATATGTTACAATATTGACCGCATTAGCAAAAATGAGGTCAGTAGACAGGCAAAACTAATCGCTAGTAGGGGAATTCTTGCCCAATCTAATTCATGAATTGTCTTTCATTTGTTCTGTCATTGTCTTGTTTTTTTTTTCATTTTGTCTTCTTTTTTTGTTGGGTTTCACTTCAAAAGATTCTTTTTTTTTTGTCTGTGTTTGAACGCCGAGGACGGCATCTGTTTTAATCAGATGTCACTTGGGCATTGCTAAGAGCTAGATGTTACTTACTAACAGCTCTTACATTTAGCTAATTTTGTTTTTGGTTAAAAGGAGATTTCGTATATTTTTATCAGGTTAGTTTGGGTCAATTCCGATCATTTAGAGAAAGAGGTCAATCCTTCATGACTGAAACCTTATATCCTGTATAAACTATTCTCTGCAGTATCTGATGTTCTTCAAGGTGTTATGTGGGGCTACTGAATACACCGTGTTTTCATTAGAAAGTACCCCTACAAGCAACCTGACAAAAAACAATATAGGATGACCTATCAAAGATAGGCTATTTTTTGACGAAATTCATGGTTTTGGGCCATAAAAAGTTAAGGTCTGATAAGCGACTAGACAACAATTTACGTAGAGTTGGCCGTAATCATAAGGCCGTAGAGGTTTTACGGCCGTACGGTTGGTTTTCTCCCTAGAGTTGTGTCTATTGAAATTCCCTGTAAAGGAATCAACAGAGCGGCTCTAGTAGGCTGTATTGAATATAGAAAGATCAACTACTGTTACAATTATGTTGTTCAACATTTGACAAAAGTTAGCTAAGACCCCTCTATTAGGTTTTTACCAAAACTACTTTCGAGTTTTTTGTTCTTTTTTTTTTTTTTTTTTTTTTTTTTTTCTCGCCCAAAATTACGTTTCTGAGAATTGTTAGCAAAAAATTTTGTTAGCTAATAATTCTGTTACCGTGAGCTAAACAAAATTGTTACCAAACGTGCTAGTTAAAAATTGCTAGGAAAAAAAGCCTTAAAAACTGCTAGAGGTAAAAATTGCTCAGTAATACTATAAAGTTGGAATAAAAACCGTACTAGAAAGCTAGTTGCTCATAATCATGAGTTAATCAGGATAGATAGTACTACACAAAGGACAAAGTGAGAGGAAATTTAAAGGGAATTCCATCCCTTCCAAGTTTGTCTGAAGGCCCCCTTCAGAAAGATGTGGGATTTGTTACGTAAAATTGCGTTTATTTATTCTCGACCCCCTCCCCTGAAAAATATCTGATTCTCCCTCCAAGGTTTTTTATTCTATCACCCTTATAGAATTTTGTACTCTGGAAATGCGTCATAGATGTAGGAAAATGCGATTGCCAGAGAAATCTTACCGCATTTTGGAGCAAAAAGCCCTAAATACTTGAATAAAAGCTGTAATAGAAAGTATAGTCGCTGTATTGAGTAAATGTATATGTATTATATGAAATACAATACATTGTAAATGTATTTATCAATAATTGTGTGTATCTATCAATACATAGTAAATGTATTGAGAATTCCTCCACCAAAGTTAGGCTAGTCTGATGGCCTCCTTCAGAAAAGTTCGGAATTTGTCACCCAAAATCGCATTTTATTTTTGACTCCCCCAGTCAAAAATATCTGACTCTCTCTCCAAGGCTTTTTACTCTATCGACCTTATATAAATATTTTTGTTCTCTGGGAATGCATCATCATAGGAAAATGCGATGATTGTCAGAGAAACCTTGCTGAATGTCGGAACAACTCGCATTCTTCCTTAGAAAGCGCGTCACTATCATTTTAGAGCTACTTGAATTACTGCTGTTGTATCTTGTGTATTTCTTAGGACTATCTTTTGTTAAAACGCAAAAATTGTTTTGTATGATAATTGCTAACATAAATAATTTTTAGAATAATCTTTTTTGCTGCCACTTTAAAAAGAGTTTAATTATTCTTGATATTTTTGGTTCGTTGCAGTCTTTTGCCGACAAGGCGTTTTCTAAATTTTGGGTATGTGTTCGTTTGTGTGAAAGGTATGCATTATTTCATGATATTCTTTATTTAGAATAGAATCACTTTTCTTAAAGGTATGTAAAATATATGTTGTAGTTAGTTATATACTTACAGTACCTCTCTTGCTTTTATTTTTTCTTAACGTTATTATATTTAACATATTGTATACTTTTTTTTGCGTTTTCCGTAGATCTTTGCTGTGTTTAATCCCGAGAATTGTTAATTTGGATTGAAATAGATCTTTTATCTGAGTCGGTCTTTGGTCTACAAAAATTTTATAGTTATAGGGATATTCAATAATTTTTAATAGGGATGTATGTAAAAGGTAATGCCTGTTCTGGGTGAAAATTTCATCCGAGTATTCTGGATGGTATTTTCATCTGAGTATTCTCCTTGATTCACCAGTGAGTTTTCAGTGACTGCATCTTCACAAATACGTCCTGAGACCACACTGGCTATATATAACGTACGAAAAAATTGAAAATGCGAAGAAAAAAAAATATAAAAATACATTTATATACATTACAAAATATATTTTAAATGTTTTCACTTTTTTAACTTTAATAAAAGATAAATTACTAAAACTTTAAGGAATAAATAGCAGTATATGAATATTTAACTGACAATCCACGGTCATTTGTTGTTTTTATTTATTTTTTTTTTTTTCAGTAAAGTGCAAATATTTTTCTGATCTTGAGAAGGCATGGTCAGCCCTACACATGTTTATTTTCGCTCCTTTTGAATTTGACTAGGTTATTTATTGTAATTTCTGTTTGTTTCGGGGCTCATTTATTTATTGATGGTGGTTTGTGGTAGTTTTATTCTTGGAAGATTATTTGATTTTATTGCTGCTCATTTTTGGTTTAATGGATCTCTTTACCTTTTTTTGAAAAACTCGTTTTGTGGAAAATGTTTTTTAGAATTAATTTCTTGTAATATCGAAAAAATGAGAGAAAAAATCATGACCAAGGTTACTGAAAAAACAAATGAATGTGGATTGACTGTTTAATATATATATATATATATATATATATATATATATATATATATATATATATATATATATATATATATATATATATATATATTATATATATATATATATATATATATATATATATATATATATTATATATATATATATATATATATATATATATATATATATATATATATATATATATATATATATATATTATATATATATATATATATATATATATATATATATATATATATATATATATTATATATATATATATATATATATATATATATATATATTGATGTTCATTCCTGAAAGTTAATAATTTTGGATTTATTAAAGTTAGAAAGAGAAATATTTAAAATTTGTTGTGTTTTCAGTAAACTGCAAATTATGTTCTGGCCTGTCAACCCTACTCCTCTTAGTTTCTGCTCGTTTAGAGTTTGACGCGGTTATTTATTATAATATGTGTTCTTTTCGGGTTTCATTAATTTATTTATGGTAGCTTTATGCTTGAACAAATTATCTGGCTTTGTTTATGCTCCTCTGTGGTTTAATGTTGCTCTTTACTTTTCTTTGGAAAACTTATTTTGTGGAAAAAGCTTTCAAAATTAATTTATGTTCATTTTTAACTGACATAGTCTTTTTCATTGGTTAAGATTAAAATATTAAAATATTTTCGTTTTTTTTCTAGAAGAATCCAGGTTTTGGCTTACTATTTATATTTTGAATGAAAGTTTTCAATAATTTTTAATAATATAAGCTCTTTTGAAAATCTCGATACACAAAATATATTTGGATTTAGTTTCACACCTCAAATTTCTCTGAAAAATAAAACTTAATACCCTATTGTTTTCCCAAGCATTGTAGGTATGCTATTTTGACAACCCAAATACACTTTACCCTCTTCATTTAGTTCAATAGTAAGAGCAGAAGTAGTAATAGTAATAGCCCTGAAATGTCAACTGAATAACTTCAGTCATTCTTGAGTTATTGCTCAGGCGTCTTATTGACAACCAGGATTCCCAGAGTCCCTTTTGATTTAGTTTAAAAGTAACATAAACTTTCTCTGAAAGTTTCACTTTATATCATGCTCCAGTCCTAAAATACTCCGCCTGGTATCTTGACAACCTGGATGCACTTAAACTATTTTGAGTTATTTCAAAAGTAGCAGTAGTAGTAGTAGTAGTAAAAGTAGTAGCAAAAGTGGTTGAATTACTGGCAGCCCTGAAAGTTTCAGCTTAATACCCTAAGGTGTTGTAGGGATATTGCTAACACACCCCTTTGATAACCCACACGTACATTGTGTGTTTTAATTCAGTTCAACACCACCCTCGCCATTCCTGTAAGTTTTACTAATGCCCTAGTATTAGCAATAGTAGTAGTAATAGTAGCAGAAGTAATGGTCGGAGCATTGGGATCAGTTTTAGTGATAACAGCAGTAATATTAATAGTAATATTGTTTAAACTGTGCCGTTTTGGTCTTGTTCAGCATCCCTTTTTGTCAGTGAGGCTCAGTATTTTTGTCAGCCCACCAAAATGCTGTTTTCGATGCCAGTCACTAAACCAACTTGCAAAAGATAGTAACGAAGCGTTGAAATGTATCATATGCAGCGAAGGACATCAAAGGATATGCCATGCATCCCTGGAAATGTGAAATGCGTGCACAACCGGGGGGAAGCACCCGTCATTTAGCTTAAAGTGTAGAGTTATCCGAGATGCGGCAAAATCTAAAGCTCAATGAGTGTTATTTCCATTTACTCAATAAATATATACAGACATGATTCCCATAAGTTACAATTCCTGTATGACAGAATCCATAAGCATGAAGTGTTATGGTTTCAGGAACATTTGCTTACAGAAGAGAATATGAGTATGTTTGAACGTAGTCCAGACAAACAATATTTTTTCCATTCCGCTATTCGAAAGAGCTCAGCTGGTCGACCTTTGGATGGGATTGGACTCGTAATTAATCGAGAGCTAAATTCATCCCTTATTGAATCATTTGATTACTTTTTAGCAGTTAAAGCTGAAGCAGCTCCGATAACCAACATTGTGACTGTTTACTTACCCACGAATTATAGAAACCAGGCTTCAGAAATGAAGTTCAACGACGCCTGCTCTCGCCTTGGCCGACTACTAGCTCGGCTGTGCAATGAAAGAGAGGTAATATGCGGTGACTTCAATTCCTCACCAGACGACGATACGCGGTTCACTTCATTACTTACCTGTTTGCCAACAGGGATGCGACTTGTACCAAAAGATAAAAGTTTTACCTACATCCATAATACCTCTGGTGCAACTTCTGATATAGACCATTTTTTCCTGCAACTTTACGGCCTGTGATAGACTGAGTAAAGTTGATAGTGAATGCGTTTGTAGTAACCATCTTGGCCTTAGCCTCCGAATAAGTAGGGCTTCCCACAAACGGGCTAGAAAGTCGCAATGGCACACCCTTGATGATTGGGGTAAAGCTGATCCTGTGTTATATAGAACGGTTCTAGATTCTGTGCTTTCGAAAATTAAGATCCCGTTTCAGCTACTTGAACACGGTTGTTCTGAAGACCGAACTGGACTTAATATTTTTACTGAGGAATTAATTCATAGTGCGAAAGTAGCACAAAATTACGCTGTACCTGTTTCGAAAGTTCGTCTTGGCACGCGAAAGCCCGAACGGTCAAACCCACAAGTAAAGGCAGCAAAAATCGTGTCAAACAGTGCTATCGGGAATGGAATTCGCAAGGTCGACCTAGATCTGAGACGCTGTTCTGTGTTGTGGAAAAACAACTAATATACAGAAAGAAGGGGGTGACAATAGCAGTAGCGCCATTGGGGGGGGGGACGGGGAGAATACCCCCCCCCCCCTCTGTTTTTTTGAGGGGCAGAATTTTCAACTCTGAAGCTCTTAGTTTATTCTTCCTTTTCCAAATTTTTTTGTTGCTTTCGATTTATTCCTGAAAAACGAAAAACCAGGTCACTAGAAAACAGCAAATTGAAGACACTCAAAGATTTACAGCAAAGTCACCCATTTGAAGAATATATCTTTTTGCATGGTTTCGTCGTATTCAGCCTGTCACATTATACTGTCTCCCATAATTTGTGATATGCCATGCTAAAAACATAATATCATTTGATATTATGATAAGATATGGCGCAAGAGCATTCATCAACATAGGATTGAGAAAGTGAAGACATTTCAGAGCTGGTAAGGCAGCACGAAAGCAGTGACCAACACAAAGCATGTACCATTTCCTGGACCAAATTTAAAGACATTCAGACGGAGACGGCCGGATCTGTTGCCTTATGGCTCTCCAAAGAACGGGAAAAGCAAATATTAGAGAACAGACGGTATGTAAAGGCTCTGCTAACAACTACAGCCTTACTTCTACGGCAAGGTCTTGCGTTTCGTGGCCGTGATGAAGGAGAGTCCAGTGCCAATCGAGAGAATTTCGTTGAGATGGCAAGTCTTAACGGAAATCAACCCGAACCTGATGGGCAAGTCTTGCAAGGCCTATGGCCATTACTTGTCACACGAGTACCAAAATGAATACATTAAGGTCATAGGAAATAAAATTAAAAGTTCTATCGCGGAAGAAGTCAGAGAAGCAAAATATTTTGCAGTTCTTGCTGAAGAAATAAAAGACCTCTCAAAAAAGGAATAACTTGCGATTTTAGTGTGCTATATACATGATATGAAAATCAAAGAGAGAGCCATAGGTTGCTACCACATGCGCAAGGTTGACGCTGAGAGTTTGGCGACTTTATTTACAACGAAATAAAGGGTATTGGCCTTGACTGGTCAAAATGTGTCGGACAGTGCTATGACGGGGCGAGTGTAATGACCGGACGTTTTTCAGGAGTACTGGCCCGTCTCCGGGAAAATTCACCGCAAGCGATGTACACTCACTGTCATTCCAATAGACTTAACCTTGTTATTGGCAATGCAGAAAAAACGAAGAATTTCGTCAGTATTTTCAGTTTTGCAAACAGTTATGGTTTTGTTTCTAACAGCAACACTCGATTCCAATTGTTTGTCGAGGCCCAAAAACTGCCAACGTGTCCGTGTTAACGCTTGAACTGACAGTTGTGACACGTTGATCTTACTGGTATAGATCAGTGACTAAAATTCTGGTAAGATATGACTGCATACTTGCAGTTCTGTCAGTTGTTCAAGAATCTTCTGACAGGGAGGAAGCAGCAGAAGCTACAGGTTTTAAGAATCAACTAGAGTCATTTCCCTTCATATTCAGTTTGCATGTCATTCACGAAGTTCTTGCAGTGATCAACCCTCTTTCTGAACAACTGCAGGCCCTAGATCCGATCGCTTGAGACGCCTGCGCTTTAATCACCACAACAAAAAACCAACTGAAGACAATGCGTAACGTCGAGTATTTTCGAGTCTTATACGACAAGTCTAAGGAGATGGCTAAGAGATGGCAAGTCTAAGGAGAGTTTCGGCGCTGATCTGTCGGAAACAAGCGCTCTTGCTTCAACCATACCAGCAAAATCAAAACGAGTTCACAAGATATCCAGAAGACTCAGGAGCTATTTGATGACATCAACAATTGGAAAGCACAGCACTGAATCCGAATGCACAAGAACAGAAAAGACAATGCGAAGGGAGTTCTACGAGGTTTTGGACAGTGGTAAATGAGTTTGAAGAGCGTTTTTCTGTCCATCTGCGAGTGCTAGAAGCCACACGATGCTTTAACCCCAAATCTGAAGACTTCTTGAAACAGATTTACTTCTCCAGATCGCAACATACTTCGATAAGGCTGGCATCGATGTTATAGAGCTGAAGAGTCAAGCTTTGATAGCTCGTGCATATGTGTTGCAGCTTCCACAGAAACCGGCAAACGCTTTAGATCTTTTCGAAAGCCTAGGAAGATTGAAAGAAGATTTTTCTGAGGTTCTTGAAGTCGTGAGGGTAGTCCTCACACTCCCGCTCACAACATGCCCAAATGAACGATTTTTCTCTGTGTTGACATTTGTGAAGGATTACCATTGGACAACAATTGACAACGAGCGACTTTCGTATTTGCTCCTTGTGTTCCCTGAAAAGGCTGCAGTGAAGGAGCTCGATTTTGAAAAGCTTGTGGACGACTTCGCAAAAATGAAGCCAAAGAGATATCCATTGCTTAAATAACTGCACGTAACTTTCAGTTTTTAATTTGTGTGGTAAATGTTCCATCTTGTAGTGATTTTTTTTGTCCCTAACTAGATTGCAAAAGGCAAAAACAACTAGTGAGTGGTATTGAACCACATTTTTTTTATAGCCTATTGTTTGAAATAGTAGCCTATAGTAGTAATAGTAGTTGTAGTATTAACTACTAATACTACTACTACTAGCAACTAACCGCAGCTCCAAGCCGCCTGAGGCCAACACAGCTACGCACGCTCCTCCTCCACTCCAATCTATTCAAAGCCTCCCTTTTTACACCCACCCACGAAGTTCCCATTTCCTTTAAATCTTTCTTTATGGCGTCCTCCCACCCCAGACGGGGACGACCTGCTTTTCCTTTAGCCCTAGACGGTTGGCCGAAAAGAACAATCTTCGGCAATCTGTCATCCTTCATCCGCACAACGTGCCCTAGCCAGCTCAACCTTTCTTTCATTATAGCCCTAGTGAGCGGTATTGAACCACATTTTTGTATAGCCTATTGTTTGAAATACGGTCAGTCAGCCGGGCAGCCAGAACGAACCATAAGCAATTTCTCTGGAAAACGTCTAGCAAATCTTCATCCGCTTTTCGGAGCGTCCATGCTTCAGAGCCATATATGACCACTGTCATCACTATAGCTTCTAATATTTTAATCTTGGTTTGCAGACTTATCTTCCTATTCTTCCAAACTTTTTTTTAACTGTAAAAAAAACACCCTGAGCCTTGGCTATTCTACATTTAACATCTTCACTGCTCTCACCATCTTTACTAATAATACTACCAAGTGCCCACCTGATCAATCTTTTCATTACCCAACGTCACCTTTTTATCTTCACTTATTCCTAGCCTTAGTGACTTAGTCGTCTTAACATTAATTTTCAAACCTATTCTAGTACCCTGAACTCGCAAAACCTCTAAAACTTCGTTGATTTTGCTCACACTTTCATCGAGGATACTTAAATCATCAGCATAATCTAAGTCCAGGAGATTTTTTCCTCCCCCTTTGATTCCGTGGTCTCCCATTGCCTTTCCTGTGCTCCTTAAAACAAAGTCCATCAAAGTAATCCATATAAAGGGTGATAGAACTCAACCCTGCTTAACTCCTGATTTAATACAAAACCAACTGCTAACCTCATTTCCTACCTTAACCGCAGCAGTGGTATTCTCGTGCATAGCACTAATCACTTTAATGTATTTGTCTGGTATACCATACAAAGATAAAACCTTTACTAAAGCTCTTCTATCAACAGAATCGAACGCTTGCTCATAATCTATAAAACTGAGGACCAAAGGTGTTTGAAAACTCAGGCACCTCTCAATTATTAGCCTAAGAGTGAAAATTTGGTCGACACATCCTCTACCTTTTCTAAAACCGCACTGTTCTTCTCTTAAAACTTTGTCTATGGCATCTCTCAGTCTAAAAAGTATCATATTACTAAGTAATTTACTACCTAGAGAGACCAGACTAATGCCTTGATAATTACCACACTCACTTTTATCACCTTTCTTGTAAAGTGGCTTAATTAAGGTTTTTCCTAAAATCGTTAGGTACTTCCCCTTTTTCAAAAATCATATTCATAATCTTCAGTAACTTATTTCTAACCTCAGAGCCACCATATTTAAGAAACTCATTTACCACCCTATCAGCACCTGGAGGCTTATTATTAGTAGTAACAGCAGTAGCACTAGTACTAGTAGCAGAAGTAGTATGCAAATATTGTCATTTGGTCAGTTGAACATCCCTCTCATTATGTCCTAGTAGTTTCAACTTCATACTCCAAGCCGTTCCTAAGATATTGCTGAGGTTCAAAGTTTGATTTAGTTCAACTTCCCCTTCAACATTTCCTGAAGTATTCACCTTAATATCTGCTGCCTTAGTAGTCGTCGCAATAGAAATACTAGTTGTAGTAGCAGTAGTAGTAGTGCTTGTGGTAGGAGTAGTAGTATGAATAGTAGCAGTAGTAGTAGTAGTAGTAGTAGTAGCGTGCACATATTGACTTTTGGTTAATTGACCATCCCTCTCATCATTCCCTAAAAGTTCTAACTTAATGCTCTAAGTCATTTCTGAGATGCACCCTTTCAATAACCGGCATGCACAGTGTGTTTTGATTTAGTTCAAACTCCCCTCAACATTCCTTGAAAGGTTCACCTGAATCCCCTTGGTCTTTTTGGACAAAAATGTCAAACATGCATATTCTTTATAAAAAAAAATAAGATATGTAAACAATGTATAATTTACAGCCCTTACCCCTATGGCTGCAGGGGGGTGTCACCCCCCCCCCGATGGTTATCTCAAAATTTTTATCGGATTTCTTTGGGGGAAATAGGTGCGTGAGAGGGGGCTGGCTGCCCTTCAATCAATTCTGACTCTTAAAAAGGGCTTTGGAACTTTCAGTTTCTATTCGAATGAGCCCCTTTTAAAGTTTCCACGACAACTCCATCCATATGAAGTGCCTTGGCGAAAAAAAATAATACATATTGCCTCTCTTCGCTCTTCACTTAGATTAATTAAAAAAAACTTTTTACCAAAAAATTAGATTTTCAAAGAAAAGTAAAGAACTCCATTAAACCAAAAATGAGAAAAAATAAAATAAAATATCTACCAACCGTCAAACTACCACAAATCAGCATCGATAAATAAATGAAACCCAAAACGAACAGAAATTATAATAAATAACCGAGTCAAACTCAAAACGAGCAGAAATTAACATGAGTAGGGCTCAAAACCCCTATGCCTTTTCAAGGCCTGGACACAATTTGCACTTTACTGTTAAAATATAAATGTTTTTACTTTTATAACTTTAATAAATCAAATAATATTAACATTTTGATTACTAAATATCAGTATATGTATATTAAACTGACAATGCACATTCATTTGTGTTTTTTTTTTTCAGTAAAGTGCAAATTGTTTGCACTTTACTTCTTTAAAGTGCATTTTGGTTTAATGTTAAGGCAACATTTTAGTTTTTAAACATAATATGCAAATGGGAGGGTGGGCGTGGAAGGGGGACTAGTTGCCCTCCAATCACTTTCGACTATTAAAACGGGCATTAGCCGTTTCAATTTCCTACCGAATGATTCTTTTTTGAAGTTTCTACGACAACGCTTTCTATAAAAAAAAACCTTATATGCCCCCAGGGCATAACTTACAACACTTGCCTTGAGGGCTGTAGGGGGAGTGTAATCCTCAAAAACATAATTTCCAGACTTTTTAACTACGCCGAACAAAATGGCTATCTCAAAATTTGATTGGATGTGTTTGGGGAAATGGTGGGCGTGAGAGGGGCGTTAGTTGCTCTCCAATCACTTTCAACTATTAAAGAAGGCACTAGCCCTGTCAATTTCCTACCGAATGAGCCCTTTTTGAAGTTTCTACGACAACGCTTTCTGTAAAAAGCTTATATGCCCCAGGGCATAACTTACAACCCTTGACCTGAGGGCTGTGAGGGGCTTGTCATCCTCAAAGACATAATGTCCGGAACTTTCAACTACGTTGAACAAAATGGCTATCTCAAAATTTTGATTGGATGTGTTTGGGGAAATGGTGGGCGTGAGAGGGGGGTTACTTGCCATCCAATCACTTTCGACTATTAAAAAGGGCACTAGCCGTTTCACTTTCCAATCGAATTATTCCTTTTTGAAGTTTCTACGACAACGCTTTCTATAAAAAAAAAACCTTATATGCCCCAGGGCATAACTTAAACCCCTGCCCTGAGGGCTGTGGGGGGAGTGTCATCCTCAAAAACATAATTTCTAGACTTTCTAACTACGTCGAACAAAATGGCTATCTCGAAATTTTGATTGGATGTGTTGGGGAAATGGTGGGTGTGAGAGGGGTGTTAGTTATCCTCCAATCACTTTCGACTATTTAAAAGGGCACAAGCCCTTCTAATTTCCAATCGAATGAGCCCTTTTTGAAGTTTCTACAACATCACCATCTATAAAAACCTTATATGCCCCCAGGGCCATAACTTACAACCCTTGCCCCGAGGGCTCTGAGGGGGTTATCATCCTCAAAGACCAAATTTCTAAAACTTTTAACTACGTTGAACAAAATGGCTATCTAAAAATTTTGATTGGATGTGTTTGGGGAAAAGGTGGGCGTGAGAGGGGGTTCACTTGCCATCCAATCACTTTCGACTATTAAAAAGGGCACTAGCCGTTTCACTTTCCAATCGAATGAGCCCTTTTTGAAGTTTCTACGACAACGCTTTCTATAAAAAAAACCTTATATGCCCCAGGGCATAACTTACAACCCTTGCCCCAAGGGCTGTGGGGGTTGTCATTCTGAAAGACCTAATTTCCAGACTTTCAACTACATTGAACAAAATGGCTATCTCAAAATTTTGATTGGATGTGTTTGGGGAAAAGGTGGGCGTGAGAGGGGGTTAGCCCTCCAATCACTTTCGACCATTAAAAAGGGCACTAGCCCTTTGAATTTCCAATCGAACGAGCCTTTTTTGAAGTTTCCACGACAACGTTTTCTATAAAAAACTTTATATGCCCCCAGGGCATAACTTAGAACCCTTGCCCTGAGGACTGTGGGGGAGTGTCCTCCTCAAAAACATAATTTCTATCTGGAAATCAACTACGCTGAACAAAATGGCTATCTCAAAGTTTTGATTGGATGTGTTTGAGGAAATGGTGGGCGTGGAAGGGGTGTTAGTTGCCTTCCAATCACTTTCGACCATTAAAAAGGCCACAAGCCATTCTAATTTCCAATTAAATGAGCCCTTTTCGAAGTTTCTACGATAACTCCTTCCATACGAAGTGCCCTGGTCTAAGACCAAGAAAAAAAACAAAAAAAATAAATAATAGATTGTACCAAGATCGTTCTTTACTTATGCAGTGCTATTGCGCTGCCTATGACTGCGCTATGCCCTGCCTATGATTGTTTGTAATGTCTATGATTTTTTGTTCTTTTTTTTTAATGATTTGAATTTCATGCTGAAATCCTGGTGACAATCTACCGTGCTAAAAGTGAAAGGCTTGTCTCAAGAAATCGACGCTGTGTAAAGTGCATTTCAATGAAGCCAGATATCATGTGTCACAGTTTCTAATAATTTTATTGCATTACTAATTCAAGTAGCACTTTTATATCCAGGATTGAGGTCAATTTGGTCATAGGCATGAATGGACCATGTATCATAAAATATTGCTTCTCTTCTGCCCTCGTATTTTTTCAGCTGGTAGCTTTTAGCTTATTTTCTCAGTTCGAGCCTCATATAATGGTCAACACAAAACAACCTTTTCCTCTTCTCAGTCTAAGAAAGATGTAAAGTTCTCCACCTCCTGATTGCATTTCACTTCTGTGTGTTCAAACAAGTTTAAAGATCCGTTCTCATCGAATGAATTCACATTCAATTTCCATGTTTGGTGCAAATTCGTTCCATGTTTGAATGTAAATCTGAACAATCTTGCTGAAAAAAAGAAGAATTAAATCAAACCTGTTTCACTTTCTTCGACCAACAACGAATAAATGTTAACACTAAAAGTTAAAAAAAAATTTGCAGCCAGATTTTCACAAAATATTCAGGAAAAAAATATAACAAACTTCAAATCAAGTCAGGCGTTGGATGAAAGACAACATCGACACATGGACATTAATTTACGCTTACTCCAATGTCAATGTAATTAAAATGTTACTTTTTTCGTAGCTTAAAGCCTTATGATCCTTCATTATACATTTAATAAAATTTTGAAAAAGTAAGTAGGAATTTTTTGAGGGGATCGATGTTTCACAGGGCCCAAAATTTGAAAAATAGAGGCGTACTATATTAGAAATATTGGAATTTATTCAGAAATTATGGGTTTAATCTATGGACTTGTAGGAGTCATGGACCTAACGCCTCCTTTTCTGTGCATTACCTGTCTCGATTTAATATACTACGGAACATGCGTGAATTAAAATCAGTAGTCCTCACATCTTGTGATTTTGGAAAAGCACAATTCGAACAATGTATATTTTGCAGAAAAACCATATAAACGGATTTGGAAAATCGTAGACATGATGCGGAAAATTGTAGCTACTTTTGGATTATCCAACAAATGATGAATTTGAATCGACTTGCTTCTGTTGAACTGGTATTGTTACCACAAAGAAGTAAAAAATGGCAATTTACTGATTATAGCGTATAAACGATTGATCAGTCAGCTATTCAGTTGATTCCCGAGCGCGTTCTCTCACATGCGAATGAAAATTTCAACCCATCAATGGATATTGTCATGCCTACAGACAAATCATATATAATGCAGACGCCCAACTAAAATAATTGTATGGTATCAATTAATTTGGTGCCTTCGCTCGCCTATCCTCAGTTTAAGGCTTCTAGCACGTGTTAGCGTCATCACTCTTTTAGGCATTATAAGATGGCGCACATAGACATCTCTATCATGCACTTATTGTCTGGGGTCGTGGCGATCTATTAAAGAGTGGTGAGTAACGAGTTTTAACTGAACTTTTATGAAGTGATGAAGCTAAGGATCTGTTAATTTAGGCTTTATTTTTTTTTTTTTAATCAAGGAGCTTTTTGATCCTGAAGTAATTTCTTATTGGTTTCTTTGTTTTACTTTTTCTTGTATTTTGCTGTTGATTGACGACTGTTGGTCATGCAGCGGAAATATTCGCTTATTTTGTATTTGATCACTGTCTTGGGTAAAAGACACCATTACACGTAACTTCTTGTTCTTCTGTAGAGAGTGGTGCTTGTTTATAATGAGTCAGAAACTGGTGTTATTTATTTATTATTATTATTAATTTTTTTTTACATTATGAAACATCAAAATATTGTTTACTTTTGCGATGCAAGAACGTTAGATACTTAGTTGAATTTGCCTAAATCTTTGATTACGCTTTGAATTTTATCTGTCAGTTACACGTTTCAAGAAGTGTTACAAGCCTTCTAGAGAGGGATTTAAGACAGTATACTATTTGAATCGCTTTTAGTAACTTGATTAAACTATATACATTTGAAAGCTTGTCATGGCTGAATGGCCTAAGCCAGTGGTTCTCAAACTGTTGTACGCGTACCGCTTGGGGGTACGCAACAGTTTTTAGGGGGTACGTAGCCGGTCAATAAAAAAATAAAACAACCCTTTAACTCTAGAACCTGCAATTTATTTATATTTTAGCTATACTTCACTTAGCACCGGCAACTGAGAAGGGGTACCTTAAATGTATTGTGGGTAAAAAGGGATATAGTGTTTGGATAAGTTTGAGAACCACTGGCCTAACCGAACACAAAACCGAGGGTGAATATTTGGTTTTGATGTCCTCCATTAAATTCAGAACATGACTAATAAGGTTCAAATTGCATTGAATAATAAGGTCCACATAATATGGACCGCAATGTAAATAAAGCACCCCATTGCAAAGGACATCTAAGGTCCACATTGCAAATAAAGGACGTATAAAGAATTTAATTTTAAGTTCGCACAACGTTTCATTTGCAAAGACCAAAGGATAATCTTCTTCTCATTTCTTCTTCAGCTTCTTTTCATTGTTTATGTCGGCAGTTATGCTGAAATGAATTTTATTACCCAATGAAATCCCTGTACCTGTCAAAACAAGGGGGGGGGGGGTAAACTTTACTAGATACGGTCTATTCAGGGACAGATCCAGGATTTGCGTTAGGAGCAAGTTTAATTAACGCAATCTTGCGTTAATTAAGTAAATTGCACTACTTTAGAATACTTTAGGGGGGTGCGCGCCTACCTCGCCCCCCTGGATCCGCCACTATTTTAGGTTTTAATCCCTTCTCTACGAAAGATTCTTATCCTTGAGGTTCCCTTCCACTATTAAAAACTTGACGAATTTTTTTTCTACTCTTTCTTTTTTGTATGGTGAAAGAACATTTGAATATATATACAGTGAAAGTTTTGAGAAGTTGGAAACGTTTATTATTTTAATAGCATAAAAATTTTCTTTTACATTGAAATTACATTGAATCGATTATATTAAAATGTATAATTTATATATATATTTTTTTTTTTTTTTTTTTTTTTTTTTTTTTTTTTTTTTTTTTTTTGTAGTGAAAGAGCATTTGAATATTTATACAGTGAAAGTTTTGAAAAGTTAGAAAAGTTTATTATTTTGATAGCTTAAAACTTTATTTTTACATTGAAATTACATTGAGTCGATTGAGTCAATATTAAAATGTAAAATTTATATTCTTATATAAAATGTAAATATATATTTTTCTTTTTAGGAGAACCAAAATGAAGAGTTCAATATTCGGCTTAAGTAAAGTTTTTCAGCGAAAACTCAGCAATCCATCATACAGCGTGACCAGATATAATTGCCAACGTTCAGAGCTGAATCCGAACGAAACTCAACTAGAAAGATCTAAAAAAGAAATAGATGTCTCTGAATCCGAAGAGGTATACAAAAACATTTTAAAAACAGCTCAACAGGTGTATGGTGTAAAGAAAGACCCTTACGACCAATGTTTTGATGTTGAATGTGAACCTGCTTCTCCTCGCATCCCTGCTAGTTACAACCTCGCTGGCTATGTAAATAAGTCACCACTTCTTCAGGAGTTCGTGAGGATAGGGATTGATATGTCAAAATGGGACGAAGATCGAGAGCTCGTGGAATCTATACTGAAAAAGGACTTTGTCAATGATATTCAACCGTATATTAGGTCAGTCTTTCTCTTTCTTGCCTCCCCCCCCCTATATTTTCGGGAAGTGGCACATTATCGTATTTATATAAGCACATTGGTTACATTTTATCGAACAGTAACGTTTAGAGCATCGCTGTCTGTTTTTATATTCGATCTAAAATGTAATATGCATTAAATGTAATATGCCACTGTAATAAAATGTAAAATGTATAATAAATGTATAATAAATGTATAAAATGTATAATAAATTTGTAATAAAATGTGTAATAAAAGTGTAATAAAATGTAATAATAAAATGTAATATGCACGACTGTATATACACAAATAGTCATTCATATTCACATTGTACAAGGGGCGGATCTAGAGAAAATTCTTGGGAGGGGGGGGGGGCAATTTGACAAGGGTGCCAATAATCAAAACTATGGGGGGGGGAGCAAGGTAACAAGGACGCCAGTATCGACCAAATTGGCAATTTATTTTAAAAAGAGCGAAAAACAGTTGTTGTTGTTTTTCTTTAATTGTATGGCACATGATTTAATGTTATTCAAGACAAACCGAAGTCTGGTGAACAGGAGTCTACTATTTAAAGAAAAATTTTAGACTTTTGATAACTCGATTCATTTTCTAAATGTGTTGTACCAACCGAAACATTCCTTGAAACTCCCGAACATATTGGATATGACTCCCGACTCCAGAATTTATCCAGCAACTCTCCCGAGCAAATCCCGGGACATACGGAATATGAGAATTGTTTTCCTTTCAATCTAGTTAGATACTCCATAGGATTAGTTTATGTAATGTGACCAACAATTATTTTCTGGCGCTCATACACTGTCTAGTTTTTGACGGGCACTCCGTTTCAAACCGTTTAGCTTACAAATTGTGGCTGGTTTTCAGAAAAAGACGATCCTAACAATTGCGCTTGGTAAAAGATCGTAGTTTGAGAAATGCCTTAAATTTTGACACCAGATTCATCACCTGACTATTTTCAGATTAGTTGTAGATGAAGGAAATGCCTTCTGGAAACTTGTCTTATATATTTAAAATACTGTAGAAGAGTCATGTGGATGAAAATTTTGAAAATTAGCTCAAGTAACAATGAATCCCTTGTGAGAATCGCTCTAAACTTCTGAAAATCCCTCAAAATATTTGAAATCCCTCAGAAGTTTATTCACATAGCACAGTGTTTCCCAAAGTGTGGGGTGCGCACCCCTAGAGGTAGGAGAAGAGTTCGGTGTGGGTACTTGCTGCACCGGAGTTTGGTTGGGGTGTGCACCTGTGCCGTATACCGACAGGCTATTCGACGGAAAACCGCGTCTTAGATTAAAATTAACAACCCGAGAACTATATTAAGACGAACGGTCATCTCAACACAAACAATTTCATCCTTCTCATTTATCTAATTAATTATATTCATAGGATATGTTTTGTCTGTGTTTTATTATTTACATTTTTTCTTTTATTATTATTGTGTGTATGTACCGAAAAATAAAAATAAACGTATGTATTGTCGTATAAACAGCTATTATGTTGTTTTATATAAACGTTTCGTAGCTCCACTATCAAATCTGGGCTCTTAGACTAGGATTCTATCTGTGTCGGAATTATTTAAGCCGTCCTGGTTAAATGGTTGGCACGCTGGGTTAGAAATCCTTTGTCCAAAGGGCGCGGGTTCAATTCCTGGCGTGGTCGGCTATTCGGTTTGGGTTGGGGTCAGTGGCGCGACTCTCTAAGCTCAACCTCAGCCAGGGTCAACCCAGCTAAAAATTGGTAACTGGAGAAATCTAGGGAAGGTAAGCAGGAAGGGTTTGCAAAAGCACAGGATGGCTGGCTCCCGGCCCCCATTGCACCTCCTGGATGAAGGACCATGAAACATTAGGACCTTGAGGGTCTAGTATCGTCATACTTACTTACTATTTGTGTCTGAACGTCATATATTCTTTCCAGGTTGTTGACTGATTATGGCCTTGAGCCTGAAAAGCTTGGATGGTTCTTGACAAAGAATCCACGAATATTTTTAGAATCCTTGGATGACATCCAGGTGAGGTTCAACTATCTGGAAAGTAAGCGTTTTAGTCCCAGTATGATTGCAAGAATCATTTCGCACAATCCTTTGTGGCTTTCATTCAAGTAAGTGGTAACCTAACCTATTTGTAGTCGAGAGTAATAAACTAAACATGGACTTCAGTCTGGCCAAAGATAAAAAGAGAGAATCGAGGGGTGCCTACTTTCCGCCAATTGATGTATATCTCAGAATGCCACGTGTCCTGCGCAGTTCTACCATTTTTGGTACAGTGTGTGTCACGCTTGGTACGATTTGCGCCATGCTTGGCACCAGGCTTGGAACACTTCTTCTACTCTTGGAACGTGATGCCTGGTGTACGTGATTTCCGAAAGAGGGTGCCCCTCTCGGAGAAATTACTTTCCTACAGCTCCGTGGTGAAAAGTGTGCTTTGGCTTCATTGTTTCATGTCTTTGACGTATTTTATCATTCAATGGTCTTATTAAAAAAGAAGTGCCTTATTAAAAGGCACAGTTGTCATATTGTGTAGTTGTCTATGAAAGGAAACCCTCGCCTTTAATAACCCGATTGGTTGTCTTATTTTGCTTTGTGAAATTTTGACCCAGTAAAATTAACAATATGTTTTCGAGTCACAGGATTTTTTATGCGTAGTTTCTCTTGATCTGGCTTTCACCGCCATGTTCCTCATTTCACAAAATCAATATTAGATTAATCTAGCGAACTAACTTGACAATCTACTTTAATTCTTTTCTTCTCGAAAATATCTGTCTTGCAGGTTTCAGCTAGTAAAAACTTCTTAAGCTTTTTGGTGTCATATGTTTTTAGCTTATTTTTTGCAGTTGTTTCGCTCATTTTCTTATATTTCTTAATTTAGCGCATACTACGTCCAAATCCGTATACCCGCATATTGAGATCCTTTCCATTAAAAACTGAATTCCCAAATATCATCTAATTTTTCAAGATATATATAGTTGCATAATTTTTCACTAAATCAATTAATACAATTAGATTTTCTTTTCATAGTCTTTGGTACTTGAACACAGTTAGCTTTTTTCGGTGCCGATTTACCAAATCGTAGTCGATTCGCAAAGAAAACAGCGCCGATTTGTGTTTGAAAAATCTCTAGTTTCTGGTGCATATTTACAAAAACGGCGCCGAATTTTATCGTGATTATCAAACAAAAGAAATCCTCAATCGTTCTTTTCTTCAGCAGAAAAACCAAAAGAACTAATTAATAATAATAATAGTAAAATGTCTACTAATAAAGCAACTTCACAATTCGACAATAAAAGATTTAAAATTTGGTTCAAATTTTTTTTAATGATATAAAAATTTAAGAAGAACTAAAATTTTAATAATAAGAAAACTTAAAAATAATAATTAAAGAACTAAGTAGCAATTTGAGATCAATATCGCCACTGTTGATAATCTGCAGTTGACTAATGGTGTCCATAATGTTTAGTTTTGAAAATCTTGTGCAAAAGTCATTATTTTGTACCGCTATCGTTTGCCCATTGAGCTGCTGAAATCAGTGCCTGATAAAAGCTACGTGTGTCAATCCCTTAAGTGTTGAAGATGCGTTTTCTGCTCCGCCAACGTAAATGCCGCCTTCTCTACTGTATCGACTAAATGTATGTTTCTGCCGGTCTAATGAGCAATTTTTACCGGCAATCGTGTTTCCTTGAACTGAAAGAAAACTATTAACCGTTAACTTATTTTCTTCTAAAATAAGAAACGTTGTTTGAGAAAACGGTACTTATGTATTAGCTGGCACCCACGCGACATATTGTGCTAAAGGAAACTGGTCAAACGGGTATTTCTCATATCATGAAAATATAATAGTTTAGAAACAAATTTGGGCTATATATTTGCACACTAAGAGGGATGGCGGGGGGGGGGGGGTAAAGCATAGCATATATTAAATACGTAACCTAACCTAGCCTAGGTACCTTCCCCCCCCCCCAAAAAAAAAAATAGTTTAAATATTGTAAACGCAGCGACAAACCACGCTTTGCGATCCATTTCTCTATTGACAAATACCCGTTTGACTAGTTTCCTTTAGCACAAAATATCGCGAGGGTACCAGCTAATACATAAGTACCGAGAAAACTCTTGGACATTCGGAGAAAAGTATAAAAAATGAATATTACTTTTCTGCAGTTTTTAGTAGTTATACAATATTTTCATCTTTTACGGTTTGTTTTCAACTTTTTTTTGAAGTTTAAAATGCTGTTCTAGCTTTTCGCTTAAATTCTGATGCTTCATTGTTAAATTTTCAAGATCATAAAGCCTACTTCTTAAACTTTACTTAATATTCAAAAATTATCTTGTTATGTATCTACTACAAATTTTTGTTAACAATAGTTAATAACAGTTGGGACAGTGGAAGTGCATCTTAATTATGACAGCCTATTTTTTTTATTCTAACTTGAAATAGCATCAAAATATAATTATTTAAATTACGTGATATCAGTTTTTTGGGTTGGAACAGTAGGTGGACACAATAGTCAATGAAAGTGTTGTTTAATTGTTTTTTTTTCTTTTTTTTACCCAAGTCGGAAATCAAATTATCTGCATTAGACATTAAGTGGAAACAAAGAAAGAAAAACCAGTTTTATATAAAATGGATATTCTTTGCCTAATTTTATTATTTTATTATCGATAACATTCAAAGTATAATTGTTAAAGTTAGTCAATATATCAGATAATTTATTTTTGCTCTATAGACTAAAGAGTATGGGTAACTTGCAAGAGTGAAAATTGGTGCTAGGGTCGACAGAGAAAAAACTATCAATGCCATCTAGCATGTGGCGGCACTTGGCATTTTTTTCAAGCTCTCTAATGATTTTTTTTCAGGAACTAAGATCAGACTCTTATTAGTACCCTAATTTCACCAATTATATTAATTAAATTAATTATCTTATTACTACACTGATTATAATAGCCACTGTCGCAAAATGCTAGATGGCGTTGATTAGCGCCACTTTCCGCTATTTATAAGTTACCCATGCTCTTCGCAATAGACGAGAACTGAATCCGACAAATTTTGTACCAAATTTGTGGTGTTAATAGTAACACTGGTATATTAATACTCTCGGGAATTATGAATTACTTTGAATAATTGAAGCACGTCTTAAAAGGGATACGCTAGAGATTACCTCTGTTCTAGTTATCAATTGAATCCTGGGTCAATCTGTTTTATAAAAATTCCAGCACGCATATCTCCTTGTATTGGTAATCAATACTAAGGGGGTTTAATTTCTTTTAGAACTATGTATTTTGTAACATATATTGTTTTCTCATGCAACGCATGATTACATATAGCGTTTAACATACGATTATAATATACAACATAACATACGATTGTTTCTCCTACGACTAATAAAAAGTTAAATTGTATTTGTAGTACACAATTTCAGTTTAATTTATTCATTAAAGTATTTAATTATAAAGTTTTTCTTTTAATAGCACCAACAGGATTCAGTCATGTCAAGGTTTGGAGGTAGGATTTTCGCGAGGATCGCAGTCGGGTGACAGCTCCAATCCTTAAAAAAAACACCTTTCGTTCAATGTAATTGTAGACAGTTTCGTCCAATTGGAACAACCATAAAAAAAAATTGTATTTAGGAACTATAGTCATATTAACTCAGCGATTCATGATAAATAACGCCACAGTTTTTGGCGGGTATTGGGGGATCTTCCATAAAAAGGTCTGAGTCTGATGAACTCACGTTTTTACGTCCAGATTTTCTAAACACGCCTTCGGGATATCTTTCGAATATATATGTAGGAGGAGGGTCTGCTACTGCGAACTTACTACATCACCAATCCGCCTGAGGTCAACACAGCTACCCACGCTCCTCTTCCATCCCAATTCTGTTCAAAGCCTCTCTCTTTACACCCTCCCAAGAAGTTTCCATTTCAATAAATCTTTTCCTACGATATCCTCTCACCCCTCCTGCTTTTCTTTTGGCCCTAGACGGTTGGTCGACAAGGACAATCTTTTTGCAATCTATCATCCTTCATCCACAGAACGTGTCCTAGCCACCTCATCCTTTCTCTCATAATAGCCTTAGAAAGCGGGACTGAACAATATTTTTCGTACAGCTTACTGCTTGAGATACGGTCAGCCAGTTGGGAACATAAAAAAATCCGTAGGCAATGTCTCTGGCAAACATCTAGCAAATCCTCCTCCGTTTTTCTGAGCAACCACGGCCCCACGCTTCAGAACCATACTTGACCACTGTCATCACTCCAATATTCTAATCTTGGTTCATAAACTTATCTTCCTGTTCTTCCAAACTTTTTCCAGCTGTGAAAAAACACCCTGGACTTTGGCTATTCTACAATACAAAAAAAATGGTCTCCCTATTTTTATTTTGTGTAAATATAATTTTGCCACAACAGGGGTGTGCACTTGTACATAACATTTCTTTTTCAGACATTGGATAAATTTTTTTTCATCCAGGTTTGCGCTTTCCAGCTGTGAAAAAACACCTTGGACCTTGGCTATTCTGCAATACAAAAAAATGGCCTCCGTATTTTTATTTTGTGTAAATATAATTTTGCCACAACAGGGGTGTGCACTTGTACATAACATTTCTTTTTCAGACATTGGATAAATTTTTTTTCGTCCAGGTTCGCGCAGTTTAGTTGCAGAGTGGAACTGAACGAGAACAATCCCTTCACCTTGAACTGGAACCAGATGATAAACGTAGAAATATTCTTTTAAAAAAATAATGCACAAAGGCACAAGTTCTCTTTAGTTTTTCTAGATTCTGGTTTTTAGTTTTTCTAGTTTCTGACATGCATTGTCGAATTCTGTCTTTGAGTTCCTGGGTACGGGAGGGGGATGACCCAAAAAAGTTGCAGATCAGAGATATTGTCCCAAAACCCGTTTTCGTGACTGGAATGGAACAAGCGGAAGCGATCGCCAGGTTGAGTGTATGTGCTCCACAGTAGACATAAATTGCTCGTGGATACTGCTGTCTAATCCAAGCTTGAGTGCCTCTCAGGCTCCCACTCATAGCAGCTGCCCCGTCATATCCCTGTCCTACAAGCTTGCTCAAATCCAAACCACAGTTTTTCAAGGTTTCTAATATTGTGGTGGCCAGACCTTGTCCGGTTAAATCTGATACGGGAACAAACCAAAGAAAATCTTCGCGCAAAGCTCTGTTTGAAACATACCGAACACAAATGGACAGCTGCTCCGTGTTTCTTATGTCAGATGTTTCATCTGCTAAAACCGAATAACACACACTTTCGTTTACTCTTTTAATAATATCAGCTTGAATCATCTTTCCACAAACACCAATAAGCTCATTTTGCACAACTGGGAACAGATACATCCCATTTCCCACACTTTTTTCAATATGCTTTGAAAAAAGCAATTTTCTCGGACATTTCGGGGGGGGGGGGGCAAACCCCCTAATCCCCCTGGATACGGTATTGTACTAGTACTACTGACTTCTTATCGTTCAACTCTAAATCCTTCTTTTCTAAATAATTTTTTATTATATCTTATTGCTTCTGAGGATTATCTCTACTATCCGCCACTAGAGCTATGTCATCCGCGAATAACATACATGATAGTCTAAACCAATCCAAAGGTACATAAGTGGTTCTATTAATTTTCATTAATTTTCATAGTTCATCGTTGTTTCACACCCACATGAGACGTAATCAGCCTTGAAAAATTTCCCAAAACCTTCACAACAAATTTCACCCTCCAGTATCTGTTATTATTGCTACAAAACAAGACGGCAAGCCCATTTCTACCAGACTTTCAATTTACAACCTCCTATTTACCGAGTCAAAAGCACTTTTCAGGTCTAAAAATGCTACAAATAGCCGACCATTTTTCGCTCTAGCATATTTCCTTCTCAGTACATCCAAAAATAAAAAATATGGTCAACAGTGCTGACTGTCGATCTGAATCCCGCTTGCACCGGGCTAAGTATTTCCTCCTTATCTAACCAATCTCTTAGCCTAAATTCCAGAACCTTATAAAACAATTTACTTACCACATTTCTCATAAAGATGGATCTAAAATTTTCATATAACTTCCTATTACCGTTCTTAAAAAGAGGCACTGCTACCGAAGTGTCCCATGAGCGAGGCCAACGAGCTTTCTCTACTACAATCGAGAAAAGTGCAGCCAATATGGGTATTAAAGTTGTCCTTCCTAACCTCAGGGCCTTTGTAGATATACCATCTGTTCCTGGACACGAATTACCATTCATCTTTTTCAACTGATTCCAAATTTTATGTTGAGAAACAGGTCTAATTAAATCGTAATGGTTATGTTTTAAACGATATGTAACCGTCCCTAGACCTAACTCTCTATCCTCTGAACTATTCGACTCATTCGCCTTGACATATTCTGACTCCCTATTTTCAAAATAATCTGGCCGCGTCTCAACTGGCGGGACATCTCCTCTTATTCCTCGGCTCTGGATTGAACATTTAACTACCAACCAAAACTCTCTAGGGTTAGGCACACCGTAAGATCTCTTAATTTCCTCATTAATCTTTATTTGCCTCTCTCTCTGTTTAACTCTTTTAATCCTATTATAATCTGACTTTGATTTCCTGTATTCAGCTATCCTGCGCAAATTCCTGATCCAGTGGGATTGTTGCTTTAAGTAGCCTGAAAACCCTAATTACCTCTTCCCTTTTCTGCCTACATTCCTCACCGAAAAAAAAACCACATCTTTTCTGGCCGGATGTTTCCTATCCTGATATAAAGGCTTGATGCTCTCATAAATTCTATCTGTAATTACTGAAACAGCTGTAATTACCTATCTGTAATTACCGATCCAATTCAGGTAGTTCTGAAAAATTCAAAATTGAATGGCAATCGTTCTGAAATTCCTCACTTTCTAGTTCCATTTTAATCAATTCTTCTTTCTCCTTGGCTATCCAAACTGGTTTACGGATCCTTTCTTCACACGTAGACCTTTTATTTACCCTTTCAGACGGTCGAATACACGCTCTCAGCTTAAGAGCCACTGACAAATGGTCAGATCCGACCAACTCTAGGACCCTGAGGCCCACCGCCCAGGGTCAGAGAGATAAACCGCATAAAATATAATCAGCTAAACCCGGGCTAAACCCTCTATAACACGTAAAATTACCCATACCAAAATCTCCTCCCAATATCCCGTTCATAATTAGTAACCCTTCCTTGAAAAAAAAAAAAAAATATTAAATTCCTTCCCAATCTATTTATTTTCAAAGACCTATCCCTACTTTTCCCAATAGGGAAAACATAATCACATTCATTCTCCAAACAAAAATTCTGACCTGGTTCATTTACAAGGGATTCACCAAGCTGCAACTCGTCCTATTCACTAGTATATGCATTGAAGTCCCCTAGAAAAACAAAATTACGACAAGGGTACATTCTTTTATGCATCTGTGTTTCATTTTCAATCTACTACTACTACTACTAACAACTCATCGCAGCACCAAGCCGCCTGAGGCCAACACAGCTACGCACGCTCCTCCTCCACCCCAATCTATTCAAAGCCTCCCTTTTTACACCCGCCCACGAAGTTCCCATTTCCTTTAAATCTTTCTTTATGACGTCCTCCCAACCCAGACGGGGACGACCTGCTTTCCGTTTAGCCCTAGATGGTTGGCCGAAAAGAACAATCTTCGGCAATCTGTCATCCTTCATCCGAACAACATGCCCTAACCACCTCAACCTTTCTTTCATTATAGACCTAGAAAGTGGTATTGAACCACATTTTTCGTATAGCCTATTGTTTGAAATACGGTCAGTCAGCCGGGTACCCAGAACAATCCTTAAGCAATTTCTCTGGAAAACATCTAGCAAATCTTCATCCGCTTTTCGGAGCGTCCATGCTTCAGAGCCATATTTGACCACTGTCATCACTGTAGCTTCTAAGATTCTAATCTTGGTTTGCAGACTTATCTTCCTATTCTTCCAGACTTTTTTTAACTGTGAAAAAACACCCTGAGCCTTGGCTATTCTATTTTTAACATCTTCACTGCTCCCACCATCTTTACTAATAATACTACCAAGGTAAGTGAAACTGCCCACCTGATCAATCTTTTCATTACCCAACGTCACCTTTTCATCTTCACTTATTCCTAGCCTTAGTGACTTGGTCTTCCTAACATTAATTTTCAAACCAATACTAGCACCCTGAACTCGCAAAACCTCTAAAACTTCATTCATTTTGCTCACACTTTCATCTAGGATGCTTAAATCATCAGCATAATCCAAGTCCAGGAGACTTTTTCCTCCCCATTTGATTCCGTGGTCTCCCATTGCCTTTCCTGTGCTCCTTAAAACAAAGTCCATCAAAATAATCCATATAAAGGGGGATAGAACACAACCCTGCTTAACTCCTGATTTAATACAAAACCAGCTGCTAACCTCATTTCCTACCTTAACCGCAGCAGTGTTATTCTCGTACATAGCACTAATCACTTTAATGTATTTGTCTGGTATACCATACAAGGATAAAACCTTTACTAAAGCTCCTCTATCAACAGAATCGAACGCTTGCTCATAATCTATAAAACTAAGGACCAAAGGTGTTTGAAAACTTAGGCACTTCTCAATTATTAACCTAAGAGTGAAAATTTGGTCAACACATCCTCTACCTTTTCTAAAACCGCACTGCTCTTCTCTTAAAACTTTGTCTACGGCATCTCTCAGTCTAAAAAGTATCATATTACTAAGCAATTTGCTACCTACAGAGACCAGACTAATGCCTCGATAATTACCACACTCACTTTTATCACCTTTCTTATAAAGTGGCTTAATTAAGGTTTTCCTAAAATCATTAGGTACTTCCCCTTTTTCAAAAATCATATTCATAATCTCCAATAACTTATTTCTAACCTCAGAGCCACCATATTTAAGAAACTCATTTACTACCCTATCAGCACCTGGAGCCTTATTATTCTTTAATCCTTTTAGTACTGTTTCTAATTCCTCCTCACAAAACAAATCTTCCTTCACATCCAAGGTATCACAAACTTTTTCATTTTCCTCTATATTTTTTCCTGCAACTCTATCTCGGTTAAGCAAATTCTCAAAATGTTCGGCCCATCTCGCTTTAGCTTTTGTCTTATCGCTAATTGCCACCCCATTCCTATCTTTAACTGGGACAAGTCCGGATTGACTACTACCTCTCAATTTGTTAACGTGCCAGTACAATATTTTACTATTATGCCGTCTAGCTGCATCTTCTAAATCCTCGGCAATTTTATCCATGGCCTCCACTTCACACCTCCTTAGTTCATATTTCAATGCTTTCTCCACTTTCTTTACATTTCTTTTGTTTTCATGTGATCTATCACTCAGATAATTCTTGTACAAGTCCTTTCTCCTTTCTATTAAACTTAAAGCTTTTTCACTAATATTCTTAGCTGCAGTTCTAGCTTTCTTCCCTAATACACCTTCAGCAACTTCACAAATTATTTTTCTAAAATTATTCCAACCATCTTCCACATTATCAAATTTTAAGCTCTCAAGTTTAGTATTCAACTGTTCCTGGAAAGTTTCTCTCAAATTCTCATCCTGGAGTCTACTAACATCATAACTTCCCGGGAGGTAATTACCCTTCCGATATTTCAGCTTTAAATTAACCCTTGACACTACTAGATGGTGATCTTTACTTTTAACATCAATAACAGCACTCCTATATACCCTAGTATCTTGTATTGATCCTGCCAGTCTTCGATTTACTATAACATAATCAATAAGGTTTGCTGTCTTACCATCACGTGAATACCATGTTAGCTTATGAGCCATTTTATGACCAAACACCGTATTGGTTATAACTAGATTGTTATACCTACAAAATTGCAAAAGTCTGTATCCATTACTGTTTTCTTTTCCTACACCAAATTTACCTAAGCTGGGATACCATCTATCCATATTTCTACCAACCTGGGCGTTAAAATCTCCCAGCAATAACATCATATTTCTACCTGGGACCTTGTCTATTTGCTCCTGTAACTGTAAGTAAAATTCATCTGAGTCACTAGTATCTCCATCAGTCGGTTCTACAGGGGCGTATACTACTATAACTGATACCTTGAACTTTCTAGTCATAAAATGAGCAATTAGTATTCTATTATTAATACCTTCCCAGCCTAAACAAGACTTAGCAGCTTCCTTATTCATCATGAGCCCTACTCCCTGTCTATGTAACCCATCCTTCCTGCCTGAGTAAACAAATTCTATATCACCTAATTTCATGCTTCCTACCCCTGGGATATGAGTTTCTGAAACTCCTAATAGATCCAGTTCGAATCGTCTGAATTCGTCAGTCAAAATGTCGATACGATAGTCATTTTTTAATGTCGTAACATTCCAAGTTCCAATTTTCATGTTCTTTAAATCATTGAAATTTTTTTCGCCTCAGGAAAAGCAATGATCCCGGATACCAGTGCAGGACGGGGATCACATATCTTCTCAAGTCTACACCGAAGTGCTTAAGCCGGCTTAGAACCGGACAGCAAGAAGTCCCTGGGACCTCCATGAATGGAGGCTTTGTGCAATCCTGGGCCCATCTTGGTCACAACATGGTTTTCAGCGCTTGGCGATGCTCTTCTATCAACAAGAGTCGAAATCCTGCACAGACAATCTCAAGCCTATTACCTCCGACTCATTATATATTCATGCCTACAAATATTATGCTACTACGGGGAGGCAACCCGTAATAGATAAATCAGCTAGGAAGAGGTTTTTCAGCCCAAAGACGCCCATCAAAACATACCAATCCCAGAAGAATTGTCCATTAGTCAGAATCCCGTGCGAATGCTGTGTCGTTTACTAGGCTATAATTTCCTCGAGGGGCGCCACTCCTCAAGTGGGAATAGAGTTGACCGCAAGGTCCCCAGTCTTGCAGGTACCCCGAAAAGGTCGAGGCAGCCCTTTGCAGAGGCCGTTGTCCATAGATCTGGATCTTACGCCCTGCCACAGTTGTCCTCCTATAGAGGATCCTCCCGCGATGGTGTTCTGCATCACCATGCAATTTAACCCATTGCTGGGAGAAGGTTTGCAACTCATGGAACTTGTGGATAAACAAGTGGGCCCTTTTGAGTGTACATTTGAGGGGCCTTCTTCCTCCTCCGCCTGTATTTATGACCCCGGGCAAGGGTGCCCCAGATTCTATTATGGACCCCCAGGGACAAGGTCCCCCCTTGGTCCATGCCTCCTATGGAGGTACCCTACATATCTGTAGAGTGTTCCCCTATCGCCACCTGGGGACATGCTGAATGGCCTGGGGGAGGCCAGATAAACGGATCACTTTTGTTTTGCAAAGGCAATAACTCAGTGACATATTTAACCTACTACTTATAAATATACATAACTCACTGACTAGGCCTATATTAGTTATATACAGAAATATATAACTCAGTGACACATTAAACCTACTACTTATAAATATGTGTAACTCACAGACTAGGCCTATATATGTTATATACAGAAATATATAACTGAGTGACATATTTAGCCTACTACTTATAAATATGTGTAACTGACTGACTAGGCATATAAGTTATATACAGAAATATATAACTCAGTGACATATTTAGCCTACTACTTAAAATATGTGTAACTCACTGACTAGGCCTATATAAGTTATATACAGAAATATATAACTCAGTGACAAATTTAGCCTACTACTTATAAATATGTGTAACTCACTGACTAGGCCTATCTAAGTTATATACAGAAATATATAACTGAGTGACATATTTAGCCTACTACTTATAAATATGTGTAACTCACTGACTAGGCCTATATAAGTTATATACAGAAATATATAACTGAGTGACATATTTATCCTACTGCTTATAAATATGTGTAACTCAATGACTAGGCATACAAGTTATATACATAAATATATAACTCAGTGACATATTTAACCTACTACTTATAAATATGTGTAACTCACTGACTAGGCCTATTTAAGTTATATACAGAAATATATAACTGAGTGACAAATTTAGCCTACTACTTAAAATATGTATAACTCACTGACTAGGCCTATATAAGTTATATACAAAAATATATAACTGAGTGACATATTTAGCCTACTGCTTATAAATATGTGTAACTCACAGACTAGGCATATAAGTTATATACAGAAATATATAACTCAGTGACATATTTAACCTACTACTTATAAATATGTGTAACTCACTGACTAGGCCTATCTAAGTTATATACAGAAATATATAACTGAGTGACATATTTAGCCTACTACTTAAAATATGTGTAACTCACTGACTAGGCCTATATAAGTTATATACAGAAATATATAACTGAGTGACATATTTAGCCTACTGCTTATAAATATGTGTAACTCACTGACTAGGCATATAAGTTATATACAGAAATATATAACTCAGTGACATATTTAACCTACTACTTATAAATATGTCTTACTCACTGACTAGGCCTATCTAAGTTATATCAGGATTCTTACTATCTTGAGAAGTAAAAGAGTTATGCAAATATAACTTGCAAAAGTAAATCTATGACCAAAAATATAACCTTTAAAGGCATTGCCAAGCTACTATTTCTACCTTTTTCTTTATTTTTAGGACCTAAAAAGATTCTATGCATCACAGGTCTTTTACTTAGCTTGGTAAACTTACAGCTGGTTATCTGCAATGAAATAACATATTTGCCTTGTCTAGAAAGAAAAGTTACTTTAGGGATACCAAGGAAAACTTATCTAAATTAACAACTTTACAAAATTGAAATTTATAAATTTTCACAGTAAGATGTATTTTTCTTTCTTGTGATATTTCTGTCATTCGTTTAAAAAGCTAAGAGACCTGGGTGGATTTTACTCATTTAAATAAAAATTCGAATAGAAATAAATACTCTCACTAGACAGTGGCAATAACAGTCACAAAACACACCGAATCTGTTGGTTCCATGAACGGTGACCGAAATATTCAGTATATTTTTCCACTGCTACTGTCACCGTCCAACAAAAGGGCTCATCCCCACTAGAACTTTTAATTATCATCAAGGAAAGGCAGTGTGGTTTTCAAAATTACCTATGTACACATTTAATTGAGGCATGAAGTTTAAAGAAAGTGGAAGCATATAATGATTAAGGAAGGATGAAGAAAACATATAGGCATAGAGAAAATTAAACAAAAAGATACCTCCAGTTACCTAGGCAAGATAGTGAATTCAGTAAAATCTAAGAGGTAGAATAGCCATGACACAGAACGTTTTTTTAGCATTTTATTTATCTAAACATGGATTCAAAATAAAAACTAAACGAACCTTTCAGAGTTAAACGAGTCACTTTAAATGTTCTTTAAGTTTACGAAAATCACAATTTGTGCATAGCGAAACTGACATATGACGAAATTACAGCTCCATGACGAAAAAGAAATCAGAAAAGTGTATGAATAGTGTAAAAACTATGGCAGCAAATCTCATCGACTTCATTTTCAGCTCTCTATAAATGTCTAGAAATGATTATTCATGTCATATGTGTTTACATGGATATTTCTTTTATCTAGTTTGATATGTCATTTTTGCACATTATATTTCTCATTATTTTGTTTATATTACATTCTTGGTCTTTTATGCAATTTCGTGTTTTTTTTTTTTTTCAATTGACAGGACATTTAGTTGGTTTAAATATATCAGTGAGAAATAAAAAAAATTAGCAAACAGTAAAAACTTCCGTTCTGCCCAAAAAACCCTGACAAAAATAAAAACTTTTAGGGCTTACTTTGCACTCCATAGTTAGTATTTTGTTCCCCCTTTCCTTCGAATTTAATTGTTATGTTGAACTGTCAGCAAATGTGAAATTAGCAACACCAACGTAGTTTTCACAGTTACCAACGGAAATGCCAATATGTTCCAATAATTTTATAGTAGATCTAGACAATTTCGTTAGTGATCAAAGCTGATTTTTTTTTTTTTTTCATTCATTACAATCCCCTCGCGAAAAATGAAATTTTCTTAAAATTATGCCAGGATTGCCCATTCACAAAAGCTCAAAATTTGGCAAGTTCAAAGTAAAAATATATGCATTATATGCTGCTGTTTTTCATTTTTTTTTTTTTGGGGGGGGGAGAGGAAATAGATTTATGACCCCTTACGCCCAAGTGTACAGGCATGATTCGGTTACATCCTTAATTGTGACAGTCAAGTAATCGATACAAAAATATTGATAAAATATTCAATAAACAGTGAGCGAATTCAAAATATTATCGCATAATGGTAATTTTTTGCCTGAATATGTCAGGGTAAGCGTCTATTTTACGTTGGTAATTGTTATACATTAGATTGAAACACACACTATGACAGGAAAAATTAATCAGGACAGGACAGTATCAGCAATTTCCCTTCTCCCTTCCTGTTCAGAACTTGCATCATCATGGCTGCAGCAATAGCTGCACCCTGGAAAAGAACGAACCACAGCCCATAGTAACCAAAAATTTAAAACTGATTTTGAAAAAAAATATAGAGTGAGAAAAAATTGTAATTAGAAGCTGTGCAATAGCTGCAATGAATAACTATGATTTCGATTAATTTTAAGGGTATAAGTTTATTGCTGAGACAAGTCTATGGAAATCTAGAAAGCTTGCCTAAAAACCCTCAAAAATGGTGTTGCACTAGTGAAATCACCATTGTCAAAAACCAAGATAGTGAAAACATAACATTTTACAATAATAATTCAATTATAAAATATAAAAGACAAAAATATATATATTATATTATAAAATATATATATTATAAATATAAAAAGACAAAGACAGATCATCTTTGTCTTTTTTTTTTCATTCAAAACGAGCAGCAAAAAAAAATGAGTAGGGCTCAAAACCCCTATGCCTTCCCAAGGCCAGAACGTAATTTGCACTTTACTGAGTTTTACTCGGTTATTTATTGTAATTTCTGTTCGTTTTTGGTTTAAAAACCGTTTTTCTTCAAAATCCGGAGAGTGGCCAAAAATATAGGGAGAAAATGCTTCCCTCCCTCTTTCCAAATGACAATACTATAGGTTATATGCAAAAATTAGCTGATTCTGTTGTTGTTGTTTTATTTCAAATTGAAATTATTTGGTATTAGTGAGCTGGTATAAACCAACAATAACAGCTAACTTTTTATGCATGAACATTAAGCCAAAAATTAGCAGATACCAGAACACAATTTGCACTTTATTGAAAACAAAATATATTTTACATATTTTCACTTTTGTTTACTCATCAGTATAGCTATGTATATTAAACTAATAATCCGCAGTCATTTGTTTATTTTTTTATTTTTTCAGTAATTGGCTTAATACGTGGTTATATCCACGCATAAGGGATAGACGGGGGTATGCCGTTCAACTTGAAACGACTCTAATAATCCAACAATACAGGGTCGTGTCGAGGGGGGGGGGGGGTTTACCCGGTTTGAACCCCCACCCCGAAATGTTTGTCTCACTCGTAAAAACGTAACAAAAACGGATATAAACAAATTTTGTATGCTTTTTTTGTGATTTTTTGGTGTAACACCCCCCCCCCCCCCAAAAGAAAAAACGTTTTTTAGTAAAACCCCCTCCGAAAAAAAATCCTGGGTAGGGCCTTGCAGCAACATAAACAAAAATTATCTAAATGTAATGAAGAAAGAACTTTAAAAGCACAGTGTCAGGTTTAGAAAAGGGATTAGAACGTAGACGTTAAAGGGATTAGACGTTAGAACGTAGAGATATTGTATGAGGCGTGGTGTAAAGTTTAAAAACAAACAACTAATTTTATATCAAATCTTTCCATGCTTTTACATCTTTGAACTGAAGAGTATACGATCCTTAAAATAAAAATATTTTTTTTCTTTAAAATAAAATATTCCTTTTTAAAAAAAATTTAAAATAAAAATATTCCTTTCGTAAGTGTTCTGAAAATTGAAATGAATACTTAAAAGCAGCGAAATCACGCAACGACAAATGTTTTAAACTGAAAACGTTTAACATTTTTAGCACTTAAAATAATTATGTATCAATGTTTAGTATAAGGCTAGCTTATTGATTAACAATTTCAAATTCAGCTTTTATTCGTTTTGTAATTCAGTAACTACTGTGTAAAAAATCCTTCGCTTCGATATTCTCATTAAGTTTTACCAAACCTTTTACCTTTCACCTGGGTGGTTTCGGGGGGGGGGGGGGCAAATCTCCCTGACCCTACCCTATCCCCCAATCGGCACCCATATGGTCCCATATATCCTTCCTTAACGTATGAGGTTGAATTTTTTAGGAAGAGGGTTTTTTAAAGACAAAGCTAGTCAATTTCTGGCTTTGTTTTTCTTCATATCTTACATAACCCAAGTGGCGGATCAAGGGGGGGCGAGGGCAGCGCGCGCCCCCTAACGTAGGCCTAGTCTAAAGTAGTGTAATTTACTTAATTAACGCAATTTTGCGTTAATTAAACTTGCTCCTAACGCGTTTATCGGATCAACCTATTTTGCACCCTCCCCTAAAAAAGTCCTGGATCCGCCCTTGCATCCAACCCTTTCACTTTTAGGAGGGATCTGGGTGACACAAACATGGACGCGTGAAAGTTTCATTTTCCTAGCCTAACCCCTTTTCAAGATACCCAAAAGTAGCTAAAGTAGAATTTTACCCTTTTGGCTTTTCTTTTAGACCCCCCCCCCCCCCCCCAAGAAAAATACGTGCAGGCCTGAGATTCCCCTACGTTTGTTAATTACAATCTCTGGTAAAAACAAAATTGTCTTGGCATAGCTTAACTTGGAAACTATGCCTAGAATATGTGTTAAAAAGGAACTCACAGACTAAAAACAGCTTAAAGAGCCCAAAACAGGATATATGGCAATATAAAAATATCCAAGACCAAAAGATTTCACAACATATCCAAACTTGGCAGTCAAATTCTATGTACACTGGTACAGAAAATAGTTAAACTCTATATAGTTAAACCATATATTAAAATATATGGTACACCCAACTGTGAATGACGTTACCTATTGATAAATAAAATGCAATTTGACAAATTCTACATCTTCATGTAAAAGATGATGTAACACACAAATCTTTTGCAAGACAATACAACACACGTATATTTTGAAAAACTGATTCTCTGGTGTATGACGTCATACTCGAGTACCGCTGCTGCCTGATTCCCCCGGGTTTATTCTTTACTAGAAAACATTCCAGGAACAGTTGAATACTAAATTGGACAGTTTAAATTTGACAATGTAGAAAGTGGATGGAAAAATTTTAGGAAATCAATTTCTTTTAAAATGAAAGGAATTAAAGGATTAAAGGGAATCAATCAATTAATTTTCTTTAAAATGAGCCATTGAACAACTCTACGATGTTCTACAGCAGAATGCTGTAGTAGCTGCCACTTTTCTTGATTTTCAAGCCAACATATTTCCCTTGCTGTTCAAGCCAAGGGACAGAAAGTTTCTTATATAGGGGTTTCGAACAAGACGGTTCTAATGATGTTCTTTTTGGTTTGATCTGACTCTATTTTTAGGAGCTATAGGTTATTATACTTCTTAACACTGGACGAGATTATCTCTTACTTGGTTGCTAGCTACCGCTGCAATCTGGATCCTGTTTAGTATAGAATAATTTCTATAAGCATCAATGACACTTCTGATAAATCTGTTTTACTTGAGTATAATTTCATAAAAGGGTAATTAAATTTTCCTAGCTAGGAGCAAACCATGGCCAGAAATTCTTATGGTCATGCTGATAAATGTCAGTATGTCAGGTCAACCTGACAGCATGTCAGATCAACCTGACAATTTGTCAGGTCAACCTAACAAATGGTATGAACTAAGAATAATTAGTCTTAAGGTTATATAACTTTTATATAACCTTTAGAGAAAAGTTATAAATATAAATTTTGGTTGGTGATCGATGATCAGAAAATAAGGTGATCGGTTAAATTTTTGGTGGATAGCCTCGGACTATAGCTGAACGTTGTTGAACTTCCTTTTTATCCCACTTGAAATGTGTCTTCAGCTTCAAGCGTTTAAACCTCTGTAGTCGCAGCGACTAAAGTAGTTTTTTCTCCTCAGTCTGATACGATGTTTCTTCAGTGTGTAATAACATCACGATCAAAATGCCTTTAAATATAAAGTGCGTTTAAGTATAGCCAAAGAGTGTTGATCACACGAATATGAAAGGTGATCTTTCCACTTTCCAATTTTGACAGTTTCTCCCTAGTTTTTAGGATACTCTTTTGAAGAAAAGTAGCAAATATTAAAAGTAACAAAAACAAAAAGTAACATAAACTTTTTAAGGTATATGTGGATATGAATGGAAAATGAAAATAATATAATGGAAAATAAAATACATAATGGAAAATAAAAAATTGTTTGATAATGTTGTATGTAAGAAACTAAAGCGTATAGAAGAAATGTTAACTTCACCATTAGACTTGGTGTATCAAAGGTTAGGTGAGCTCCATCCTTAACTCGAATAGAATTTAGTATAGATATTAGATTTCGGCAGAGGACTGCTGGTATATTATTTGGTGCATCCTGTATTTGAAAATACCCGTTATATGATAACGTGAAAAGAAATATTTTAATGGGAAAGAAAGATAAAGAATAAAAGAAGAATTTCACAAAAGAACTATAGAAAAGAAAAATAAAGAAATTAAAAACAGAAAATAACAAGAAAACACTGACAAAAAACAGGTGGTATCAAACCCCAAGACCAATCTCGTCAACTTCACCGTACATTTTTATATTCAACATTCTAATCTTATTTTCAGAACACAAGAAATTGACGAGCATCTTGGATACTTACAAAAGAACTTTAAGTTGACTGGGAATGAGGTACGAAAAATTGCAACTGGATGTCCACGCCTTGTGACAAAGAACTTAGGGAAACTGGAAATGATCAAATTCAGCATCTGGGAAGAAATGGGATTTACCAAAGAGGAAACAAAGTCTCTCCTACTGAAAGACCCAAGAGTCTTCTTAATACGTAGGTTCGACAAAACATGCACCACAAACAGGGGGGTAGTCTTAGCTTTTTTATTGGGGGGGGGGCAACAGGGGGTTTACATTCGGAGAGTCAAGGGACATGGGCTATATAATAATTCTTTCTCCAAATTATTGGGGAAGGGGGGGACATCTACCCCCCTTGCCCCCCCCCCCCCAAAGGTGCCACTGACCACAGATACTATATGCTAAGATGTAAATATGCCAAACTTGCATTATTTAAAAAAAAAAATTAGCCATCGTTCTCTTCTTAAAGATGCATGAAAAATAACAAATCCATGACGATGCCCTGGTTTTAAATGCCCAAATTTTTACAGTTGAATCGGATATAAGGTTTAGTTTTGATTAACATATAACTATATCTCTCTAATGAACTATTTTTCCCACCAATGGTCGTAGAAATTTCAGTGAAGGCATGTTAAATTGCAAATTGAAAATCTATAGTATGCTGTTTAAAGGCTGAAAGGGGTTGGAGGCTAGCTAATCATCTCCGAATGTCCGTTTGAAACAGAAATCTTATAAATATATTTTGTAGAATGTTACACCTTCGTTGAAATCAGTAATGCAAGAGTTTTAACCCTATAAAAACCTTCCATATGCAGTTATTAAGTTGTTGGTATCAGCGGCTGCCAATTTGGGAAAAAAAATCGTGGGTAAAATTCAGCAAAAAATCGGCTAAAATACATACAATACCGAACAGCTAAAGAAGGTGTAATTGTTTTTGGGAGTCAACAGAGTTTTGATTTCTTGAATTATTACAGACGAAAATCGTTGTCAAATTTTATTGATAAGTTTTGCTTATTTTTCTTCATGGGCTAACTTGGCGACACTGCCACCCTAAGGTGATGCCAACGTGATGCCGTGATGCCACCCGTGATGCCGTGATGCAAAACGTGATGCCACCCTAAGAACTTCATTATTTTAAAATAATCAAAACAAAATCCTAAGAAAATTCAGGGTATTTAGGTGTGAGCAGATCTAAGACTTGCTCAATGGGTAAACTATGGTTTTATTTTGATGCCCTTGGTACTTTAGCGGTTTCAGATGTGGGCCATCATGAGCCCTGCCAGGAAATTTATTTTGGGGAGGCAAATGCCGCTGGGGCTTTGTTTTCGGCAATTTTAAATGGTAATATTTCTCTTTTTCTATTTATATGAAATATTTATATGTGTAACGTATTTATTGATCTATTGTAGAGGATGTGATGTCTTCAGTTATGTAAGTCTCACATAATTTCCATTCATATGAACAATACTACCGAAATTCTGCAGTAGAAATATTAACAAGGACTTTTTGACCAAAAATGCTACTCATCGTAAATTTTCAAGTATGTTCAAATTTTGTCCAAAATTTAAATTGCTATCCAACATTCCAAATCTTAAGCAAAAAAAAAATTAAAACATCGGGCTACACTGATCAATTTACAATTGTTGATACATACATTTTAACAGCTTTTAAGCAGGGCTTTACGGGGCCGGTATCCGCATTATATTTTGGTTGGGCTTAAGTAAAAAAAAACCAGTTTTTTTTTTAAACTGAAAGCAACGAACAGATTTGAAACTTATTCGAACAGATTGTTCTTTATATGAAAGGGGCTGTCTCCTCCTTACCTCCTTGCTCTTTACTATGAAGTTTAGTTTCTTGTCCAAATCCCTTAAGAACATTTACTAAAACACGAGAGTCATTGAATTGGAAAAATAAGGTTCTTTAAAGCGCTAAAAAAATTTTGTTTAATGAGCAAGGTGTTGAGGAGGGGGTAGTCCCTCTTATATACAGGGTAATTTCCATTCGCTTTAAGTTTTAAATTTGCTCCTTACTTTTAGTTGAAAACTTTTTTATTTGTTTAATTACATTTCATGAAACGGTATAGTTTTATGAACACAATACTTTTGCTAACGTAAAAGAACGGTCAAAATTTCGATGATCTCTGTTCGATTTTATGGATAGCAAAGCTTAGAGAAAAACATTTTTCTAAAGACGATGATAAAAGTATGTCAAGCAAAGTGAAAGTATAAAAAAATGAAAAAAGTAAAGTAATTACTAAAAATACACAAAACAATAGCCTATATATTAAAAAAAAAATTAGATATGAACTCCCAGCATTCAGTTCTATTGAGCAATGCCGAATTGTTGGACGGATATTTTTGAACAATATCGATATATTTAAACTTGGCTATCAGACATCAAAATATTTAATGCCTTCTGACTTGGTGATTATAAAAAGCAAAGTGTTTTAAAAGTATTTTGTTCAAAGTAAAATATTAAAACTAAGATTAAGTAAATCAAATAAAATTTTCTAGTGCAGGGCGTCATTGAGAAAAGCTGAAAGTGTTGAACGCCGCTGAGTAATATTGATATTTTCAATTTAGTTTTGACTACCAAAAACCTGAATTTTGAATATATTTTGAATTTTGAACTTTTGAATTTTGAATACATTTTGAATTTTGAATACGGTATTTTGAATACAAAATACCAAAAAAGATACTTGGAAACTTTATACTTCATAACTATAAAAATTTAAAACTTTTTCAAAGTGAATAACTAGATTAATATAATCACTCCTTAAAAAAAAAAAAAAACATAATAAAACACAAAAAAAACACGTATTCATTCAGGGAGAAAATGCAGAATTAAACATTTCTGATTATAGTGGCTTCAGATATCAGCTCATCAGTACTCGTGCAATACAAGCAAAAGTTGACGGCGTACTTTTGTCGAGATTGCCCCCTTTTTAAGTTTTTTTTTTTTTTTTCTATAATTATACTTATGTACTAATAACTTATGATGTTTAACTTCAAACTCGAACAAATACATATTTTGAATCGCCATAAAAAGCTGATTCTTTCATTTAATGTTATTAATATTTAGGTTCTTATGATTTTGTTATTAATAATGGTCGCTATTTACTTACCATTTATTATTATGAAGTTTGATTTTTTTTTTTTTTTTTTTTTTTTTTTTTTTTTTTTTTTTTTTTTTTTTTTTTTACTCCAACCAAATCATACAAAAAAGATATTTTTGTGGAAAACTGGAAAGGGGTCACTCAGTAACAAGTAGGTTGTCCTTATTAAGGGTTAAAACTTATTGGCAGGCAGCCAACTATGGGGTAACACCCATTTTGTCCAAGGTTTTTCCCTATTCTGCTCTCTTTCCTTTGGTTTCCTCATAACTACTTTAAAGTTCCAAATTTACAGGGGGCCAACAATCCATTTTGTTTCTGAAAGATAGTCTTTTTACTTAAATTGTACATAACATGAATTATATGTACATTATGCAAACATATATCAACCCAATGAGCAAAAATAATTACAAATTTTTTATGAGCGACACAATTTAACCAGCAGCTTTAAAGAAAGAAGATAAAATCTATATTTGCGTGAAACTGGGATGGGAAAACTTCATTATTGTTCAAGAGACTTTTCGTCTAGAACTGTGATTGGTGATTCCTTAGAATTTATAATTTGGCTCACCAACAGCGATCGTAAACAATGGGTTTCCGGGTAGCTTTTATAATTTTTATATTTTCCGGTAGCTGTAATAATTTTCTGGGTAGCTTTTCATAATCGGGAAAGCCATCATTCGACAGTCGAAACCACTGTATATACATATAGACAGTACAATCATTTCCTATCTGAACCATTATACAAAGCCGGACCAAGATACAAGTGCTCCGGAGGACGTAGAAACATACACGCCATTATATTTTTTCACGGGTAGACAAGTCAGATTTCTCTTGAACGCGAAACTTGGAATCACCTTTGTAACACTAAATTTAAAAGAGTCTAATTTTAAATTAATTTATTCCAATGCATATATAAAAATTGGTTTATAAAATATATATTTATATACATATATAATTTTATATATGTTATAAAATTGTTATATATGTTATATACATATGTAAAAAAGTGTAATGTTATTATTAGAGGTTTTTAGAAATTACAAGTAGATATCAAAGTCTCGAGTTGGTTCCAAAGGCATTTTGAGAAAGTTGCTGCTAAAATCTGTGTTCCAGGGTAATATACACTGAATTGTTGATGGACGAGGATATGGGTGGATCTTTTATACGCGCCAACACTGTAGTAGCCAAATATTACCGAGTCGTGATTATACTGTATATAATTTATATACAGTGGTCGAAACATAGCTTAGTTTCCAAGGCGTACGTGAGTGCTGATCTCTTTTTTTATGGTCCTTGACTCTAAACTCCGACTCTTTCCCCTCTTTACTTACATTCCAAAATTCTTCCGCTTTTATTTTTCTTTTCATTTTAGCCAGTCAAACAATGGTGGAACGATTCAACTATTTCCACAATATAATGAAAATACCACATATGACAATACTTGAATACCCCGCCTTGTTTCGAACGCGTTTGCTGCGTCTTCGCCCAAGACACGAATTCCTCGAGGTGAACAACCGTCATCAGTATGATAAAACGCAACCTGACTTTGTGCCAATTGATCAGCTGATCAAAAGAGATGATAGCTTTTTTGCTGTAGAAATAGCTGGGAGCTCAATCGATGTATATAATGAGTTTTTAAAAACAATCTAATGCATTACATAACTATGGTAGTGTTTTCCAAGGAACATATTGTAATGAAAGGATAGGCTTGTTTCGGTCAATACGCTATCAATTTCTTACTTCTCAAGAGATAAAAAAAGTATTTTTATATTTTTTTAGTTTTCATCAACACATTTTTTCATATATAGGCTACCGATGTCCCTGTAGAATGGTAGCATGTGTAGGATGTGGATGGTTCCTGTAGGAAGTTTTAATCTCGCTCAATACTATCAGCAAGAAATAAAATAAAATTATTATTAATTTTTCTTATTAGTTTTATTATTAGTAATTAATACTTATTATAATAATAAATTTATTATTTATGTTTATGAGTATGTATAATTATATTGATTAATAAATTGTTTATTGAATTAATTAATTAACTTAATTTATTAATCTAATCTACTACTAAGCAGAAAACACTAAACGAACGTTAATTGCTGATGTTGACTTCAATAAGCCAATTTTCTGAAACGGCCGCAGTGTTTCTTAAACTAAAAGGGGCCTTATTTTATGCCAGCTTTCGAAATTTAAATTAGGGTTGTATTCATAAATGTGTAGTTAATGGAGAGCCATAGATGAACTAGAACAGAATAAAAACCTCAATAATTTGCTCTCTAGATGATTCAGTGCCACCTATTTAACACATGAACTTATAAGAGGCCAATTTGATCAAATTGTCAAAAGAACGTGTAGAAAACACTAAACGAACGTTAATTGCTGATGTTGACTTCAATAAGCCAATTTTCTGAAACGGCCGCAGTGTTTCTTAAACTAAAAGGGGCCTTATTTTATGCCAGCTTTCGAAATTTAAATTAGGGTTGTATTCATAAATGTGTAGTTAATGGAGAGCCATAGATGAACTAGAGAAGAATAGAAACCTCAATAATTTGCTCTCCAGATGATTCAGTGCCACCTATTTAATACATGAACTTATAAGAGGCCAATTTGATCAAATTGACAAAGAACCTGTAGAAAACACTAAACAAATGTTAATTGCTGATGTTGACTTCAACAAGCCAATTTTCTGAAACGGCCGCAGTGTTTCTTAAACTAAAAAGGGCCTTATTTTATGCCAGCTTTCGAAATTTAAATTAGGGTTGTATTCATAAATGTGTAGTTAATGGAGAGCCATAGATGAACTAGAGAAGAATAGAAACCTCAATAATTTGCTCTCCAGATGATTCAGTGCCACCTATTTAATACATGAACTTATAAGAGGCCAATTTGATCAAATTGACAAAGAACGTGTAGAAAATACTAAACAAACGTTAATTGCTGATGTTGACTTCAATAAGCCAATTTTCTGAAACGGCCGCAGTGTTTCTTAAACTAAAAAGGGTCTCACTTTATGCCAGCTTCCGAATTAGAATTTCTTTCTAAGTTAACCCATGTTTTGAGCGTTTTTAGGCTGACTTTTAAGTTTGATAGACCTTGATAAGTCCAACCATTTTTAGCAGAAGATTTGTATAGTTTCTTACTGGGTCACTTATCCCTTATTCAATAAGGGATAAGCATTAACAAACAAAGAAGCAATACCTCTTCTACGGGCATTATAAGCAAGAAATCCACTTATTGAAGCGTCTACTCTAAGCCCTAAAAAGTTGTAATCCGAGATCAATGAATCCGGGTTAGCCTGCAGTGCAGATAGGCTACAACTAATGAACAGGACGTCATCAGCGTAGCAATTTAAAGTAAGGTCGTTAAGGTCAATGTAGATTCCACCATTGATTGTCCTAGTCACAATTGTTGTCAATGCGTTAAATATCACTGGACTCAAGATTGACCCGTGTCTTAATTCTCAAGTGAGGTGTATAGGCCTGCTTAGAAGACCGTTTTCTAGCTTAGTTCGTATATAACACTACCTATACCAGTAAGACTGCAGGGTAACCACATGGGGCATAACACTAAAATCAAGCAGGGTCATAAAAACTTTGGACTGAACAACTGAATCAAAAGCTAACAATACATTCACACTACATAAACATACAGGTTTCCTTCAGTTAGGTGTCCTACAGATCTATGAAAACTACGCTGTGAGCAAATGCTCAATTTAAATGTTTATGGAAACCGAACTGTCTATTCTATAGTCTAAGAAACATTTTATTATTAATTCAGGCACAATCAGCCTTTCTATAATCTTTTTTTTAACACCAGAAACTTAAATAGGGTGATAACTGCTACACGATTTAGCATTTTTTTCAGGATATTCGTAGTAAACCCTGAACCAAATAAGGTAGGCACTTGACCTGTATCTATAACCATCTGATATAAAATGTGAGATGTTCAATCAATAGAGAACTAGCATTTTGGAAATTATGCGCCGTTATGTCATCGCTATATGCTACGTTTGCGCAACAGTGGGTCTAGTCTAACTTTTAACCTAGCATCACTTTAACTTTCTGCATTTAAATCTTTGGAACCATACTCATCAGAGTAGTGAATGAACCACTGATCTTCAACAATGCCAAAACCCGGACTGCTACAACTGCTCCGTGCGTTTCTATATTTTTTACACGTAGGGTTTGAATTCCCGAGGGCTCATTGACACATTGACACACTCAGTATATTTGACACACTCAGTGACGTCATTGACACTCTCAGTACATTTTTTTCTTAGTCTTTCTAAAAGCCTGAAATACAAGGTACGTTATTACGTTATTCTTTCTTTCTTTTGGTTTAATGAATTATCAACAACAATTCAAAAAGCATTGTGTTACACTTTACATGAAAGCGGAAAAAAGTAAAAAATGTATTTAGGGTTTTTCGGCTGTTATTATCGACTAAACGATTATACATGGAAGGTTTGTTCTGGGTATTCCCGGAATGGTAAATAAATTTTATATCAAACGATTTATTTTCGACTATGACTATTACTACTAATAATAACTCATCGCAGCACCAAAATGCATGAGGCCAACAGAGCTACGTGCGTTCCTCCTCCATCCTAATCTATTCAAAGCCTCCCTCTTTATACCCTCCCATGAAGTTCCCATTTCCCTTAAATCTTTCTTTATGACATCCTCCCACCCTAACCGCGTACGACCTATTTTCTGTTTAGTTCTAGACGGTTAGCAGAAAAGGACAATCTATCATCCTTCATCCAATCAAAACAAATGTTGGTAAAGAGTCGGACCGCAAAACATGCCCTGGCCATTTCAACCTTTCTCTCCTTATAGCCCTAAAAAGCGGGATTGAACCACACTTTCCGTACAGCCTACTTTGCACAAACATATTAAATTGGAAAAGCATATTTATAAGACATGCTGGGTATAAGTATTTCGAATTAAAATAATCAAATTGGTGAAAATGAATAAGTGTTGAGCGATGGTCTATCATCCATGACTATCCAGAATATGGCCTTTACTTTTTTCTTTTTTTTAAACCTCTTTGCGGAAAGTTTTTTGATTAATTATCCATCAAAATCTAATAGCCCGATGAAATTTACCTGATTTTCTAAAAAGGGGAGAAGCATCCTCAAAAACCCCAGTGATGTTCACGAAAATCGCACCATCGAATTCACGATATTTGAGAATCCTATTGTATAGGTTTCGAACTCCTACCTACATGAGCGTGGAATTTGTTTTTTTCTTTTGCCAAAAAGAAGATCACGCATGCGTGTTTGTTTTTTTTTTACTTTTTTTTTCCCACGGGGAATCGTAAATGAGCCAATAGTCCTAAAATACTGGGAGAGAGCTCATTCGAACGGAAATCAAAAGTTATTGTGCTCTTTTTAGGTGACCAAAGAAGCTATTGTTAATAAATGTACTTGGTAAGTATGGCTAACCAAAGAACCAAACTGAAATTTCTTTCAAAAGTTAAGTTTTGTCGAGAAATAGCAATGAGAAACTTTGAGATCGTTTTGAAAGGACGTTGTCGCTATTTTCCTTTAGAAAAAGAAAACAATTTTTATTGAAACAAAAGGTTTAGGAGATTGATGCTACAGCATTTGTTTGGTAGCAAAAATTCGAAAGCAAAGTGTTACTCCAACAACAAAATTGTCGGCGGACCTGTCCTTTCTTTTTAATATAAGACAAGTGAATAATAATTAACCTTTAATCCCATGTGATAATGCTACTATATCTCGTTTAATTAAGAAAATTAATTCAAGAATTTTTTCCACAAAAAAAGTTTTTCAAAGAGAAGTAAAGAGCTACATTAAACCAAGATGAGCAGCTATAAATTTCAATATTTTTTCAACCTGATGCATTGTGAATAAATAAATACGCATTAAAAATTGCAATAAAAGCTTTCCCCAGCCAGGTTTGGAATGAGGGATATCTTCTAACAGTATTATATTCAGTAATGAGGAGACCAATGAAAGCGAGGGAGGCGTGGTCTTTTCTCATGGTCTAATAAATGAAAGAAAACAAGGCGAAACCCGTCGTTCACAATTTGTGCACAATTTTCCTATGATGTAGGATCTTTAGGACACTTAATAGGCTATACCAATTAATATAGGGCGTGTAACGGATTTGGGGTGCTACTGACAGATTTCTCAAAATGGGTGCTGGTAAATAACAAAAATATTTTGACTATCTGGTGCAACAACATTCTGGCCTTCTAGCTTAGTTTTTCCTTATAAGGGCATAACTTTGCATTATTAAAAACTAATTTAGTTGATAATGTGAACAATAGATTCCCATAAATTGACGATGATTAGAATATCTTTTGGGGGGCTTACATTTCTGTATATAGTATCTGTTTGAAATATAAATATCTCCTTAAGTAAAGAAATATACATATCTCCTTAAGTGATAAGAAAACATCCTTAAGTAATACTTTAATTTGATAAATTGATGTAGCAAATTTATCAAAACTGAAAGACAGTCATTAGTTCCCGGAGTTTTACCCACAGCTAGAAACAAATTAATCAGTAAAATTCGACAGAACGTGAGACTTATTAGTTAATTTTTTACATTCAGTAATCTTTGGGGATTAATTATAGTTTTTCAATGAACAATTTTCAAAAGGTTTCTCCTCAGTCGTGATGCTTTTTTTTTTTGGGGGGGGGGGGGGGGGGGAGGGAGGGGGGGGAGGAAAGACAAGTTCTTGGTTTTATGTGATTTAATTAGTTAATTATGTGTTAATTAATTAGTTAATTACGATTGGTTATTTATGAGATTTAATTAGTTAATCGAGCCATTGTGCGTAGGTTATTTGGCCTTCTAGTAGTGGCTATGTTTATTTCATTGTTTATTATTTTTCCAATTTTCCAATATTTTGGACTACTTCTAATTTTGATCCTAACCCCCCCCCCCCCCATAAACGAAAACTGCACACAGAACTACTCTGTATATTAAAGCAAACTTAATCTGAATGTGTGTTTTTTTTTGTCTTTTTATTATAAAAATTTCAGAAAGGTATAACAATTTTGCAACTCATCCTCGAATTCACCAAAAATGTTTTTTTGGATAAATTTTGAAATTCTTTCCTCTCAAATTGTATAATTAAAGAGCAGCATAGGAACATTCAGGGTTCTGCCAATTTCTTCCAGTGCAGGAGTATTCACAGCAGGAACTATCTTCTTTGACCAGCAGGCTCATGCCACTTATTTTTTATAAGAACTGAATCAACAGGATTCTCTACGGCAGTTGGGGTACAAGTCACTGCTTCTTTCTACTTCTACTTCTTTCTCTTCATTTTACGCTAAGAACAGAACCAAGGCGATGGACATCCCTAGATCATGGAAGTGGGATGATCCAACAAAAATACTCCTGAGGGAGGGATTCAAAAGATTATTCTGGAAAAATGTAGTATGTTTACTTACATATTTGTACTTGTCTCAGGCGACATGACTACTCTGTCTTCAGTGTCTGGTGTAGTGATTTCCGACAGTTCTTTACCCGATCTTCGCCCCTGGCGCCCAAAGTTCTAAATTGGCTCCATATCAGTCTTAACTGCATTGGTTCCGGTCTTTATTTGCCCTTCAAACATAAAACTGCAACATGCAAGAAACATGGACGACATATAGCAGCTTATTAAGTAGCGTCGTCACAAGTTGCAATATGTATTCCCTTGTCTGAAACTGCTTATTCTGTTATCCTTTCTTCTCACATATTCCATACATACTTCAACATATTCTATTCCATACATACGTCTTCACACGCTAAGTAATAAAACAGTTCAAAATAAAGTATCTATTTTAATTTGACACAAATAAGTTTACAACTTAACTCCAATTCTTAAAACTGTATAATAAAAAAATACAAATAAGTGGGAAATGAACAAATAGTCAATGTATTATGACTAGAACAAATAAAAGAACTGACCCACAAATTCATAATCTGAAACCTCTCGACCTGACTTCACCCACTAAATGACCAAAAAAAAAAAAAAAAAAAAAAAAAAAAAAAAAAAAAAAAAAAAAAAGAGCAAATTCTTATTGCCCAAAGACAACTTTTAGGTAAACAGAAAATTTGTAAACAGAAATTTGTAGGCAGAACTCCCCATGAGATCAATCCTCAGTGAGAAAGCTTTGACCCAAGGGGTGTCTTATTTTCCACAAAAAAAAAAAACACATTTCACTCGTATTCAAGCATAAAAGGCATTTGGTCGGCTAACGATAAAAACAACACATCGTTTCGAATTTAAAAACTTTATAAGCTCATACATTTGAACGATATTTGATATTTAACATATTTATAAGTTTAATATGCCACAAGCGTGTACAGCAAAAGCAGTTCCACTAATGCCACGTTTGGCTCAAGCCAATAAAGTTTCTACTGATTTTAGTACTGTAATATATTTGTGAGTTTTCGTTTTTGAAAACATAAATTAAAATAATAGACATTATATTAGCATTCGTATAAACGCATATGCTAATATAAATACTAGAGTAAATATAAGCCCCTGGAGTTACTCAAAATGTGACCAAAATTTTTCTTTATTTTGGAAAAGATCGTATTTTCTGCCAATATTCTGAGTTCTGACTTCAATCATTCCTTAAAGGAGTAGCGTCTACCTGCTTTGAGGTTAACTCACGAGCTGCATCTTTCCAACCCCTGGTTAAATGAGTAATTCAATCGTAGAAAAATTACAACAATGGAAAAAAAGTTTAAGTTTTATATATTCCTCTCAGTAAAAGTTTCACCACATTAAATAAACCATCCACCATAAACCATCAAAATGATCCAATTGATGAATCAATGCCAGGTTTACATTTATGCACGAGGATTGACACTAACTTGAGGATGAATTAGGCATAACTTCTTATACCGGACGTGCAAAGGGGGAGGGGAGAAGGAATTAGTATCCACGAAGTCCTGCAAATTCTGGGCATTTTTTATTCAAAAAATCCTTTTACTACTCCCCCCTCCTACGTACACACCTGGTTCATTTACCTGTGACCTTTGATTCTAGATGCTTTGAAACTGTATCTAACATACATACTAGACCATGGGCTGCATCCTGGTCTGATTTAAAGACAATTACTGTCATTTAATTCACTAATTTGCGACAGCACTTGGAAATTTGCAGATAAATTAAGTTCATCGGAAAATTTGGTGTAAATCATGAAGGTTTTGGGGAAGGGGGCTTTTGGCTTCACTATTCCGTAAACTGTTTTGATAAAAAGGGCCTGCACTTTCACCCCAAAAAAAAATAATCTATTTTCCTTTATACAAGATGGAATAGCAGTATTTTCCCTCCCCCTAATAATAATCCAGGGATCCTCCTCAAAAAAGCACGGAGGCGAAGGGGGGGGGGGGGGTGTCCAGGCCACCTTCCAAAATTTTCCGGAACTTGTCTTCTACTCTGGATATATTCTGTTTAGGGGTTCCACCAATTTCTTCTACAAAAAAAAATGTATACCAGATTTTCCCACAAAAAAAAAAAAAAAAAAAACTGAAACCAAAACGTTGAAATAGAAATTTCGAAAAAAAACTTTTCAACGTGTCTTTTTTTTCTCTTTCTTTTTAAAAATCAGTTAAGAAAACCCAAAGCTAGACCTAAAAAATAATGACTAAAAAAAAAAATCAATTATGTGGGCATTTGAAAATTTTGAAAAAAAATGGACAGAATACACTTTTTGTTCTCTTTTAAAACTGAGACTAAAAACAATAAAACAGAATACATACTAATACGCACTTCACAATTATCAGATCCTGGGTCGTGGAAAACAAAATGTTCTTCTCACTTAAGGCACTGCCTAAGTGCATATAGTATTCATCTTCTTGTCTGAATAGGGCTGCAGCAACAGCTGCAACCTAGTAAAGAACAAACCAGGGCCCATAGAGACCGAAAGTTTAAAAACACGTTAAAAAAACTGTCTAGTGGGAAAAAATTGAAATTTGTAGCTGATTCTGGAATTGCAACTGTTATTTCGAATCTCAATATTAAGGAAAATCAATTTTTTGCAGATGTAGCAGTGATGTCCTCTTTTTTTTTTTTTCTTCACTGCTAGCAGGGCACTAGAACATCATAGAGAGCTGTTTCAGGACTCATTTGAGAGAAGTTGCAATATCTAGTGTCTTTTTTAGTTAACAAAAGATAATATTGTAATAAATACAGTTTTTGAAGAAAAATTGCATCTTCATATACAAGCTGAAATAACACACATACCATCTGACAAGGGATATGACATCATAATTAATTAAATCTGTTACCTGATTTCCTGAAATGTTGTCAAGTATATTTTTTAAATGACACCATATATGGTAGATATAGCCATAAATGACGCCATATTAAAACTTAAATCATGACATATAAGAATTACTTGAAAGAACAGGTAAAAGTGATAACAATGTGGTTGTTCTTTGCTAGAATTTGCTATGAAAAACGCTTTTCCTGTGTGTGATATACTTAACTAAAAAAAAAAAAAAAAAAAACAAGTTTTTTTAAATGAATATCATTAATAGGATCACCTATACAGTAACAGCATTATCTATCATCCCAAGCAGACGACTCACTACTAATAATAGCAAATTCCTCTTTCTGCTTCTTAACATATTCCTGTTCTTCCATTTGTGGATATTCAGGATGCCACCAATGCATAACATTGTATTTAACAACTGGATGAAGCTCAACAATAAGACCTTCATTTACGGAATGTTTTACCTTTTTAAAAGGTACGAATTGAATTTTAATGCTTTGATTCATCATGCCTGAGAGTCCTACTTTAATATCACAGACAAATTGCCCAACTGGGCAATGAAAAAGAATGAATGTATTACATACAATACTAAGCACTCTGCAACCACTCTCAGAATTATAATTAATGTCTGATAACATTTCTAACAAGTCTCTCTTTTTATTTGGGTCACTAAAGCCAGGCATTCTCAGTTTAAAGAAAAACTCCCAATTACCAGTCCGTAGCTTCCTGTGCCACGTAGCAGTACATAAACACCCTTTTAAAACATAAGGCTCAACAGAGCGATGTGTTGGTGTAACTTTAATTTTTTCGCGGAAAGGGATGTACATGTGGAATAAACTTCTGATGACATATGTCTTCAGTCCATACTGCCTTTTCATGGATTCAGGCTTTAACCTCTCTGGAAGCTGGGATTTAGAATCATAGTGGTTTTTGTACAGCCTCCTCCAAAAGCCTATTGAATTAATCACAGCTGCAGAGCCTCTACAAATTAATGCAAACCTTCCAACATCTTCTGGTGAAATATAATAGGATAAAATATACCAAATATCAATAGGATATGTATTGCCCTGTTCCCGCTGATATTCATAAGGAGAAACTTTATTCTTTTTCTTCTTGACAAATGGTTTGGGAGGTTCCTCATCAGAATCTACATGAAAATCGTCAATATCTTTATCAAACCAGTCAAGCTCGTCAACATGAGGTTTCATGACAGCATGGGTCTTCTTTATTTTGGAGCACGTTCCATGGGCTTTTGAATTTGCAAAATCGTTCAGCGATATTTCACCACAATCAGCTGTTTTCTTGCCCATATTAACCTAAAAAAGGAAGAAATGAATTTGAGTAATTTAAACCAATATATAACTCACAAAATCTAGATCACATAGTAAAAAAGAAAATTCAACAAAATGAGAAGAAAGAACTTAATCCTCTATCAATATATCAATAAACACACATTTCAACAAAGATACACAGTGGCGTCAATTAGGGAGCAGAGATTTTTTTTTTTTTTTTGCAACCTAGATTTTGAAAACTACCTTTTTTAGTATCTTCACTGAAAAACGGCTTTTTCAGGGTATTTTCATAGGATAAATTAGAAACAAATTGTACAAAATATCCCTTTTGGATTTTTGCCCCCCTTTATTTCCGTGAATTGAAGGGAGGGGATTGTGTTTGGTAAAAACTATCCCCATGAGAAAAACTATTAAGCATACACAGAAAGTTCAATTTTTCCTTGTGCTTAGCTAAACATCCCCCTTCAATAATGGACGCCATTTCGCATCTCTACCCAAACATTCTGTCGATTTTCTTTTCTACTGTTGTTTGGAAATCCCCCTTCCCCCACTGAGACTTTTACCCCCTACATTTCCTTTAATTGACACCACTGGACATCCACCATTACAGAATTAAATAATATGAAAGAGTTTGAGTTTTATACTAACTCAAATACAGTTTGACAGTTTTGAATAGAAATCTTTGACCTCTTTATTTTCTTCGAATTTATTCAACCTCCCCATTTTTTATTCTTAAAAAAAAAAAAAAAAAAAAAAAAAAACTGGCACACAATAACAAGGTCTGAACTTAGGCCACACTCAAACTCAAACATTCCTTGCCAAAACTCCTTTTAAAAACTGCATCAAACGTAAACATTGATGATAATGATAGCACATGTTGGAGCATGGTTGCAGCTACAGCTGCAACCTTTACAGTCAACAGCAAACCACGGCCCATAGGGATCAAAAATTAAAAACAAGCTTTAAAGTGAATCTTCATATGTAAAATTAAAAAGTAAGGATGAAAATAACTATCTATCTTCTACAGAACTTTCAACAAGAGCTTAAAATCCCTTGAAAAAAACGACCAATTGAATAAAAAAGTATGCCAATGAAACCAGTGACATCCAACACATTTAAGCAGAGATTTTCAGCTCTCGAACTTAAATTTGAAGAAAATCATAATTCAGATTGGGTAACACTGACCCTGGCGCAAGGACGATAAGGGAAGACCGGCGGTGGCGGGGCCAAAAATGACAGCGGCGGCACGCCACCGGCGCGATCAATGTTTACCGCAAACATTAATGTTTTAATCAGTTTTTCTCAAATCCCAGCTTGAATTTACAAAAGATTCGGGCCTATTCATGAGTTAAAAACTTCGCAAGTCACTGGCTGGACGCTGGTCTTCTTCGTTATTCATCAAGGGAAGCAGAAATCTGGTAGAAACAAAATGGCTGTGGCGTTTCAGATCCCTTGCATAATAGTTGAAATAATAGATAATAGATTCGCTGTGGCATTCAATAAAATCCAAGGAATCTAATTAAAAGGAAGCACACACAAATCGGATTGATTTTTATGCTGATTTCAAATATATAAATTTCATCAAGTTTAGTGTTACCCATCAAAAGTTACGAGCCTGAGAATATTTGCCTTATTTTCGAAAAAGGGGGAAAACACCCCCTAAAATCATAGAATCTTATTGAAAATCATACCATCAGATTCAGCATAGCAGATAACCCTATTAAAGAGATTTAAAGCTCCTATATGCAAAAATGTGGAATTTTGTATTTTTTTTTCTGCCAGAAGAAAGCTCACGGATGCGTTTTTATTTGTTTTTTTTTCCAGGGGTGATCGTATCGACCCAGTGATCGTGAAATATCGTGAAAGGGTTCATTCGAACGGAAATCAAAGTTCTAGTGCCCTTTTTAAGTGACAAAAAAATTGGAGGGTAACTAGGCCCCCTTCCACGCTAATTTTTTCCCAAAGTCACCGGATCAAAATTTTGAGATGCCATTTTATTCCGTATAGTCGAAAAATCTAATAACTATGTCTTTAGGTGTAAATGACCCGCCACAGTCCCTGGAAGAAGGGCTGCAAGCTGTGAACTTTGCCCATTGTTTACATATAGTATTTGTGATTGGGAAGTATACAGCCATTTTTTTTTTTTGGGGGGGGGGGGTGTTGTGCTTGGGGTGGATTTCTAAGGAGATAATCTTCCTTTGGGAGGGAAATTTCTAATGAGTGAATATTCTAGGGGAAATGTTACACTGTTTTTTTTTTTTTTTTTTTTTTTTTTTTTTTTTTTTACAGAATTACTATAAGAAATTCTTTTTAATTGTCTTACACTCTTTGCCAATTTTTTTATATGGAGATGTTCCAGGGGGATTATCCAGGGGCTTTTTTCCGCACATTTTGTTTTCTGTTAAATAGTTTCCACGGAAGGGGGCATTTCTGGAGTGATCGAGGAACCCATTATAGATTAAGGTCTTATTGCAATGAAAAAATGCTAAGGAGATTTTTTCAGGGTGAATCGTCCACAAGCAATTTTACAGAGAGGGAGGGAGGATTCTCAGCGAGGAAGGAACTGGCTGAATAAAATTTGACGGGGGGGGGGGGTGCACTTTATGTTGCATGAAATTTCCACGGAGGAGTTCTTAAAGAGGGAGGGGTATATTTCATAGATTTCACTAGTATACTTGGGACTGCCCATCGGTGACACACTGTCATCTACCCGTTTGCTAATCATCGCACATATAGAGCGTAAAATTAGAACTGCGTATGGGGCCACAATTTCTTCGAAGAGAAATCTTAATAGGTTTTTACTGGATAGAATTTATAATGCTGTCGCGGTGTCACATATATTATATATAACACCATTTTGGAAACTTCTGCGTAAAGAAGATAAATTTAAAATCCGTATAATTTTCTTCAGATATTTGAAGTTTCTGCTACTAGTTCCACTGAGAACGAGTAATTCGTACCTGATCCGGCGATACGCAGTAACTGATCCATTTTCTGCAGTTAAACAGCTGCTTGACAAGTATTGTGCTAAGTTGGAGGGTAGCAGCCATCCTTGGCTACCTCTACTCTCGTCACTTTGATTGATGTGCATGTGTGTTTTCTTTGTCTGTACCATTAAGTGTGTCTTTTTTTATTTTTTTTTTATTTTCTACTTTTTTTTTCCATCAATTTCTGTGTTTATGATGGGTGTACAAATAAATAAATAAATAAGTAGAGGGTGAGCCTGATTTAGCGGCATTATTTGAAAAACGAACAGAAATTATGCCATATATGAAGGGTTGCCCCCTCCTCAATACCTTATTCTTTTGCGCTAAAGTTTGACTGTTTACTAAAATTGAAACACAGGGCCTGTTTAATAAGAATAGGAAGCTTTTTTAGAAGTGTTAACAGCTTTAGCGTAAAGAGGAAGATATTGAAAAGGGGGCGCCCCTTCATATTCGCATTAAATCTGCCAAAATTAATATCCAAATTGAGTTTTAATTTTCATGCACGGTGAGCGAAAATCGAACCTGCATTAGTTGAAAAGGTTCAGAAATTAAATAAAAACCCGTTGTTTTTACTGAAAGTAAGGAGCAACATTAAAACTTAAAACTAACAACAATTATACCGTATATGAGAGGACATGTCCCCTCCTCAACGCCTCGCTCTTTACGCTAAAGTTCGACTCTTTTTCACCCTCTACCATTTAAAACAATAGAGAACTTTAGCGTAAAGAGCGAGGTATCGAGGAGGGGACAGCCCCTTTCATATACGGAATAATTGCTGTTCGTTTTAGCTTCTTGCTAAAAGAAGCTAATTGCTAGTTCGTTTAAAATGCTTCTTGACTATTAAGGCCCTTGTGTTTGCCCTGCAATGTGTTGCTACAGCACTTTTTGAACTCTGGGTCCTGTATTGCCAAACTGAGATCAAACCCACAGCACCACCACAGGACATTTTTCACTTGTTTGTATTATATTGTATCAATTCAACAATGCTTTTTGACTATTAAGGCCCTTGTGTTTGCCCTGCAATGTGTTGCTACAGCACTTTTTGAAGTCTGGGTCCTGTATTGCCAAGCTGAGATCAAACCCACAGCACCACCACAGGACATTTTTCACTGATTTGTATTATATTGTATCGATTTAATAATGCTTCTTGACTATTAAGGTGCTCGTGTCTGCCTTGCAATGCGACAGCACGGTTTAAACTCTGGATCCTGTATTACCACGCTGAGATCAAACACACAGCACCACCACAGGACATTTTTCACTGATTTGTATGATATTGTTTCGATTTAATAATGCTTCTTGACTATTAAAGTGCTTGTGTCTGCCTTGCAATGTGTTGCTACAGCACGGTTTAAACTCTGGACCCTGTATTACCAAGCTGAGATCAAACCCACAGCACCACCACAGGATATTTTCCACTGATTTGTATTATATTGTATCGATTTAATAATGCTTCTTGACTATTAAGGCCCTTGTGTTTGCCCTGCAATGTGTTGCTACAGAATGGTTTAAACTCTGGACCCTGTATTACCAAGCTGAGATCAAACCCACAGCACCACCACAGGACATTTTTCACTGATTTGTATTATATTGTATCGATTTAATAATGCTTCTTGACTATTAAGGTGCTTGTGTCTGCCTTGCAATGTGTTGCTACAGCACGGTTTAAACTCTGGATCCTGTATTACCATGCTGAGATTACCAGGCACCTGCTAATTACCAAAAACTGCACTATTATGTATGGAGGTCCTTTCCATTAAAAGTTAGACTTCCAACTTTCAAATTTTTGCAGATATTTGGTTGAGTGGTATAATGGTTGCGCAAGTTTCCACTCAATCAATTCATAACAGATTTCATTATCCCTGCCCTTGGTTCTTCGGTTGATTGGGTATGGTTGAGTGATATAATGATGGAGTTGATTTGGTTAAAGTGATTGGGTATTATAATGGTTGTGCAAGTTTCCACTCAACCAATTCAAACAAACAGATTTCACTGAGTCTGCCCTTGGTTCTGTGGTTCATTGGGTTTGGGTAAGTGGTAAAATAGTTGAGTTGATTTGGCTGAATTGATTGGCCCTTGGTTCTCTAAAATCAGAGGCGAATGGTCTATATGTGGAACTGCATATTGGTTGAAGCTTGGGGCTGCAAACCTTCATTGGTACATTAATATATTTTTAAGAGTATGCCTTTATGATATAGAACATCATAGAATTTTAAATTACCAAACAGTCTTAAGTAAAAGGTAAAATTTAACTTCGAAAAAATAGTCCTGTTCATGATACTATATTGTATACAAATGATCTTTCTTTGTTGCACCTAATTAAAAAAAAGGTTTATTTTTTAGTTGAGTCTCAGATAACCATCAAAAACTCGAGATAATTTGAGATAATAATACCTAATATGCATCTTTTGTTTGAATTAATTTAAAGGAAAAGTAAAAAAGAAAGTTTTCAATAAAAAGTAAAGAGCCTTGTCAAATTCTAGGATAAGCGAAAACAAAGTAACATAATAATTCAAACTTAAAGCGCACTGAAAATGCTATCAAAGAATAAATGACAACTAATATGGAGAAAGACATCAGAGATAAAGATAATGGTTTCTGCTACAAACGAGTTGTAAAAGGAATAGAAATTACAATGAATAATCATATCCGAACTTAAAACAAACAGAAATTACCACCAATAGGAGTAGGGATGTGTTTTATATACAGGAGTAGTATATATTAAGCAATCTACCTTCTTTCATTGGATCTTTCTAGTAATCTTAGTTATTAGAGTGTGTGTGTTTTTTTTTATTGGTTTTTAAACAAATAAAATCACAGTGTTCAAACCACATATTGCTGTCAAGAAACTGCAAATGAAACTTAAGACTGTTTAGAGCGCTTGAAAGGAAGAAGGAGAGATCACCACTATTGTTCATTAGCCTGGACATCCCTTTTCATACAAAAACCCACATTGCCCCAGGGCACTGAAAACCCTAGCTACACCTCAGTAATTGAGGCTCCTTTGGCCTTGGAATTTAAATTGAAGTGTCTACATGACCTGCAATTTTAAAACAGATCAGCATAAATTTAATTTTATTTTTGTAGAATCAATACAGCCACATTGTCTTCCAAAATTTAATGTCCTTGTTAAGGTGCCCTTGTTCTAGTTCTACCCTTCTTCTACCTTTGAAACTCCATGCTAGAGAAAAACAATACTTGTGTCTTATGCACTTGTTTTAACCTACAAAAACACCAGTTATATATTTGTTGAAAGTAAAAACAAGGAGAACATATGAGTGAGCTATAAGGCTGAGCACATGAGTGAGCTATAAGGCTGTTGTATCTGAGAGAAATCCTTTAATTTCAATAGCATATAGACCTCAAAAGACCATAAGTCACCATACCCAAAGCCTGGTGAATCCCTACTCTAGGAAAATCCTGATTTAATACCTTCAATTAACCAGGCATATTTACAGAACTAAGGTGTCTTGCACTATCTAAAATACAAGTGTTAGACATTTCAACTCCTTGGGTAGCAATCAGCAGATAGATAATTAAAGTAGCAAGTTGAAAACATTTCTAGTATCACAAATAAATTTTTATATATTGAAAAAAAAAAAACACTTTACAACACCTCTCACCATATCCTTGTGTTTTATGTTTTGTTATTCTAGTTTAATTTATAACCAGTTCTTATATTTCTACTTATTATTAACTTACATCTACTCTTTTGTTCCTTTGTTATACAGTTTGAACTCTAGTTTTTTGTTTCAAATTCTGAGTTTTTTTCTGCTTTATTGACCTGACAATTTGTTCTGGTAATCAATTGTTATATTTCTTTTATTCTTGCAGATTTGGACTTTTTTGCTTATTATTTTTGTTATGATTTTAATATTATTTTACCTAAAATACAAAATTTGGCTTTCCTAGCCTGTGACAGATGTTATCAATAAATTATTATTCTCATTGTAAACTTTTTAATGCAAAATCTGAGGAAAGCAATCTTTCGTTATCTTGTTTACAGAACTTTGTCATCCCTCACTTCAGCCTGTACAAGCTAAAAAATTAATTTATAAAGGTATTCCACAAGGAGGATAAAGAAGCAAAACATACATATTTCATTGCAAGTACTACAAACAAGAACTACACCTGATGGAGAATTCATTTAAATGAAGAAACAGTTTATATGAACATAAACACAGGATAGAAATAGTAATGTAAACTTTACAACAAAACAGCAACTAAGTAGCATGGCAACATCTGATTCAGTTTTTAGTCATCAGCCATAATAATTTTGTCCTTTGATGAAGCTTACAAAATTTATTTCCAGAAAAGAAGAATGAACTAAAGATTGGGATTTTGCTAACCAAACCCAGAATAAAGAGAGGCAAATGATCTGAAATTCAGGACGCATGCCTTGATTGTCTACAGTTGATTGAGAAAAACAGCCATAAAAATGTTTCTGCAATAAAAAAAAGGTTGATTTTTCTGTAGGTCAAGCAACTATTTTTAATGGCTGGGACACTATTTTCTAATTCTTCTCAACTATAACTACTGGTAGCATCAGACGTAGGTCACTTACTAAAATATTTGTTGATGTAGAACAAATGCAACTTTCGAGAAGTCATCAATGGTTAGAGGGCACAAAAAACAGGAACATTTTGGTTAATTTGTTTTGTATAACCATTTGGTTCCATTAAAAATGTAGACACAGAATAAGATATCAATGGGTCAAAGAGTTAGAAACCAATGGAAAAATGGACCAATATACAGATATAATCTTAGGCCAAATACAAAAAGTTTACTTGTTCTGTTGGTTCTGAACCTAAAAAAGGAAGAAAAAAAAACGTTCCAACTCTCTTGGAGATAGGTTGGGTTCATGCGGCAAAGTATATTCTTAGCAGCTTTGGTGGTATGGCCCAAGGGTCAGAATTAAGCATCTTGTCCGAATCCTTATCCTCCAATAGGGATGTCCCCGAAGTCTACCTCAAAGCTGTGGAAGGGCAGATCTCTCCTGCAAACTGCCTCTTTCAGTTCAATGGGGTGTTAACACACTTGGGTAGTCAAAGGCCTGAGGAACCATCAGTAAACTAAATTTGCAAGAAACATCATGAAATGTTGGACCAGAACAAGAGACCAAATCATGCTCCAGGCAAGTGGCATGCCAAGGAAACTGGCGTCCTCAACAAAAAATCACAAAGCAGGCTGCATAATAAAGATGCTGAAGCAAAGACTAGGAATAGCAACCTGGGGCGTCTGTTTCATCAAATATGATAAGATAAAGGCTTTTATGGCCAGGGAAATTTATCATTATAAGTTAGATGTTCTATGCCTAACAGAAACCAGAATGAACTTGACTTGAAGTTCTTGCTTGGCATCATTGCCAGCATAGAGGCAACCAGACGTCAGCACTGTTAGCTATCTCCAAAGTGTTCTATCCTGGGCAAGGGTTGGAGCTTAAACAGCGTCAATGTTCCAAGTAGTGAGTCGACCATGAAAAACGTCTGCCCATCTTTTGTGTGGTCTACCTCTGGGGTGTTTCCAGTCATTTGCAGTTGCATCCAAAGTCAAAGATGAGTCATGCAGGTATTTCAGTGGATATGTGAAGTAGATGACCCTATCAATGCAGCAAACAAGATTCAACTGGTTCAGACAGCAATAGCAATTTAAAAGACCAGAGGATCTCCAAATTCTGTGCCCTGTTAAACCATCCAACACACTCAATCTTGAAGAGGTTTTTTCTCTGGACAGCATCTATATTGAACATCTACATCAGAGTCATTGGCCAAGTCTCAGACAAATACAGCATAACACTAGCTATCAAGGCAGAGACAAGAATGAAATGAAATTTGAATTAATTTTGCCAAAATGAACAGATCAAAAGAGATCAGATCAAAAATATAATCAACAACCTAGTGGGTGGAAGAAATTTCACCTCTACAGCTCTGGATCCAGTTTACATGGTGCTAGGTTCCTCCAAAATGAGAATGCAGAATCAGCAGTCTTGGCATAGGAGCTGATATCAAACCAAACAGCATGTATCAGGATGTTGAGTCCCTCATTTAACATCAGCCATCACTACCTAGACAACTCATGTGACCCCCAAAAAGGTGAAATCTATGATCTGCTCCAAAAAAACAATAGATAATTACCCTAATCAAGACCAACTGTTCATTGCTGGAGCCTTTAATGCAAGGGATTAGTCCTTGGCTTGCCCCCTCTGAGCATGCTAATATTAGACCACATGGTCAAGAAGAAAGAAACTCTAGCAGTACACATTTACTGCAGACTATGCAAAACCATATGTCAATACCAAATACACACAAGAATAACCACATTTTTGCATGGAAATCAAGAAATGACCATACTCTTGCTCAAATTGACTATATATTGACCTGTTGGAGATGGAGCTTGCCCACAGTCAACAGTAGAATGTTCAGAGGATCCAACACTGGATCATAGAATGGCTCAGATAATTTCCAGCTAGTAACAGCAGTGAAACTAAAACTCTCTAATCAGAAGAAATCCAGGCCATCCCCTAGATTTTACATGCAAAAACTCCAAGTTCCAGAATTACCAGCTGAGTTTGACCTGCAACTGACAAATACCTTCAGGTCCTTGAAAAACAGGACCATGAATCTCATACAACAGCAAAGGAAACAATAGAGAATTTCTGTCAGGAAATACAAAAAATCACATAGGAGGTTTCTGGGCCAGTTATAGGAAAGACAACAGAAGGCACATCGAAGTTGTGCATTGCAGATACACTCACTGCTTTGGAGGACAAGAGAAAAGCCCCCAACAAGCAAGCATTCAGAGAACTGCACAATAAAGCCTGCAAGCTGGCTAGGAGGGACAAAACTACCTACTGGTCAAGCTTGGTCAAAGAGTTAAAGGAGCCAGCAGCCAAAAATGATACCTGCAAACAGTATAAGAACCTTGAAGAGCTGGTCTGAAAAGGAGCAGCAGAGCCATTGAAAGGTGGGACAAGGGCAACCTGCCCAGGTGCCATGGATAGAGGAGGGGGTACTGCAACTGGAGGGTTGCCCACTTTGATCAAACTTTTTACTTTGATTCAGTTGTTTTGCTGATATTTGAGTCAGGAGGGTTGTAGTAATTAATTTTACCCTGTCCACCACCTATCCTAGGAACAGCTCTGAGGAGTAGTGCTGTAGAATATATGAAAACAAAAGTTAAAACATCATATCAAACCATTAAGAAAGATTAAATTGGACAGTCAAATTCCTCACCCAATGTCACTGCCACTAGAGGAGTAGTATCCATCTCATGTATCACTGCCATCAAAAGAAGAAGTCACCAAACTCTTTAAGAAACACAAATCCCAAGGCAAGAACTCCTTTCCAGCAAAAATTTATAAAGCAAGCCCAACACTTGTGGAAACCTTGATGAACATACTCAGTAAAATCTAGAATGTGGATTATGTCCCTAAGGACTGGTGCAATTTAACTATAATTCATATCAGAGGCAACACTATAGCATTACCTATAGTAAAGGCCATACAGTTCCTATATTTTATTATTTACTTATTATTTTTGTTCCAGAGTTCTAGTGCCCATTTTAAGAGTCAAAAGTGATCAGAGGGCAACTAGCCACCCCTTATGCCTTTTTTTGCCCAAATACATCCAATAAAATTGGTTAAAAATAGTTCAAAGATCATTCAACAAAAACTCTGGGGTCAACACAACCCCCCAGGGCCCAGGGGCAGGCGTTGCAAGTTATGCCCTGGTGGCAAATATGGTTCTTATAGAAGGGATGCTTTTATAAACTTCAGAGCGCACTCATTTGATTTGAATTAAAAGTTCTAGTTAACTTTGTCAGATTCAAAAGAGATTGGAGGGCAACTAGCCCCCCTATACCCTTTTTTCCCACAATACATCAGATAAAAATTTTGAAAGAGGCATTTTGTTAAAAATAGTTCAAAGGTCAGTAGACAAAACTCCAATATCAACACAACTGCCCAGGGGGAGGCATTGTAAGTTATGCCCTGGGGGCATATAAGGTTCCTATGGAAGGGATGCTTGTATAAACTTCAGAGAGGACTCATTTGATTAGAAATTTAAAGTTCTAATTCACGTTCAAGTTCAAGAGTCAAAAGTGATTGAAGGACAGGTAGCCCCCCCATGCCGCTTTTCCCCAAATAAATCTGATAAAAAATTTGAGGTAGCCATTTTGTTAAGAATGGTTCAAAGATTATATAACAAAAATTCCAGGGTTGACACAACCCCCCATGCCAGGAGGCAGGCATTGTAAGTTATGCCCTGGGGGCAAATATAGTTCTTATAGAAGGGATGCTTGTATAAACTTCAGAAAGGGCTCATTTGATTGGAAATTAAAAATTTTAGTTCACATTTTCAGAGTCAAAAGAGATCAGAGGGACCCAACCCCCCAACCCCCAAGCTCTTTTTCCCCAAATGCATCAGATAAAAAGACATTTTGTTAAAATTAGTTCAAAGGTCAGATAACAAAACTCCAATGTTGACACAACGGCCCAGGGGCAGGTGTTGTAAGTTATGCCCATGGGGCATATAAGGTTCCTATGGAAGGGATGCTTGTAAAAACTTCAGAGAGGGCTCATTTGATTGGAAACTGAAAGTTCTAGGTCACTTTTTAAGGATAAAAAGTGGCTTGAGGGCAGCTAGCCCCCCCCCCCAAGCCCTTTTTCCCCAAATACATTTGATAAAAATTTTGAGGTAAAACTCCAGGGTTGACACAGCTCCCCAGGGCCAGGGGGCAGGCATTGTAAGTTATGCCCAGGGGGCAAATATGGTTCTTATAGAAGGGATGCTCATATAAACTTCAGAAAGGGCTCATTGATTGAAAATTAAAAGTTCTAGTTAATTTTTTAAGTCAAAAGAGATCAGAGGGGAACTACCCCCCCCCCCCAAGCCCTTTTTCCCCAAATGCATCAGATAAAAATTTTGAAATAGACTTTTGGTTAAAATTACTTTGAAGGTCAGATAACAGAACTCTGATGTTGACACAACCGCCCAGGGCCCAGGGGCAGGCATTGAAAGTTATGCCCTGGGGGCAAATATGGTTCTTATGGAAGGGATGCTCATATTAACTGACTGGAAATTGAAAGTTCTAGTTCACTTTTTAAGAGTCAAAAGAGATTGGAGGGCACCTAGCCCCCCCCCTCCACGCCCTTTTTCCTCAAACCCATCCAATAAGAATTTTGAGATAGCTTTTTTTTAAAATAGTTCAAAGACCATATAACAAAAACTCAGGGGTCAACATAGCCCCCCAGAGCCCAAGGGCAGGTATTGTAAGTTATCCCCTTGGGGAATATATGGTTCTTATTGAAGGGATGCTTGTAAAAAAAATTCAGAGATGGCTCATTTGATTGGAAATTGAAAGTTCTAGTTAAGTTTTTTCGAGTCAAAAGATATTGGAGGGCAACTAGACCCCCCGCGCCCCTTTTTCCCAAATGCATCCAATAAAAATTTTGAGATAGGCATTAAGTTAAAAATTTCTCAAAAGTCAGATAACAAAAACTCAGGTGTCATCACAACCCCCAGGGCCCGGGGGCAGGCATTGTAAGTTATGCCCTGGGGCATATATTTTTTTGTATGAAAGGGATGCTTGTATAAACTTCAAAGAGGGCTCATTTGATTGTATATTGAAAATTTGAGCTCACTTTTTAATAGTCAGAAGAGATCCAAGGGCAGCTATACCCCAACCCATCTGATGAAAATTTTGAGATAGACGTCTTGTTAAAAATAGTTCATAGGTCAGGCAAGAAAAAATCCACTGTCAATAGAGCCCCCCCAGGGCACAGGGGAAGGCATTCTAAGTTATGCCCTAAGGGCATGTATGGTTCTTATGAAAGGGATGCTTGTATAAACTTCATAGAGGGCTCATTTGATTGGAAATTGAAAGTTCTAGTTCACTTTTTAAGAGTCAAGAGAGTTAAACTAGCCCACCCCACACTCTTTTTCCCCAAACCCGCCCCCTACAAATTTTGAGATAGTCAGTGTTTTGGAAATTGTTCAAAAATTAGATAACAAAAACACCCCTAGAGCCCGCAGGATAGGCGTTGTAAGTATTTTCCCGGGGGCGTATATGGTTCTTATGAAAGGGATGCTTGTATATACTTCAGAGGGGGCTCATTTGATTGGAAATTGTAAGTTCTAGTTCAATTTTTAAGAGTCAAAAGATATCCGAGGGCGACTAGCCCCCCCCCCCACACACCCTTTTTTCCCTAAGCCCATCTGATAGTATAAAACTACTGCGCCATTGGTGCTTTACTGAAAACTGCATCTTTACTGAAATATGCATCTTGAACAGTATTGGAAAGTATAAACAACATCAAATTGAATATTCGATGAATAATGATATAAATTGTTGAAAGATCCATCAGTTCAAGAATTTATTTCACAGTAATTATATTTTTATTTTCAATACTGTAAGAACTGGAAAAGAAAATATTTGTAATATAATTTGTTTTCAGTTAAGTGCCAATGATGCAGTAGGCTTTTGGTTTTTATTTACAGTTAGGAAAGGAGGCAGTATCCAAACACTTGTCTATAGGGAAACTAAATTTGTCTTTAACAACTTTAAAAAGCTAATAAATTAAACTGAATATTTTATATATAATGATATTAATTGTTGAAAGCTCATCAGTTCAAAATTTTACTATAATTTTAATGTTTATTTTCAATATTAGGTACAAAAGAAAACATTTGTCATAAAATTGGTTTTCAGTAAAGTGCCAATGATGCAGTAGGTTTTAGACTTTTACAGTGAGAGAAGGAGGTCATACCCAAACTCTTGTTTGTGGTGATTTTTGTTTGTTTCAAACTTGATTTGCATATTCAATTTAAGTTTGACTCATTTTAAGATTTATTTATTAATTTACATTAATACCTACTGTATGTTTGTTTGCATTGATTGTTTATTTAATTTCTGTTTGTTTGAAGTTTCATTTATACTTCAATAAGAAAATATTATTTTTCATTTTAAGCTTGATATTCATATTCAATCTAAGCATTACTTGCTTTAAGATCTATTTATTCATTTGTATTATTACTTGTTGTATGTTTTTTCTATGATTGCTTATTTAATTTCTGTTCATTTTGGGTTCCATTGATTCTTTAATAGTAATTTCTGGTCGTTTTGAGTTTGAATTTTAAAAGGTATTTGTATCTGATGAGCTTAAGTTTAAAATGGCCTTTACTTTTCTTTGAAAAACTTATTTTTCGGAAAGTTTTTTTAATTAATTATTATTAATGAATAAATGAAACCCAAAACAAAAAGAAATTAAATAAACAATCATAGCAAAAAAAAAAACATGCAACAAGTAATAATATAAATGAATAAATAAATCTGAAACCAAGTAATCCTTAAATTGAATATGCAAATCAAGCTTAAAAAAAAAAAAAATTACTATTGGAGTATAAATGAAACCCAAAAGAGACAGAATTTAAATAAACAATCAATGTATACAAACATACAATAGATACTAATATAAATGAATAAATAAATCTTAAAACGAGTGAAACTTAAATTGAATATGCAAATCAAGCTTGAAACAAACGAAAATCACTACAAACAAGAGCTTGGGTATTGCTTCCTTCTCTCACTGTAAAAGTCTAAGACCTACTGCGTCATTGGGACTTTACTGAAAACTATGTGTGTCTTGAACAGTCTTGGAAAGTATAAACAAAGTCAAACTGAATATTTGATGTATAATGATATTAATCATTGAAAGATCCACCAGTTCAAGATTTTATTTCACTGTAACTTTATTTTCAGTTTCAATGCTGTAAGAACTGGAAAAGAAAATATATGTAAAATAATTAGTTTTCAGTGAAGTGCCAATGATGTAGTAGGCTTTAGGTTTTTACAATTAAGGAAGGGGGCAGTATCCAAACTCTTATTTGTAGTGAAACTACATTCTTCTTGAGCAATCTTAGAAAGAACTAATAAATTAAACTGAATATTTGATTTATAATGATATTAATTGCTGAAAGCTCATCAGTTCAAAATTTTACTGTAATTCTAATGTTTATTTTCAAAATTAAGTACAAAAGAAAATGTTTGTAATATAATTTGTTTCAGTAAAGTGCCAATGACACAGTAGGTTTCAGACTTTTACAGTGAGAGAAAGAAGCAATACACAAGCTCTTGTTTGTACTGATTTTGTTTGTTTCAAGCTTGACTTGCATATTCAATTTAAGTTTCACTCGTTTTAAGATTTATTTATTCATTTATATTAGTATCTACTGTATGTTTGTTTGCATTGATTGTTTATTTAATTTCTGTTTGTTTTGGGTTTCATTTATAGTACCTAACTCTTTGAAACAGAGTACTGTGCTTACTAAGGCTTTCCAGCATCCCCAATTCTTTTTAATTTTATAGTAGATTGGAATATGAAGAACATATGGAACAAAGAAGATAGCATTGCCTTTTCAGCTGAAAGAAGCATGGCTGACTTTGAATATGCTGATGATAGTGCCTTGCTATCCAAACAATGATACCAACTCTTTTATACATTTTTAAAGAGATCCTATTGACAAAGATGAAGAGTTCAAATATCTGGGCTCATTTATGGATGCCAAGGGTGAAGCATTGAACAAGGTCCAAGGTAGGATCAGCAAAGCTTTGTCTGCCTTCAGGCAACTACACAAACCTCTGTGGTCAAAATAAGAAATTGAGCTCAAAACAGAACTCAATATACTTGGCATGTATGCATTCCAAATCTATAGGCTGTAAGATTTGGCCACTCAAGGCAGAAGAAGAATGACAAATAGATTGTCTTGACTGGAAATCCCTCAGAGCTATTTGCAACATCAGATAGTCACAACAAATCAGGAGCTACCAGCTCATGAAGATGTGGGGACAAAAGCTTACAGTGTCCAGCATGACCAAGAAAAGACACCTCAAGTGGTTTGGCCATGTAATTTGATGCCCAGAGGGGACCCCAGCATGCCAAGTTCTTACTGCAGTGCCACCCTCCTCTTGGAAGAAAAAACTGGGAGGTCAGATGAAGTCATGCCAGAATGTCATGAAAAAGGACATCAAACCACAAGGCAGCTGCTTCTAACTTTAAATGTGTAACAGTTTGACTTATAGTCTACAAAAATTTAAGAAATATACAACCTTTTTAAGTTTACATTGGGGTTATTGAAATTTACAACTTACATATCGTCGTGCCCAAAACCAAAGGGCGTATCTGACACTTTTTACGAAAACGAGTTAATGTGCTCCAAAGAGTCATCTAGTGTGGTACTATCCAGTGGGTGCATTTGCAGGGACGTATATTAACACACTTTTGATTTACAGCATAGGGACCTGGGCGTATCTGAAAACACTGACCAGAACCAAAGGGCGTATCTGAACATACGCCCTTTGGTTGTGGTCACTTTTCGAAGAAAAGATTTAAGTTACAGATACGCCGCGAAAAACAAGGAAAACTCAAAACACTAATTAGTGAAATTTTCATCAATTTTCGGAGCTTCAAGTTGTTCCACCACCACAGTCATAAGCTAGGCCTATCATTCTTATGATTCCAGTACTTTAGACATTATAATGTTGGGGGAGAGGCTGGTTTTACCTTACTGATTATATTGCCTAGTGTTAAAACAGACTGATTATGTTGATTATTGTTGACCATGGATACACAACCTTCATTTTATGAAAGATCCCAAATTGGGCTGCATGAGCCTGGAGCCTGACTTATTTTTACTTTTATTAATATTTTGCTAAGGGCAATTCCATGAAAACGTCAACCTCGGGGTCAAATTTAAAATTGTTGGAGGAAATATTTGTTTGTGTCTATCTTATTACAAATTGTCTGAGCTTTATGAACATCCAAGAATCATTTTAATGTGAAGACCGCAATTAAGTTTTTTTTAGGTCAAAGTCGCATGTTTTATTGACATCGGAATTGGAAATTTTACGGTTATTTTAATCCGATCACCACGGGATTAAAATAACAGCGATTTTGAGTAACGTGGGCTCATATTTAAGCCGTGACATTATTTAATCGATGTCAGTTCATGATTAGCAGTTCTTAGTGGTTTTCTATATCATTCAAACCTGCCTTTCAGAAAAATGCGACAGAAGAAAATTCTCAAGACAGAAGAAGCATTGCAGTATCTGGATGAATCTGACAAGCCAGAAGATATGTCCAACAGTGAAGGAGATGGTGACCCTTCGTTTCTGCCATCTAGTGACTCTGAAAGTCCCAGTGAGTTGACACCAGTGCTGGTTGTGAATATTAGTACTGAGCCCCATGCAACAGTTTCAGCTAATTCTGAAGAGAATGATCCTGCAGAGGTAAATCTTATAGGTATCATTTCCTCCAATAAAAGTCTCTTGGCCACAGGTTCAACATCCAAAAGAGCACACAGAAAGGCTCAACGGGTTTCAGGCAAAGAATACGTATCTTCTGCTACTGGAAAGTTTGTGAAGGCGAAAGCGAGGTCTGAAAATCCCTGTAATCACGAAAAATGTAAGAAAGACTTTACAGACGAGATGTTGAACAGTATGTTGGCATCGTTTTGGAATCTCGGAAAAGAGGCAGGCAACCACGATCAGCAAAGACAGTTCATCGCTGGGTTGTGTAAACAAGCTCCTAAAAAGCGACATACTGTGTCAGATTCTTCAAGAAGATCTAACAGTCTTGTTTACAGTCTACCGTCCGAAACAAACTACTTTCCAGTTTGCAAGAAATTTTTTCTTGGGACTTTTGGAGTATCAGAAAAATTTCTACAACGTTGCGTGAAATCAGAGTTTCAAGAACCAAGTACATCAATTGTGAAACCTGATCAATGAAGAAAAAATAAAAATTCCAAACAGGTCACAGCAGAACAACTTGGATTTATCCATGATCACATCAAGTCTTTTCCCGCGGTCGAGAGTCACTATTGTCGCAAGAGCACAAAAAAACTCTATTTGGATGCGAATCTTTCATTGCAGAAAATGTATGATCTGTATAAGGAAAAATGTAAGGAAGAGAAGAAAGTAGCCTTTGCATTAGAAACTTACCGTCTTCAGTTCAAGAAATTCAACCTTGGGTTTCACAGGCCTAAAATAGACCAGTGTGGACTTTGTCTTAGGTATAACCAGCTTGCAGACAAATCGGAAAAAGATGTGAAGCAGTATGAAGAGCACCAGGAAAGAAAGGCCAAAGCGCGAGCTTTGAAAAACGAAATCGTTCGGAAGATTAAAGAAGAAGAGGAGGGCTTTGAAAAGGCTACGTTCATTAATTTTGATCTTCAACATGTTCCCGAAACCCCGAAAGGGCCAGGTGGTCCTATATTCTACAAGCAAAAGCTTGCTTGCTATAACTTAACCCTATACAATATGAATAGCCACGCCAGATTTTGTAATATCTGGTGTGAAACAGATGGACAAAGAGAAGCAAACAAGGTTGCATCAATAGTGTTTGATGCTGTTTTGAATGACAAAAGATCATTCTGACTTCTACTTTGTGTCTGACTCTTACAGAGGACAGAATTGAAATCAATTTTTTTCTGGAATGTGCTTATGGGCAGTCCGCACCTTACATCATGTCCGATCGATTACTCACGTCTATCTGGAAAAGGGGCACACAGAACAAGAGGGGGATAGTATGCACAGTGCCATTGAATGAGCTTCCAGGCATACCTCTATAAATGCTCCAGTTGAATGGAAAAACATTTGCATTTTAGCAAGGCGGAACAATCTGTATACTGTGAGAACACTTGATTATTCCTTCTTCAAGGACTTCAAGAAGCTGACTGGCCAGGTTGTAAAGAACGTTAAGGTGAACACTTGTGGAGAAAAAGTTAAGTGGCTTGATATCAAAGTTCTCTGTTACACAGTGGACGATGCAGCTAAAATATTCTATAGCTACAATTACAGCAGGGAATACAAGGCAATTGATGTTGACAAGGTAAAATGATCAGTTGGACAGAGTGGGACAATGTTAAGCTTGATGCCAGCTTACGAGAAAAAGTTGCCAATAAGTGATGCAAAATTTAAAGACTTGCTTTCACTGTGAGAACAATGGCTAATCCATGCAGACTTCCATGCATTCTACCAAAACCTTCCCCATGGCAAAGCCATGAAGGATGTCCTACAAGACAGTGATATTGATGACGAAAGTGACAACAGAGAGTAACATGAATTTGTGCCTTCCTTTGATAATTTAATTGAAGCTTTATTGTACTCTTTTTTAATATTTGAAGCAAAATTACACAAACTTATTCAAAAATCACTTGGTCATAACTAAAGGAAATGTTTTAGAATGACCAGAACCAAAGGGCATATCTGGTTTTTCTAGTGTTCTAAGAACTTTTGAGAGTTTTACTGTTCACCAATCGATTTCTCGTGGTGAAGAACCTATAAATACATTGCGACTACGTCATTAGAAAAAAATCTCTTCTTAAAAACAGCTTCACAAACCTTGTTTTTGCTCTCCTGTAAAATTTGTAAAATGTTTGATACGCCCTTTGGTTTTGGGCACAACGATATTTGAAAAACCATCATATAATTTTCAATTGCACTAGATAAGATGTCCTCAGTTTCCTAGAGTTATAGTCTCCTAAAAAGGGGAAAATCACCTCTGAAATCTGATTGAAACTTGTGCAAATTGATTTCAATTGCTAAAAACTAATGACATCATGAAGAAAAATTACCAGAGTCTGCTTAACAAATTGATATAAAAACTGATTCTTTAATAAGTAATTTCTAAAATAGATTTTAAACAGCTCTCATTGCATTTATCATTGGTTGATTATCCTTCCATTAGGTCCATAAGACAACAAATTGAAAAAAAAAGTTCTCATATATACTCTAATAAAATCTGGTGGAGACTTGCATAATAACTGTGGAAAATCTTTGGTTCCAGTTTTTTTTATCTCTTTTTTTTTTTTAAGAAACAAAATCTTGGTGTTTCATAACCTGACTGAAATTAAAGTAGGAAAAATACAATTGGTTCTTGTTCAAAAATTTGCAGTGAGGGGAATAGAATTCATAAGATGATGGCCACATTTAAATAGTTATGTGGGTCTTTGCATTGTGAATATAGTAGATACATAATTATCCAACCCTCAGTTATACAGATTCGTGATTATCCAGACTACCAACCCATCAAATACTACTATGAATACTATATGCAATCAGCATAAAAAAAGGCATCAAGTGGTATATTCACTTTATGCATAAGTCAATAATATGATTTGGTAGATATTTACCCAATTCAGGGTATATATGTGCACATTAAGGGGGGGGGCAAATTTTATTTCTGATGTAAATAGGAGGTAAGTTTAAACTTTACTCCCCCCCCCCCTAATATGCAAATATATAGCCTAACCTGAATTAGTATATAGGGGTGCCATCTGCCATGTTTTCTTCTTATTCTATTAGACCACTTAAGAACTGCCATTTTGCCTATATGTTGAAAAATATCAAAGCTGACAGAAAAAACAAGGCAGATGGAAGAATGAAGAAGTTGTTTTGAATTTTTTATCCAACTTAATTGTGATAAATCAATGCTTTTGGATTATTTAACTTTAAAGAAATGGATTTATAAGCAAATAGTAAGTTTGAAACCAACATTTTAAGCCTTTTTTATACCCAAAAACTCCAAATTTTTTGTCATTTTCAAGGGTTCAAAAAGGCCTCAAATTTAAATTCTGTGAGAGAAGTGATTATTATAGATATATTTATGGCAGAAAACATAGAAAACATGGCAGATTTGTTTTGATTTCTTTTTTTTTTATGCAGCTTAATCCTGACAAATCAATGTCTGTGAATTATACAACTTTTATAAAATGGATTTACAATGAAATAGAAAGTTTGAAACAAATATTATAGCCCATTTTTTGGCCTATATCCAAAAAATATAGAATGATATTATTATTTTCAAGGGTCCTAAAAGGGCTTAAAAATCAAATTTGTAAGAAAAGCAATTATTATATTCAGAAAGAGCATAAAAAATAGCATCTAGTAGTATGTTCACATTAGTTGCAAGTCAATAATGTGAACAGCAAAATATTTACCTGCTTTTCTTGTAAATTTAGTTTTAAGCCTTTTTTGGAACCTTAAAAATGATATTTAAAAAAAAATATTTTTGGTATAAAAAGGGTTAAAACATTGGTTTAAGACTTGCTATTTCATTATAAGATCAATTTTGTTACAGCTATGTAATCCACAAGCACTGATTTATCACAAATAAATTGGATAAAAAATTAAAAACAATTTTTCTACTTTTCCATCTGCCATGTTTCTTCTGTCAGCTTTGATATTTTTTGACATATAGGTGAAACAGCAATTTTCAAGCAGCCTAACAGAATAAGAAGACAACATGATGTTTTTGTTTAAAGTTTTTGAATTCAACATGTTTTGAATTTATTTTATTCAACTTAATCTTGACAAATCAATTTTTGTGAATTATATAACTTTTACAAAATGGATTTATAACAAAATAGTAAGTTAGAAACAAATGTTATAACCCGTATATAATTAAATTATTATTTTCAAGGGTTCTAAAAGGGCTTAAATTTGAATTTGCAAGAATAGCAATTATTATATTAAGAAACAGCATAAAAAATGGCATCTATTGGTATGTTTACTTTATTTTTTGGTCAATACTATGAACTGCTTAATATTTACCAAATTGACTCAGACTCCCACCCTCCCCAGGGTATTGATGAAATTACACTTCTGCATCAAAGGTATAGGAGGTGACTACTGTTGGTCATGTCCAAGGTGATTAGAGGGACTACTTCTGCTAAATAATAATTTAGAATGGTATTTATTAATAAATACCATACTAAAATAAATAGATATATTAAAATTATATACTTATTACTAATATAAATAAATATATTATTATTATATATTTATTACTAATATAAATAAATATATTAGTATTATATATTTATTAATAATATTTAGCATGGTGAAGTTCTAGTTGGGGGTCTTCTTGTTAGGCATATCTTAGAAAGTAGCTTAGTCAGGTGAACAAATCTTTTAGAAATGAATACAGGGCCTAAAATACATATGCTCTAGTTTTTTGAAAATGCTGTATATTATATTTCAACAGGATTTTAGCATAGACTATAATTTAGTAAGATAAAGTTCAGGTTGTGAAGCTTCTTGCTAATATGGCTTTTTTTCAGTTCTATTTTAGTAGCCTAATTTGCCCACTCAGAAGGAAGTGCTATAAAGTTGTGCATAGTGTATAGCTTACAACTTGTATCATTCCTAAAAGTGCTTCAGCTTACACCCCCCATCTGCCTCTCCAATGGTCAGGGGACTTTGAGCCTTGTCATGAATGCTGTAATAAAGTCTGTTTTTCTCTTTCCTTCAATCTTGAAGCTTGGCCTATAGTGCAGACCTGGTCATTCGGCTCATTAGCAATTGTACTGACAAAATGAGTCCCTGAATGGGTGGGTTTCTATATTCAAGTAATGCCAACCACAGGTCAGTTTTTGCAAGTTTTAATTTTTTATCATGCCTTTGGCAATTGCTGCAGCTTTCTCAGCCAATCCATTAGGCTGGGGGTGATTGGGACTAGAAGTAATGTCCTGAATACTCTATTCTTTAAAGAATTCCTGGAAGCTCCCTGAAGTAAATTGGGTTTCATCAGTAAGTAAGCACACTGTGCATGCTTTACTTTCACTGAGGGACCATCAAACATAAGTCTGTATGGCCTTTGAACCTGATCCATGCCTTCTTAAGGTTGTCTCACTCCCAGTTCAGTTCTGGATAAGGGATGGCAGCATCCATGCTTGATTATTCTGACACCATTTAAAGCAGCTTATCCAGATGCATTCAAATATATATTGTAACAAAGAAACCCAGTGCAGAACATTAAAATAAAGCAACTAAAGGCAAAAGCACAAGCATAACAAATGAAGCAAATGAGCACATTTTAATAGTACAAAATGCCTTATACAAGAATTTTCTACAGCTTGTAAGTGAATCAGCATTGGATTTAGTGATGGTTGGTTCTCTTGATATACAAAATAAGTACAGTAGAAGCTCAATTAGCCAGACTTATTGTTGTCATTATACATACAGATAATCATGAAAATCAATAGAAATATTCTTTTAAATTTTCTTTTTTTGCTTTTTTCATCATGTTTTGATACTTGCTCCTGTTTTCACTATCTGATTTGCAATATTGCTTATTGTAGATGTGCCTGCACCAGAGATAGCATTGGGTCATGGGTATGTAATACTTGCCTGTGTGTGTATAAATGCCATTTGAAATAGTATATGGCAATTCAGGGTAGGCCTATATATTTCTACATTAGGGGGAGGGGGGGGGGGGGGCATTTTGGCAAATTTTGTTTCTGATGTAAATGAGAGGTAAGTTTAAACTTTACCCCCACCCCCCTAATGTAGAAATATATACCCTGAATTGGCATATATAGGGGGGGGGGGGGGCTGAAATTCATTTCCAATAGAAATGATTATTATATTTGTAATCAGCATAAAAAAGGCATTGAGTGGTATATTCACTTTATGCATAAGTCAACAATATGATTTAGTAGATATTTACCCAGAATTGGTATATATAGCCTAGGGGTGGGGGTAAAATTCATTTCCAACAAAAATGATTAGGCTATTATATTTGGAAAGAGCATAAAAAAAGGCTTCAAGTGGTACATTCACTTTAATCCTAAGTCAATAGGCCTAATATGAATTGATAAAAATTTACCAGAAAACATACCCCTTTCTGTGGATGCTTGAATAAGCCTAGGCCTACATGCTAGAGGTTTATTTTAGTTTTGACAAGATTTTTGGATAGAATTCAATTTCAAATGGGGTCTGGGAAGGGTGGCAAACTGAAGTCTAGAGGGGAAGTTACCCCACAGCCAATTACACCCCTGCTTTGTTAGCTTATATCCTAGGCGTACCAAAATTTTAATTAGGGCCTAGGCTAGGAATTCCGGGACTCCACCCTTTGACTATTGGAAAAAATTAGTTTATAAGCTTATATAGAATGGTACTATCCAATCTCCTTATAATAAAAATTATTTTAGTCATCTAGTTGGAAAATTTAACCCATCTGTATAGGAAAAATCTAAATTTGCCAACTAGTTGACTAATAACTTCTCCCCAGCAAAACTTTTCTTTTCCAACTAGTTGACTAATAACTTATCCGCAGCAACACTTAAATTTGCCAACTAGTTGACTAATAACTTCTCCCCAGAAAAACTTTTCTTTTCCAACTAGTTGACTAATAACTTCTCCGCAGAAAAACTTCAATTTGCCAACTAGTTGACTAATAACTTCTCCCCAGCAAAACTTTTCTTTTCCAACTAGTTGACTAATAACTTATCCGCAGAAACACTTAAATTTGCCAACTAGTTGACTAATAACTTCTCCCCAGAAAAACTTTTCTTTTCCAACTAGTTGACTAATAACTTCTCCGCAGAAAAACTTAATTTTTCCAACTAGTTGACTAATAACTTTTCCCCAGCAAAACTTAATTTTGCCAACTAGCTGGAAAGAAACATTGCCCCAGAAAACAATTCATTTTCCAACTAGTTGACAAGTAACTTCTCCCCAGCAAAACTTTCATTTTCCAACTAGTTGACTAATAACTTCTCCCATGCATACTCTTTCTCTATCTCTCTCTCTTTCACTATTTCTGTAACACTTTTCTCTTTTCAAACTACTGTCTTCCTATTAGTGGCTTATATTGTTTTTGTTTTTTTTAGGCAAAGAAAACAGCTTCATCTGCTGCTAACTTAGCTGCGCGAGCAAAATCATCATTAAATGGCTCCAATCCAAATCTCCATTTTTGATTTAAAATCAAAGTAAAGAACCATTATCTCATTCAAATGGCGTTTTTATTGACATTCCTGTTAATGATTACAATGAAGTTAGCAAGGATTTGCCCTCACCTAGAAGTATTTCTTCAAAAGATGTTGATAGAAATATGATTGTGAAAAGTGAATTTAGTAGTGATATTAAATTTTTACAAGAATAAAATTATATGTTTCAGTTTATTGCTGTAATTTTGTCAAAGCTTGTTACTATTCTGTTACAACTTCTGTCTCTCTCCCTGTCTCCCTCTTAATGGGAGATGTAATTTGAGTTATATATTGGGCTTTGAAGCCAGGGATTTTTTTTATTAATTCTCAGGATAATTAGTCTTATAATATCTGGTCCCAAAAGTCAGATTGAATTTGTCAAAGCTTGGAGGGTTGCTCCTCCTGTCTGTTAAAGAAAACAGATGCATATTTGAAGTTTTGTTCATTTCTATCTTGCATTTAATGGACATAAATTGTGTATGTTCCTTCATTGATCTGTCTTTGTTCCTTTACTGGAGGAATATTTTTGTCTCATTTTTAGAATTTGTAATTAATTTTAAGGTAAAATTCTACTTTAGCTACTTTTGACTATTTTGGAAAGGGGTTATGTTAGGACAATGAAACTTTCAGGGATGAGTCTATGGGCTAAAGTATGTCCCGGTAAGGTATTTTGAAGTACCTACCTCCACCCCTTATCCTTCTAGAGGGTCCTGACCTTTGATGACCTTTAAAAATATGTGTGTTATAAAAGTGAAACCTTGCAATATAGATCATCTGCTTAAATGAAGTACAGCAATAATTTTTTCCTCTTCATAACTGCTAAAACCTAATTTATAAGGTTTTAAAGATATGTAAATACATTTCCTAAATTTTGAAAAAAAAACATAAATTTGCCAACTAGTTGACTAATAACTTCTGCCCAGCAAAACTTTCCTTTTCCAACTAGTTGACTAATAACTTCACCCCAGAAAAATTTAATTTTGCCAACTAGCTGACTAATAACTTCTCCCCAGCAAAACTTAATTTTGCCATCTAGCTGGAAAGAAACATTGCCCCAGAAAACAATTCATTTTCCAACTAGTTGACTAATAATAGTTAGAATTTATTGTGAATAGCATAAAATATGTTAATAATACAGGTTTTTTTTCAAATATAATTATCAATATTGTTACTATTCAGTTACAACTTCTGTCTCTCTCCCTGTCTCCCTCTTAATGGGAGATGTAATTTGAGTTGCTTTGAAGCCAGGGATTTTTTTTATTAATTCTCAGGATAATTAGTTTTATAATACCTGGTCCCAAAAGTCAGATTGAATTTGTCAAAGCTTGGAGGGTTATTCCTCCTGTCTGTTAAAGAAAACAGATGCATATTTGAAGTTTTGTTCATTTCTATCTTGCATTTAATGGACATAAATTGTGTATGTTCCTTCATTGATCTGTCTTTGTTCCTTTACTGGAGGAATATTTTTGTCTCATTTTTAGAATTTGTAATTAATTTTTTGGTAAAATTCTACTTTAGCTACTTTTGACTATTTTGGAAAGGGGTTATGTTAGGAAAATGAAACTTTCAGGGATGGGTCTATGGGCTAAAGTATGTCCCAGCAAGGTATTTTGAAGTACCTACTTCCACCCCTTCTCCCTCTAGAGGGTCCTGACCTTTGATGACCTTTAAAAATATGTGTTATAAAAGTGAAACCTTGCAATATAGCTCATCTGCTTAAATGAAGTACAGCAATAATTTTTTCCTCTTCATAACTTTGCTCAAACCTAATTTATAAGGTTTTAAAGATATGTAAATACATTTCCTAAATTTTGAAAAAAAAACATAAATTTGCCAACTAGTTGACTAATAACTTCTCCCCAGCAAAACTTTCCTTTTCCAACTAGTTGACTAATAACTTCTCCCCAGAAAAATTTAATTTTGCCAGCTATCTGACTAATAACTTCTCCCCAGCAAAACTTAATTTTGCCATCTAGCTGGAAAGGAACATTGCCCCAGAAAAAAATTCATTTTCCAACTAGTTGACTAATAAGAGTTAGAATTTATTGTGAATAGCATAAAATATGCTAATAATATAGTTTTTTTTTCAAATTTAATTATCACTATTGTTACTATTCAATTACAACTTCTGTCTCTCTCCCTGTCTCCCTCTTAATGGGAGATGTAATTTGAGTTATGTATTGGGCTTTGAAGCCAGGGATTTTTTTTTATTAATTCCCTGGATAATTAGTCTTATAATACCTGGTCCCAAAAGTCAGATTGAATTTGTCAAAGCTTGGAGGGTTATTCCTCCTGTCTGTTAAAGAAAACAGATGCATATTTGAAGTTTTGTTCGTTTCTATCTTGCATTTAATGGACATAAATTGTGTATGTTCCTTCATTAATCTGTCTGTTCCTTTACTGGAGGAATATTTTTGTCTCATTTTTAGAATTTGTAATTAATTTTTTGGTAAAATTCTACTTTAGCTACTTTTGACTATTTTGGAAAGGGGTTATGTTAGGAAAATGAAACTTTCAGGGATGGGTCTATTGGATAGAGTATGTCCCGGGAAGGTATTTTGAAGTACCTACCTCCACCCCTTCTCCCTCTAGAGGGTCCTGACCTTTGATGACCTTTAAAATCTGTGTGTTATAAAAGTGAAACCTTGCAAAATAGATTATCTGCTTAAATGAAGTACAGCAATAATTTTTTCATCTTCATAACCTGTCTCAAACCTAATTTATAAGGTTTTAGAGATATATAAATACATTTCCTAAATTTTTGAAAAAAAACATAAATTTGCCAACTAGTCAACTAATAACTTTTCCCCAGCAAAACTTTCCTTTTCCAACTAGTTGACTAATAACTTCTCCCCAGAAAAATTTAATTTTGCCAACTAGATGACTAATAACTTCTCTGCAGCAAAACTCAATTTTGCCATCTAGCTGGAAAGAAACATTGGCCCAAAAAACAATTCATTTTCCAACTAGTTGACTAATAATAGTTAGAATTTATTGTGAATAGCATAAAATATGTTAATAATATAGATTTTCTTTTCAAATTTAATTATCACTATTGTTACTATTCAGTTACAACTTCTGTCTCTCTCCCTGTCTCCCTCTTAATGGGAAATGTAATTTGAGTTATATATTGGGTTTTGAAGCCAGGGATTTTTTTTATTAATTCCCATGATATGTTCCTTCATTGATCTGTCTTTTTCCTTTGCTGGAGGAATATTTTTGTCTTATTTTTAGAATTTATAATTAATTTTTTGGTAAAATTCTACTTTAGCTACTTTTGACTATTTGGGAAAGGGGTTATGTTAGGAAAATGAAACTTTCAGGGATGGGTCTATGGGATAAAGTATGTCCCAGGAAGGTATTTTGAAGTACCTACTTCCACCCTTTCTCCCTCTAGAGGGTCCTGACCTTTGATGACCTTTAAAAATATGTGTGTTATAAAAGTGAAACCTTGCAATATAGCTCATCTGCTTAAATGAAGTACAGCAATAATTTTTTCCTCTTCATAACTTTGCTCAAACCTAATTTATAAGGTTTTAAAGATATGTAAATACATTTCCTAAATTTTGAAAAAAAAAACATAAATTTGCCAACTAGTTGACTAATAACTTCTCCCCAGCAAAACTTTTCTTTTCCAACTAGTTGACTAATAACTTATCTGCAGCAACACTTAAATTTGCCAACTAGTTGACTAATAACTTCTCCCCAGAAAAACTTTTCTTTTCTAACTAGTTGACTAATAACTTCTCCGCAGCAAAACTTAATTTTGCCATCTAGCTGGAAAGAAACATTGCCCTAAAAAACAATTCATTTTCCAACTAGTTGACTAATAATAGTTATAATTTATTGTGAATAGCATAAAATATGTTAATAATATAGATTTTTTTTCAAATTTAATTATCACTATTGTTACTATTCAGTTACAACTTCTGTCTCTCTCCCTGTCTCCCTCTTAATGGGAGATGTAATTTGAGTTATTTATTGGGCTTTGAAGCCAGGGATTTTTTTTTTATTAATTCTCAGGATAATTAGTCTTATAATACCTGGTCCCAAAAGTCAGATTGAATTTGTCAAAGCTTGGAGGGTTATTCCTCCTGTCTGTTAAAGAAAACAGATGCATATTTGAAGTTTTGTTCATTTCTATCTTGCATTTAATGGACATAAATTGTGTATGTTCCTTCATTGATCTGTCTTTGTTCCTTTAATGGAGGAATATTTTTGTCTCATTTTTAGAATTTGTAATTAATTTTTTGGTAAAATTCTACTTTAGCTACTTTTGACTATTTTGGAAAGGGGTTATGTTAGGAAAATGAAACTTTCAGGGATGGGTCTATGGGCTAAAGTATGTCCCGGTAAGGTATTTTGAAGTCCCTACCTCCACCCCTTCTCCCTCTAGAGGGTCCTGACCTTTGATGACCTTTAAAAATACTATGTGTTATAAAAGTGAAACCTTGCAATATAGATCATCTGCTTAAATGAATACAGCAATAATTTTGTCATCTTCATAACTTTGCTCAAACCTAACTTATAAGGTTTTAAAGATATCTAAATACATTTCCTAAATTTTGAAAAAAAAGGTCAATATATACCAAATCATATTATTGAGTTAGGACTAAAGTGAATACACCATTCGATGCCTTTTTTTATGCTGATTACGAATATAATAAGCATTTCTATCGGAAATGAATTTCAGCCCCCCCCCCCCCCTATATATGCAAATTCAGAGTTATGTTAGGTATAGCCTATATAGGGGGGGGGGGCTGAAATTCATTTTCGATAGAAATGCTTATTATATTCGTAATCAGCATAAAAAAAGGCATCAAATGGTGTATTCACTTTAGTCCTAACTCAATAATATGATTTGGTATATATTGACCAAAAAAACAACATAAATTTGCCAACTAGTTGACTAATAACTTCTCCCCAGCAAAACTTTTCTTTTCCAACTAGTTGACTAATAACTTATCCGCAGCAACACTTAAATTTGCCAACTAGTTGACTAATAACTTCTCCCCAGCAAAACTTTTCTTTTCCAACTAGTTGACTAATAACTTCTCCGCAGCAAAACTTACTTTTGCCAACTAGCTGACTAATAAATAACTTCCAGGGTTGCTACCAGACCGAAAAATTTCGTAACGTCCAACTCTTAAAAATGTAACTTTTTCGTAACTTTTGATAGGAAAGTCTCTTTTCAAGGCTGGGTGCTGACTAATAACTTCCTGGAAATAATTTTAATTACTCTTTTTTTTGTCAAAAAAAAATTAAAAAAGGAAAAAAAATGAGGGACGACTGAGAGGTGAACCCATTTGCATAGTCTTTGTTGACAGAAGTTGGAGGTCTTAGCAACCCAACCAAGGTCAATATTTTAGGAGAGCGTTAGTTACGGCAACTTAAGAAAGAAAAAGACTAGCTGTGAAATAGTTCTCACTGTAAAATGCGAGAAAAAAGAAGCACAGTTAATTAATCAATATCCCGGTTGATTTGACAGCTAAAATATTGCGCTTGAGCAAAACCTTGATTCACGCAGATCCAGCTTTTTCTCACGCAAAATGGATGCAGCAAAAATGCATAATTGTTCACACCAACCTGGTCTAGTACATCGGTCAAAACAACATCTATCACCTCTAAGTGCTTAAACGGATGCGTTTCAACGAATGAGTTAAAATATTTCAATGCAAGCATCAAGCCATCATAACGCTTCTTCTCCTTCCAAAAAACATCACGTGAAATATATATATATATATATATATATATATATATATATATAATATATATATATATATAGATATATATATATATATATATATATATATATATATATATAGATATATATATATATATATATATATATATATATATATATATATATATATATATATAATATATATATATATATATATATATATATATATATATATATATATATATATATATATATATATATATATATATATATATATATATATATATATATATAATATATATATATATATATATATATATATATATATATATATATATATATATATATATATATATATATATATATATATAATATATATATATATATATATATATATATATATATATATATATATATATATATATATATATATATATATATAATATATATATATATATATATATATATATATATATATATATATATATATATATATATATATATATATATATATATATATATATATATATATATATATATATATATATATATATATATATATATATATATATATATATATATATATATATATATATATATATATATATATATATATATGTATATATATATATATATATATATATATATATATATATATATATGTATATATGTATATTAGAACAATTGCAGAAATGGACATCAGACAATGAATGGAACTTGGCAGGTTTCACAAAAATGTGCATTTTTACGTGAAATTGCATCTCTGTGAACCTGGGGTAAAACTGTTAGACTATCTTCAAGACTATTTACTCCTAAATTCAGTTGTTTGATTTACCTTAGCTGTAGCGCATTTGTTAAAAGCAAATACTGCCAATTTTCAGTGGACCGGGAACAGTATGTTTTTTTTCTCTTTACGTCACATCGTTACCTAAGAAATTATTCTGAGGAAAAGTTACTCCCAAAATAGATGGCTAACAAAAGTGTTTATAGGGTAAGTTTGTTTCTAGCTAGTTGGATAAAGAAAGTATTGCTGGGGAAAAGTTGCTAGTCAACTAGTTGGAAAATAAATTGTTTTCTGGGGCAATGTTTCTTTCCAGCTAGTTGGCAAAATTAAGTTTTTCTGGGGAGAAGTTATCAGGGTTGCCACCAAGGTTACGTTCGTACCATTTTTGGTACGTTTTAAATAAAACGGTACGTTTTACGTTACGGTCCTAAAAACGTTACATTTTTGTTACATTTTTGAATTTATGTTACAATTATGTTACGCTTTTAATTAATGAGGAAGTTTCACATTTTCTCAGTAATCTATTTTTCCCCCTTGAAAAAAATCAGCTGCTCCCAATTTAATTACACTGACTTGAGTATCAAGATTTTTTCACATCGCGGTCATTTCATCTTTTCAAACAATCACTCAGTTATTAGGATCAGAAAATACCCACTTCGCTTACTTGCATAGTAAGTTAAGACACATTCTCTCTCATGAGCATACGATTATCATTTTTTTTAGTGACAAGTGACAATAGTCAGTTAGTAACCTCACCAACTTTCAATTTCATCAGTTGACTTTGAATTTTGTTCCTTCAACAGTCATACTAAAATCATATAGAGAAGGAGCTAGTTTCATTAGTTAATGCTAATAAAATAAAACAAAATATGATGAAAATATTTGGGCTATATATTTGCACATTAGAGGGGGGGGGCTAAAGCATAGCATATATTAAAAACGTAACCTAATCGAGGTAACTTTCCCCCCCCTAAACCCCAAAAAACAATAGTTTAAATATTGTGAACGCAATGACAAAACAACGCTTTGCGATCCAATTCTCTACTGACTGATACCCGTTTGACTAGTTTCCTTTAGCATCTATCTTGCGTGTGTATCAGCTAATTGACTAGTACCGGTCATGTATGTATTATTCTTTCCGTAACAACATCACTCCCCCCCCCCCCTTCTGATTGGTTTGACATAATATCAGGTTATATACAAAAGTTGCTCTTTTTATATAGGATTATGAACAGCTGGTATTGACAAAATATATGAAACTGTAAAAATGAGCCATTTTTTGGTTATATCTAAGCATTGAGGAGGGGGGTGGGTTAGTTGAGCCGGAATTTTCGATTTTATGCTAAACTTTTTTCCAAATATCATGGGAACTTTTTTGACGTTATACCCCCCTCCCAATCTGCGGTCCCATTTATAACTGTATAAATACATTTCATCGTTGTGGCAAATCTTGTGATGACATTCTTTCTTGTTACATTCTTTCGTGTTTTTTCATATTGTAAAGTAAGAATTTTTTGGTCGATTTGTTTTTTAATGTATTCCTAGGGCTATATCCCGGACCATCAGGGGGGGTGGGTGTATTTTCAGAAAAGAGACCATGATATCTGGAAATAGTACAAAATAAATAATTTAGTGGTACTGCTTGTGTGTATAGCATGTTTTTTTTCAGAAAGGGACAATCACTAAATACTTGACTTTAGAAAACGACAACTAGAGTAATGCCCATTTTTATGAAGAAGATAAGAGTCTTGTATCTATATAGGGTAGGATTACAGTTTACTTAAAAACTGATTCATAGGGACCATGCAAGCTGGACTGGGGCCCCATCCCCCTGAAAACGTAAATTTATCGGCATTTCTTTATTAAATTATAGGTTTTTTATTATCCCCCTTAATTTTCTTAATTAAATCATTTCCAGTTCATTATTATTTACTCACTGATGTTTTTGTTCCATCTTCCTTTTATTTCTTTGTCACAATTTTTTTTTTAATTTGTGAACTATTTTTCAACCACTTTCGAATGTTCAGTTACTTCCCACTTTTATCAGTATAGCACAACGGTAAGAGCACAACCGGAGGCTGTCTTAACTTAGTTTGTAATCTTGGATGAGACATTATATTTTTTAAATCGGAAAATTAAAAATTTGGAAATATTAAATATAAGTGAAAATTCGGGGCAAAAAATCGATTTTTTTGCATATTCGGGGCAAAAATCGTTTCGTTTTTCGCATTATGCAAAATAACTGTTGTTTCGTATAGGAACTGAAGACAGCAATTAAAATATTTTTTGTTCGATAAAATAAAAACAAAACAAAAACTCTGTCACTCGGAATTGCTTAAATCTTCATGTTCGACCGATGCAAATTTGAAGCTAGAGAAGGTGAGACTGAAACTGAGCCAATCTAAAATATTAGACAGGAAGGGAGCGATTAAAATGATTTTTTGGGTCTTTTTAAGAAGCTGGATTTATTAAGATCGTTTTTATTGAATTTTAACAATAAAAAAAATCTAGTTGGTTTTCTTCTTTTCTTCAAAACTCTAAATTGCCTGTGTTTATTGATTTGCCTTTTATTTTGTACGTATTACTCATCAACTTTTTGTTTAAAACGCCAATAATGACAATTAAAAACAACAACAACAAGATAAGCAAAATAGTAGCTGGGATTTTATACACGCATCAGGGGGGGGGTTCTTTCTGTTCTGCAGGTAAACTGAAAGCAGCACTTGCAGTTGAATAAATAGGAATTTCCTGAAGGTAAAGAAGCATGAAATGTTATTATTGTATACTTTTTAGGCACCTTTTAAGAGTTGGAGGGAAAATTTTTAATGAGATAACGTAAAAATATATTTTTAAAATTAAACAGGCAAAAAATGTCCCATCCCCTCTTTAAGTACCATTCTTGATAGCGAAATAAAGGCACCCAGCCTTGAAAAGAGACTTTCCTATCAAAAGTTACGAAAAAGTTACGTTTTTAAGAGTTGGACGTTACGAAATTTTTCGGTCTGGTGGCAACCCTGGAACTTATTTATTAGTCAGCTAGTTGGCAAAAGTAAGTTTTGCTGGGGAGAAGTTATTAGTCAACTAGTTGGAAAAGAAAAGTTTTGCTGGGGAGAAGTTATTAGTCAACTAGTTGGCAAATTTAAGTGTTGCTGCGGATAAGTTATTAGTCAACTAGTTGGAAAAGAAAAGCTTTGCTGGGGAGAAGTTATTAGTCAACTAGTTGGCAAATTTATGTTATTTTTTTTTTAAATTTAGGAAATGTATTTACATATCTTTAAAACCTTATAAATTAGGTTTGAGCAAACTTATGAAGAGGAAAAAATTATTGCTGTACTTCATTTAAGCAGATGAGCTATATTGCAAGGTTTCACTTTTATAACACACATATTTTTAAAGGTCAGGACCCTCTAGAGGGAGAAGGGGTGGAAGTAGGTACTTCAAAATACCTTGCTGGGACATACTTTAGCCCATAGACCCATCCCTGAAAGTTTCATTTTCCTAACATAACCCCTTTCCAAAATAGTCAAAAGTAGCTAAAGTAGAATTTTACCAAAAAATTAATTACAAATTCTAAAAATGAGACAAAAATATTCCTCCATTAAAGGAACAAAGACAGATCAATGAAGGAACATACACAATTTATGTCCATTAAATGCAAGATAGAAATGAACAAAACTTCAAATATGCATCTGTTTTCTTTAACAGACAGGAGGAATAACCCTCCAAGCTTTGACAAATTCAATCTGACTTTTGGGACCAGGTATTATAAGACTAATTATCCTGAGAATTAATAAAAAAAAAAATCCCTGGCTTCAAAGCCCAATAAATAACTCAAATTACATCTCCCATTAAGAGGGAGACAGGGAGAGAGACAGAAGTTGTAACTGAATAGTAACAATAGTGATAATTATATTTGAAAAAAAAACATGTATTATTAACATATTTTATGCTATTCACAATAAATTCTAACTATTATTAGTCAACTAGTTGGAAAATGAATTGTTTTCTGGGGCAATGTTTCTTTCCAGCTAGATGGCAAAATTAAGTTTTGCTGGGGAGAAGTTATTAGTCAGCTAGTTGGCAAAATTAAATTTTTCTGGGGTGAAGTTATTAGTCAACTAGTTGGAAAAGGAAAGTTTTGCTGGGGAGAAGTTATTAGTCAACTAGTTGGCAAATTTATGTTTTTTTTTTCAAGATTTAGGAAATGTATTTACATATCTTTAAAACCTTATAAATTAGGTTTTAGCAGTTATGAAGAGGAAAAAATTATTGCTGTACTTCATTTAAGCAGATGATCTATATTGCAAGGTCTCACTTTTATAACACACATATTTTTAAAGGTCATCAAAGGTCAGGACCCTCTAGAAGGAGAAGGGGTGGAGGTAGGTACTTCAAAATACCTTACCGGGACATACTTTAGCCCATAGACTCATCCCTGAAAGTTTCATTGTCCTAACATAACCCCTTTCCAAAATAGTCAAAAGTAGCTAAAGTAGAATTTTACCTTAAAATTAATTAAAAATTCTAAAAATGAGACAAAAATATTCCTCCAGTAAAGGAACAAAGACAGATCAATGAAGGAACATACACAATTTATGTCCATTAAATGCAAGATAGAAATGAACAAAACTTCAAATATGCATCTGTTTTCTTTAACAGACAGGAGGAGCAACCCTCCAAGCTTTGACAAATTCAATCTGACTTTTGGGACCAGGTATTATAAGACTAATTATCCAGGGAATTAATAAAAAAAATCCCTGGCTTCAAAGCCCAATATATAACTCAAATTACATCTCCCATTAAGAGGGAGACAGGGAGAGAGACAGAAGTTGTAACGGAATAGTAACAAGCTTTGACAAAATTACAGCAATAAACTGAAACATATAATTTTATTCTTGTAAAAATTTAATATCACTACTAAATTCACTTTTCACAATCATATTTCTATCAACATCTTTTGAAGAAATACTTCTAGGTGAGGGCAAATCCTTGCTAACTTCATTGTAATCATTAACAGGAATGTCAATAAAAACGCCATTTGAATGAGATAATGGTTCTTTACTTTGATTTTAATTCAAAAGTGGAGATTTGGATTGGAGCCATTTAATGATGATTTTGCTCGCGCAGCTAAGTTAGCAGCAGATGAAGCTGTTTTCTTTGCCTAAAAAAAACAAAAACAATATAAGCCACTAATAGGAAGACAGTAGTTTGAAAAGAGAAAAGTGTTACAGAAATAGTGAAAGAGAGAGAGATAGAGAAAGAGTATGCATGGGAGAAGTTATTAGTCAACTAGTTGGAAAATGAAAGTTTTGCTGGGGAGAAGTTACTAGTCAACTAGTTAGAAAATCAATTGTTTTCTGGGGCAATGTTTCTTTCCAGCTAGTTGGCAAAATTAAGTTTTGCTAGGGAAAAGTTATTAGTCAACTAGTTGGAAAAATTAAGTTTTTCTGCGGAGAAGTTATTAGTCAACTAGTTGGAAAAGAAAAGTTTTTCTGGGGAGAAGTTATTAGTCAACTAGTTGGCAAATTTAAGTGTTGCTGCGGATAAGTTATTAGTCAACTAGTTGGAAAAGAAAAGTTTTGCTGGGGAAAAGTTATTAGTCAACTAGTTGGAAAAATTAAGTTTTTCTGCGGAGAAGTTATTAGTCATCTAGTTGGAAAAGAAAAGTTTTTCTGGGGAGAAGTTATTAGTCAACTAGTTGGCAAATTTAAGTGTTGCTGCGGATAAGTTATTAGTCAACTAGTTGGAAAAGAAAAGTTTTGCTGGGGAGAAGTTATTAGTCAACTAGTTGGCAAATTTAGATTTTTCCTATACAGATGGGTTAAATTTTCCAACTAGATGACTAAAATAATTTTTATTATAAGGAGATTGGATAGTACCATTCTATATAAGCTTATAAACTAATTTTTTCCAATAGTCAAAGAGTGGATATCCAGGAATTCCCAGGGTGTATTCAGTGAATACAGTTGAAGCCTAGCATAGACATGTATACTACCCTAGGCAAATGAAAAAAATATTTTCTATATATTCAACAAAGAACCACTGACCTAAAGATTTCAGCTTTATAAATCTTATAGGAATATCTTATAGGAATCCTAACAAAATTACTTTCTTTGCTTTCTTCGAAAATCGGAACTCAATTAAGGCCATGACTGCCAGAGAATAAAAATTTTTAAGTGAAAATGCATAAAACGTACCTTTTTCATTACTTTTGATTGAAAAATCTTTTTCCAGGGTAGGGAGCATTTATTTCGTTATCAAGACTAGCACTGGATAGATATAAAAATTATTTCTGAAAATATGGACTAAAAATATCAGAATCATATCAGTAACCGAAAATTCAAGATCATTTGTTTTTCTTTTTTTCAGTAAAGCGCAAGTTATGTTCTGGTCTTGAGAAGGTATGGGGGTCGTCAGCCATACTCATGTTAATTTTTGCTTGTTTTGAGTTTGATTCGGCTAATTATTATAATTTCTGCTTGTTTAGAATTCATTTATTTATTGGTATTTTTGGTGGATTAATTTAAAAACTTCTTCCACAAAATAAGTTTTCAAAGAAAAGTAAAGAACTCCATTAATCAAAAAATGAGCAAAAATAAAATCAAACAATCTACCAAGCGTGAAACTACCACAAATCAGTTTCGATAAATAAATGAAACCCAAAACGAACAGAAATTGCAATAAATAACCGAGTCAAACTCAAAACATGCAGAAATTAACATAAGTTGGGCGCAAAACACCTATGCCTTCCCAAATCCCAAGGCTAGAACAAAATTTGCACTTTACTGAAAAAATACAAATGAATGTGCATTGTCAGTTTAATATACATCTACTGATATTTAGTAATCAAAATCTTAATATTATTTGATTTATTAGTACTGATATTTAGTAATAAAAATGTTAAAATTATTTGATTTATTAAAGTTATAAAAGTAAAAACATTTATATTTTTTCACTAAAGTGCAAATTTTGTTCTAGCCTTGGGAAGGCATAGGTGTTTTGCGCCCAACTTATATTAATTTCTGCTCGTTTTGAGTTCGGATAAAATAATCTTACATGATTGGAGAAAATAACTCACTTGTATTCTCCCAAAGGTCAGATCCAACGAAACATATATGTACAAATTCTGAAAGCAGACCAAAACAAAAATCACTGCTTTTATACAAAGAGATTGGTATAGGAGTGTTCCCTAGATTGACCCTGGCCAATCCTATAAATGAAAGCTTCAATCAAAAACTTTTTGAATACTATTAACTATCAATGGCCAAGTTCAGGAAGACAGAAAAAGATCTTAGCCCAAAAGTTTACTTATTGCAATATCACTGACATAGCAACTGGACTTTAACTTGTAATTGAAAACCATACTATAGAAAAATCTAAGCAAATTTAATCACAAAAAGAAAAACATAAAAGATAAATCTACTTTTTGTAGCCTAAATTCATTGCCACTTTAGGATTCTGCATCACCCGTTCCCATTTTAACATAAACATCCTGTAATCTTGCTTTTTGCATTGACTTAGTAAATTCTCTGAGTCTCGCTAATTAGTTTTACTTTAAAAATTAACAGTCCGATGTTGACTCGTCGGCCGGCCAAAAACCAGTGTTTAACAATTAATGACGGGGTAGTGGGGGTAAGAAAGGGAAGGTAAGCCTTTTTTTTACATAACGGGTGCGAGTGTTTTAACCCTTAATGTTTATGATTGGCTAAACTCTAATGAGCTCTTCTAAAATTCATACCAAACAAAAGTTATAGGGTTTAGATCGTCTTCTGATCCTAACTTGTAATAACAAAAATTTGTATTTTTCTGTACAGGATTACTTTATCAATTTTTGCCTAGGTTGGGTCTAAAAAGAGAGAGAAAGAGTTTTCGATCGGAAAAAAGATCCTATACTATTCTAGATATCTTTCCCAAGGGAAGATAGGCTCTTAGAAAACATAACCATGGACTTGTGCTACCGGGGGCCAAACACTGTGGCACTTATTCTCTTTAGATAGCACACTTATAGCAGCTGGGCTTCTAGTGACTGTGGAGACACCACGGCCCAAATACTGGCATGAGTAGCACCCGTTGAACCAGTCTCTCGTCGCCAATAGTCCACGAGGGACCAGGACCAAGTGGTACTCACACTAGTGCCAGTGTTGACCCTGTATTACCTACACTGGTGGTATCAGTGCTTGCACTGGCGATGCTAGGAAAATTACCCTTGATAATTTCATTTCTGTGCTCTAGTTTCCAACGTGTTTCATTACAATTTTTTAATTTAATCTCCCGATCAAGGATTATCATCCGTAAATTTGTTCTATCTTCATAAAACGACCTCACTATACCATGTATCGAATAGTTCGGGGTAATAAACTGTAGGTAAATGAGTGACGCGGCTCAATAGTAACCAAAACTCTAAAAAGTGGAATTTTGATATTACTAGATACATCAAAAGAATCAGTGTATTTCGCTGATTCCAAATACATAAGATTAATTAAGTTTAATGTTACTCATCAAAAGTTTTGAGTTTGAGAAATTTGCATGATTTTTGAAAAGAGGTGGAGGGACACCCTCTAAATTCAAGGAATCCGGATTCCTAGAAAATCAAACCATCATATTCAGCATATCCGAGAACCCTGTTATAGAAGTTCAAGCTCCAATCTGCAAAAATGTGGAATTTTGTATTTTTAGCCAGAACAAGGATCACGGATCCGTGTTGAAATGTTTTTTGTTTTTATTGTTTTTTTTTTCTCAGGGTGATCACCATCGAGCCAATAGTCCAAGAAAATCGAGAAAGGGCTCATTTGAACGGAAATTAAAATTTCTGGTGCCCTTTTTAAGTGACCAAAAACATCGAAGGGCAGCTCGTCCCCCTACCATTCCTTTTTTTCTCTCAAAGACGTCCGGTCAAAGTTTTGAGATAGCTATTTTGACAAAATAGTTGAAAAGTCCAGTAATTATGCCTTTGGGCATAGAATGACACCCTACAACCCCTGGGGAAAGGTCTGTAAGTCATGAAATTTCCCCACTGTTTACGTATAGTTTTTGGTATTAGGGAACATAAAAATATTTTCCCGGGGAGGTTTCCGGGGAGGGAGTAAACTTCCTAAGGGAAATTTTACACTGAGCGAATATGCCAGAATTCATATACGAGATCCTTTTTATTTGTCTTAGTTTCTCTTTGCTGAACTCACTTTAACATGTGGAGATGTTAAGGGAAATTGTCCAGAGGGAAATTCTTACCGGATTGGAACTATCTACAGTACCTTTCCGTTGGGGGAGGGGGGATTTTCATGGGAAAAATTCTCCATGAGGGAGTTTTCGACTAGATAAGTTATGCAGAGGGAATTTCACGCGGGACAAAACTTTATGCTAGGGGCAAGTGGGGGGGGGGGGGGTATTTGCTGGAAGAACCTTCCTCGGAGGGGGTGATTTAAAGGGATAATCATAAAAACGATCTGAGAGTAAAACATAGTTCTAAGGAAAATTTTTCAACCAGAATTATCCGCAAGAAATTTTCTGAGGGGAATTCTCATCTAAAATGGAATTGTCTGGGGGGGATTTTCCTGGTGGGGGAGGGTTTTTTCTAGTATTATTTAAAAACAATCAGAAATTAAATAAAAAGAACAAGATTTTTCAACTGAAATTAGGGAGCAACATCACAACCGAAAAAGAAACAGAAATGATTATGTATGAAAAGGGGGCTGCCCCCTCTTCAGTGCCTCGCTCTTTGCGATGGAGATTTTATGGAAGCTTATAAAAAGGCTTACTATTCTAATCAAAGGACCTTTAGTTTTCAAGAGTCGTTCTTAAGGAAATGGGACAAAAGTCAAACTTTAGCGCAAAGAATGAGGTATAGAGGGGGGAAACCCCATCATATACGTAATAATTTCTGTTGTTTTAAGTTTTGATGTTTCTCCTTACTTTCAGTTGACAAAAATTGTCTATTTTATTTAATAAATAAGAGATTAGTACTGTTTGGATCTATAATAGTACTAAAAAAACTCAACAGTTTTTATTTGTTTCAAATCTCACATACTGAAAACTGGGGGGGGGGTTCAATCGTTATTTTGTTTTTAAACGCAAATGAAAAATTTTGCTCAGATCAATCATCCTACATTAAGAATATTTTCAGCAAGCCAGGGGTTGAGAATGTATTCTTGAAATTTGGCAACCAAGGCCATAATTCACTCATTTTACTTTAATACTCACTGTTCAACTTCGGCGAAAAAAGAAGAAAAATAAAATAGGTCAAATTAATGTAAATGAATAGATTATGTAAGTGAGCAACTTATTTTAAGTGAGAAACATATTATATTTTCTTAGTTTAAATTGGATTGATCAGATGAAACTACGAAAATGCAAGGCTGATTAAATTTTGTATTTTATCATATCCTTTTAAGAAAATTTACTTGGATTTCGGATAGAATAGATAAATAAATCTTGGGTGGAATTCAGTTAAATCCTCAACTTTTTTTTCAAATTTGCGGATCGATTTTAGATTTTGATTCGTTTTTAATTATATTCAATAACAGAATTTATCACTAGGAGGATTCCTTCGCAGAACAAAAATAAATTGTATTACTGAATTTTGGTGCTTCTCTACCGAATTTCGGAACTGCTATAGAAACCAGATCAAAATTTTTAACTTTATGAGATTTTTATGCAACGGTTCTGCTTGCTAGAATGGAGATGGTAAGCAGCATCCACTTTGTTTGATATGCATTGATGCTTCCTTTGTCCAAATTTTGTCCTAGTTAAGGTCTTCTAAACAGGATCTAATTTAAATGCAATAATTTGTTTACAAAACCTTGTTGTTTTTCGTTTTTCTTCCTTTTCCCAAAAACGTTCTGCTGCTCCCGAAGAACAAAAGCTGCACCCTCATTGTGAGGGTGCAACCCCACCAGTAGCATCTGGCCTCCCCAGGCCATTCAGCGTATCCCCAGGTGGCGATAGGGGAACGCTCTACAGATATGTAGGGTACCTCCATAGGAGGCACGGACCAAGGGGGGACCTTGTCCCAGGGGGTCCATAATAGAAACTGGGGCACCCTCGCCCGGGGTCATAAATACAAGCGGAGGAGGAAGAAGGCCCCTCAAATGTACACTCAAAAGGGCCCACTGGTTTGTCCACAAGTCCCATGAGTTGCAAACCTTCTCCCAGTAATGGGTTAAATTGCATGATGATGCAGAACACCATCGCGGGAGGATCCTCTATTGGAGGACAACTGCGGCAGGGCGTAAGATCCAGATCTATGGACAACGGCCTCTGCAAAGGGCTGCCTCGACCTTTTCGGGGTACCTGCAAGACTGGGGACCTTGCGGTCAACTCTATTCCCACTTGAGGAGTGGCGCCCCTCTAGGAAATTATAGCCTAGTAAACGACACAGCATTCGCACGGGATTCTGACTAATGGACAATTTTTCTGGGCTTGGTATGTTTTGATGGGGGTCTTTGGGCTGAAAAACCTCTTCCTAGCTAATTTATCTATTATGGGTTGTCTCCCCGTAGTAGCATAATATTTGTAGGCATGAATATATAATGAATCGGGGGTAATAGGCTTGAGACTGTCTGTGCAGGATTTCGACTCTTGTTGATAGAAGAGCATCGCCAAGGGCTGAAAACCATGTTGTGGCCAAAATGGGCCCAGGATTGCACAAAGCCTTCATTCATAATGGAGGTCCCAGGGACTTCTTGCTGTCCGGTTCTAAGCCGGCTTAAGCACTTCGGTGTAGACTTGAGAAGATATGTCATCCCCGTCCTGCACTGGTATCCGGGATCATTGCTTTTCCTGAGGTGAAAATAATTTCAATGATTTAAAGAACATGAAAATTGGAACTTGGAATGTTACGACGTTAAAAAATGACCATCGTATCGACATTTTGACTGACGAATTCAGACGATTCGAACTGGATTTATTAGGAATTTCAGAAACTCATATCCCAGGGGTAGGAAGCATGAAATTAGGTGACATAGAATTTGTTTACTCAGGCAGGAAGGATGGGGTACATAGACAGGGAGTAGGGCTCATGATGAATAAGGAAGCTGCTAAGTCTTGTTTAGGCTGAGAAGGAATTAATAATAGAATACTAATTGCTCATTTTATGACTAGAAAGTTCAGGGTATCAGTTATAGTAGTATACGCCCCTGTAGAACCGACTGATGGAGGTACTAGTGACTCAGATGAATTTTACTTACAGTTATAGGAGCAAATAGGCAGGGTCCCGGGTAGAAATATGATGTTATTACTGGGAGATTTTAACGCCCAGGTTGGTAGAAATAGGGATAGATGGTATCCCAGCCTAGGTAAATTTGGTGTAGGAAAAGAAAACAGTAATGGATACAGACTTTTGCAACTTTGTAGGTATAACAATCTAGTTATAACCAATACGGTGTTTGGTCATAAAATGGCTCATAAGTTAACATGGTATTCACGTGATGGTAAGACAGCAAACCTTATTGATTATGTTATAGTAAGCCGAAGACTGGCAGGATTAATACAAGATACTAGGGTACATAGGAGTGCTGTTATTGATGTTAAAAGTAAATATCACCATCTAGTAGTGTCAAGGGTTAATTTAAAGCTGAAATATCAGAAGGGTAACCACCTCCCGGGAAGTTATGATGTTGGTAGACTCCAGGATGAGAATTTGAGAGAAACTTTCCAGGAACAGTTGAACACTAAACTTGAGAGTTTAAAATTTGATAATGTGGAAGATGGTTGGAATAATTTTAGAAAAATAATATGTGAAGTTGCTGAAGGCGTATTAGGGAAGAAAGCTAGAACTGCAGCTAAGAATATTAGTGAAAAAGCCTTATGTTTAATAGAAAGGAGAAAGGACTTGTACAAGAATTATCTGAGTGATAGACCGTATTAAAACAAAAGAAATGTAAAGAAAGTGGAGAAAGCATTAAAATATGAACTAAGGAGGTGTGAAGTGGAGGCCATGGATAAAATTGACAAGGATCTGGAAGATGCAGCTAGACGGCATAATAGTAAAATATTGTACTGGCACGTTAACAAATTGAGAGGAAGTAGTTAATCCGGACTTGGCCCAGTTAAAGATAGGAATGGGGTCACAATTAGCGGTAAGGAAAAAACTAAAGAGAGATGGGCCGAACATTTTGAGAATTTGCTTAACCGAGATAGAGTTGCAGGAAAAAATATAGAGGAAAATGAAAAAGTTTGTGGTACCTTGGATGTGAAGGAAGATTTGTTTTGTGAGGGAGGAATTAGCAACAGTACTAAAAGGATTAAAGAATAATAAGGCTCCAGGTGCTGATAGGGTGGTAAATGAGTTTCTTAAATATGGTGGCTCTGAGGTTAGAAATAAGTTACTGAAGATTATGAATATGATTTTTGAAAAAGGGGAAGTACCTAACGATTTTAGGAAAACTTTAATTAAGCCACTTTATTAGAAAGGTGATAAAAGTGATTGCGGTAATTATCGAGGCATTAGTCTGGTCTCTGTAGGTAGTAAATTACTTAGTAATATGATACTTTTTAGACTGAGAGATGCTGTAGACAAAGTTTTAAGAGAAGAGCAGTGCGGTTTTAGAAAAGGTGGAGGATGTGTCGACCAAATTTTCACTCTTAGGCTAATAATTGAGAAGTGCCTTAGTTTTCAAACACCTTTGGTCCTCAGTTTTATAGATTATGAGCAAGTGTTCGATTCTGTTGATAGAAGAGCTTTAGTAAAGGTTTTATCCTCGTATGGTATACCAGACAAATACATTAAAGTGATTAGTGCTATATACGAGAATAACACTGCTGCGGTTAAGGTAAGAAATGAGGTTAGCAGCTGGTTTTGTATTAAATCAGGAGTTAAGCAGGGTTGTATTCTATCTCCCTTTGTATGGATTATTTTGATGGACTTTGTTTTAAGGAGCACAGGAAAGGCAATGGGAGACCACGGAATCAAATGGGGAGGAAAAAGTCTCCTGGACTTGGATTATGCTGATGATTTAAGCATCCTAGATGAAAGTGTGAGCAAAATGAATGAAGTTTTAGAGGTTTTGCAAGTTCAGGGTGCTAGAATTGGTTTTAAAATTAATGTTAGGAAGACTAAGTCACTAAGTCTAGGAACAATTGAAGATGAAAAGGTGACGTTGGGTAATGAAAAGATTGATCAGGTGGGCAGCTTCACTTATCTTGGTAGTATTATTAGTAAAGATGATGCGAGCAGTGAAGATGTTAAATATAGAATAGCCAAGGCTCAGGGTGTTTTTTCACAGTTAAAAAAGGTCTGGAAGAATAGGAAGATAAGTCTGCAAACCAAGATTAGAATATTAGAAGCTACAGTGATGACAGTGGTCAAATATGGCTCTGAAGCATGGACGCTCCGAAAAGCGGATGAAGATTTGCTAGATGTTTTCCAGAGAAATTGTTTAAGGATTGTTCTGGGTACCCGGCTGACTGACCGTATTTCAAACAATAGGCTAGACGAAAAATGTGGTTTAATACCGCTCTCTAGGGCTATAATGAAAGAAAGGTTGAGGTGGCTAGGGCACGTTGTGCGGATGAAGGATGACAGATTGTCGAAGATTGTCCTTTTCGGCCAACCATCTAGGGCTAAACGGAAAACAGGTCGTCCCCGTCTGGGGTGGGAGGACGTCATAAAGAAAGATTTAAAGGAAATGGGAACTTCGTGGGCGGGTGTAAAAAGGGAGGCTTTGAATAGATTGGGGTGGAGGAAGGGCGTGCGTAGCTGTGTCGGCCTCAGGCGGCTTGGTGCTGTGGTGAGTTGTTAGTAGTAGTAGTAGTATTCGGCTCAAAAATATGATACTGTAATTTCTTGAATTCTATGAGTATAACGACAGGTAATATAAAGGACAGACCCAGAGGGAAGCGATCGCTACTGTTTATTGAAATAAATATTTTAAATGTTTTCACTTTTATAACTTTAAGCTATCAAAAATTCATTAAGATTTTAAGGAATAAATATGAGCATATGTATATTAAACTGACAATGCATAGTTTTTCAGTAAATTCATTTGAAGTTTTTTCAGTAAAGTACAAATTGTATTCTGGCTTTTAGAACATATAGGTTTAGAACCCTACTCAGATTAATTTCTGCTTTTTTTTAGTGTGACTTATTTTAATTTCTGTTTGTTTTGGGTTTCATTTATTTATTGATACTAATTTGTGGTAGTTGTATGCTTGGTAAATTATTTGATTCTATTTTTGTTCATTTTTGGTTTAGTGGAGTTCTTTCCCTTTTTTTGAAAAACTTATTTTGTTCAATAGGTTCTTTTGATTAGTTTTGAAAAAAAGACCCTTGATTCTGTAGTTTTTAGTGTAGTTGGTTTTGTTGCATTTTTTTTTAATTTACGCCCGTCATTATGTAGTAAGTGCCCTTTAAGTTCTAAAGGGCTTCAACCGACTCATCTGTTTTTTGGGATTTGAAAGACTCATCACTTGGGGAGTTTAGAACAGATTTGAAACTGTTCCTTATAAATAATTCTGGTTTGAAAGGTGCGATACCGTAATTACTGGGTTTTGTTGTGCACAATGGCCGGTATCCGGAAACACAGACGCGGATGGAAGCAAACGCATGAAATTGTTGAATAGCAAGAGATTAAAAAATAGACGACGGTGCGTTACTGGAGAAAAATCGGTGACACTACAAAAACTTTGTGGCGGCTTTCACGGTGCGCTGCCGTTTTCCCTAAAAATAAGCTATTCGCCGTTAAAAAGTAAAACCAGCGTTTTTTCGAGGTCTACCATTAAAGGGCTGGACACAAGTTGCTGATTTCGGGAACTGATTTCCAAATCAGAACCGATTTTAAAAGAAATCGGTGTCGATTCTAGCTTCAAAAATTTTCTAGTTTTCGGCGCCGATTTGCAAAATCAGCGCCAATTTTCATCATGATCATCACAACAACAAAAATAGGGCTATATATACAAATAAATAGTCAGCAAGAGAGGTCTGTGGCGAAAAACCCCGCTACTGAGCTGAGAACTAAACTGAAAACTAAGGTGAGATCAATCATGCAACTATTAATAAACTCCAGTTGACTATTTGTGCCCATGATTTTTGTTTAGAAAATCTCGCGCAATAAATTTTTCCTACCACTATCGTTTGTCCACTGATGCAAACAGTGTTGCCAGATTGGCTTATTTTACGCCAAACTGGCTTATTTTGTTGGCGACTGGCGTGAAATTTTTTGGAACTGGCTTGTGGCTTAAAACTTGGCTATTTTTATTTTGAGCTGGCTTATTTCTTGGCGTGATTTACTTTTTCGGGAAGAATTTATATTTTTTGGCAATTCATCCGATTCTCGAACGAACGAATGCTCACGAAAGGTCAAAATCACGTTTTAACTCTATGGTCAAAATACGAATCTAACCACGGCAGTGCGGTGAAGTTTTCAAATCCTAAGAGGCACGTGGCTTCGTAACAACAGCATAAAAAGCATTAGCCATTAAGTAATGGGGTTGAACTACAGCTGAAGGTACAGTATATTAGCTGTTACTTGTTAGTATAGAATAACGCCAGGAATCAACCTCATAACAGACATGTCTGTAACATCTACAGATCCCGTTTAGCTGTTTAGTTCATGTGAGTCGTCCACGAGTCGTCATGCTGTCGTCATGTACACTCTAGCTATTTTCTGTGGTTTGTATCTCTGTATAAACAGATTGGGTACACAGCCTAGCCCACTGGGTACACACCCCAATGCATTGGTTACTGCCCCCAATATATTGGGTACCCCCATACCCGTTTTCACTTTTCGTCTAGGCCTATTCTGAGAAAATACATTTATTTATATTTGAGGTTTTCTTTGCATCACTTCAGTTTAAATATGCTCAAAGGAAGAAGCAAACTGGTCATTGGTTTTCTCAGAATACATGCAAAAGTGAAAATCGGTATGGGGCAGTTAGGGATATTAATTGTTTTATGTACTACCATCAACATAATGTACTACTTCACCCCTGTCGTAGTACACCACAGGATCTGTACCTAAGAATTTGAGTACTACACCCCACAATCAGTACTACATTAAACATGGCATAGGTCCTACTACGCTATATATCGAGTAGGTCCTGCTACGCTATATATGGAGTAGTACACTTGGTTAGATGTGGGTATCGAATTCTGAGGTACAGATCCTGTGGTATATTACTACAGTGGTAAAGGAGTACATTATATGTTGATGGTTGTACATAAAACAATTAATCCCTAACTGGTATGGGGGGGTACCCAATGCATTGAGGTATGTACCTCAATGCATTGGCTACCAGCAAATTGGGTACATGCCACAGAAAAATAGCTGGTGTACATGACTGGTTTGCACCCCCATTTTTAGCGGTGATGAGCATCAGCTTGTGACATAAGCAAACCTGAAGCAATCAATCTTGTTTCAGACTCACTTTTATTCATTTTTCCCAATGTATTAGCCTATAGTTAAATACTAGAGAAATTAGTTATATATAATATAGGCTAACAGCTAATATGTAATAAAATACCATATAATACTGATGAAAATATCAGAAAGAGATATATGAATACAGGAGCCTGAGCCTTTGTAATTGCCACTGCCCATATTTAATTTTCGCTTTAATTTCTCTGACTAATATCAGTACTTAAACCTTGTATAAACATAGTTGTTGGGAATGAAAAGAAAGTTGAGATTCTGCTCTAGCAAATGCTATTTGTTTGCATCCCTTTCTCTGTTGAGAGGCCCCTGTTTAATAGTTCTTGATATTTCAGTACTGAAATATTTTTCTAGAACTGTCAATATAGCCATTTTACAACCTTTATTTTGTGGAAGTATATGAAAAAACTCAACATTGAGGCCGTTTTCCATTGCTCGATTTTTCTGAGCTCAGTTCAGCCTTTCTCACAATTTTTATTCCATTTGTGTTTGTGCAACCTTTTGGCCGAGCTCAGCTCAGAAATTCCTCTTCTATTGGTTTTGTGAGAGCTGTTGGCTGAGATTTTGCTCGCACCAATTTCACCCCGGGCTTAGTTTTTTCTGAAATTAAACTTCTGAGATCAAAAATTAAACTTCTTTAAGTCAGTATTGCAATGTAAATCTATAACCCAGCTATGTTGCAAGATGTTTAAAAAATCATCTTTTAGTAATTAGAAGTCGTCAGAATAGGCAGGATATATTATTCAAATATTGTTACAAGTACAAGCTTAGCTTGGACCTTATTGTCAATTTTTACTCCAAGATGAACTTACAGATTCATTTTATTTTTCCATACTCTTTTCAGATTGAATGTCATTCACCCCGAGTGAAATAAAAATGAAACGTTCAACTGGATATGATGGAAATGGGCAGAAAAAAATTTCAAATTTTTTCACGGTTACTAGGCCTTCCAACTCAACTGAACCGGACAGTGCTGGAACAGATGGTGTTGATGGTGGTGGATCCGAGCCAAAACGAGCTTTAATAGACAAAGCAGCACCTGAAATTAGTATAGGGACGAGAGATAGCAGTGCCATCACCAAATACAGACGAGTTGTTCCATCAAAAGTTAAAATAGTGGCAAATTTGTGTAATGATTCATCAGCCCAAGATTGGGTGGAACCTGATGAGTCAGATGACAGTGACTCTGAGACTGACAGCACGGACAGTGATAGCAGTTCCACCAGCCACTACAGGCGAAAACGAGCTGTTCTACCAAAGTCTAAGACAGTGGTAGAGCTGTTAAAAGAATCAAAATTAGTCCAAGAACTGGTGGAACCAGACGTAGCGGGCTCTACCTCCGAAGTGGTGAACAGTCACTCAGATACTGGCAGTCCGACACCAAAACTAGTCCCAGAAAGGGTGGTTAAAACCTCTCTTTTTAAACTTGGTGTACCTCAAGCATCTACTGCCAAGCAGATTGTTACCTGAGCCAACCAGATTGCTACCTCAGGGTCTACTAACGTAGTTAAGCCTGCCCCGTCCAAAATTACTAGTAATATGCAGAACCCTAACAAAAAGACTGAAACAAACAATCAGAATTGTGTTGAAAGTGAAACAGGAGAAATGGTGTCCAGAAGCCAAAATGAAGGAAGCAGCAAGGAACCTGAAGAAGGAATAAATGTTACACCAAGAGCCAGTATGACAAAAGTTATGAAAAAGTATTATGAAAGACTATATCAGTCTGTGTGGGAGAAAGATACAAAATTCCAAGGCTGGCTTCAGCCTGTTCAAAGTGATGACACAAAAGCATCGTGTAAAATCTGCAATGGTACAGAGCTTAGGGCTCACAAACATGATCTGGAGCAGCACATGAAATCGAAAAAGCATGAGAAGAAGGCAGCAAGTCTGACAATACAGAAACCAGTCACTGAATGTGGTGAGTACTTTTCTTTTGAGCATGGCTTAACAATAGGGGGGTCCCTACGTTATTGTCATCAAGACACCTACCAGAAAGAGTGGTCTTTGTAGCACTCCACCGAAACTTCGTAGCAACAAGGCCCAATGTCCAGTGTGTGTTTTGTTGGGAAGTCTTAACCCCATCTTGAGTTTTGTGGGTATTTTAGAGAGGCCCTCAAATACGTCACTCAACCAAGAATATCTACCATTTAGATCTCAACAGAATTTGATAACGATTAATAGCCAGTGGCCCGTTATTTTGCGTATGGGGGACCCAATCGGAGTTCGGGGACCAGTCATTGAAATCAACCAAGGAAGCACACTTGTGCTTCTGTAAAGAGGCATACCACAACAGTGTTAAGCGATCTTCAGTCCCAGAGAGGTGGGGAGGGCTGCATTTGTAGGCCATGTCCTAACCAAGAAACATGCAACATTTCATCCCCTCTGACTTTTCCTTCATGGGGAAAATCCGGACAGAAGTTTTACCCCCCCCCCCCCAACCACATCCCCTTTCAGAGTAAAGTTATGAAACATAGCCGAAATAATCGGTTATGAAACATAGTCGAAAAATCACGAATAATTAATACTAATTTTCTAGGAGTCACGTCGAAGAACTTGGCTTCGCGGAAAGCGGAGCTGGTCTTGGCTGCTCATGTAGCCTGTCACTCGTCGGTGAAAACAATCGACCATCTTTCTACTATCATCAAAGACTTATTTCTTGGGCCTATTGGTTAATCGGTGAGGCTAAAAAGAACTAAATGTTCCGTTCTCATTAAGAATGTGCTTGGACCTGAAATCCTGAAGGAGATAGTGGCTGATATTGGAGATATAAGTACTCTCTAATACTGAATGAGTCAACTGATGTCTCTACAATGAAGTTCATGTGTATTTGCATTCGATATTACAGCCCGAAGTTGAAAAAGATAGTGTGTACTGCGTTAGGAATGGTTGAAGTACCATCAACTACAGCTATTATACTCCACGCAGAACTCACAAAATTTCTTTCAGAGTGCAAAGTACCTCTCAAAAACCTGATTGGTATTGGTACTGATGGGGCAAATAACATGTGTGGCGCAAATCACTCTCTATTTACATTGCTGAAAGCAGATGGGTTACCCCACCTTCAGCTTTTCAAATGTGTTTGCCACTCTCTGCACTTGTGCGCTTCCGAGGCGGTGGAAGAGTTGCCGAGCAACCTAGAATTTATGCTCTCGGAAACGTACAAGTGGCCCGTTGCGAAGGGAAGCGTACGACCAGATATATAGGCTGATAAATCATGGATTTTCGCCCCTTAAAATTGTGGCCCCTTCAAGTGCACGCTGGTTGTCGCGATGTACCGCAGTGTGTAGAGTTGACGAGCAATACCTCGAACTGACAACACATTTCCGCATCGCCAAGGAAAAAGAGCGGTGCTATACTGCAAGAACTTTACACTAAATGTACAGTGATAAGCGCAACCGTCTATACATTGTCTTTTTGAAACCGCTATTGGCCGACTTTCAGAGGGTGAACATACTATTTCAACATTCGAATGTAGACCAATTTCGTCTATTTCAAGAGCTGAAAGATTTGGTCATGTGCATCCTGCGCAGGATCCTTCGGCCGTCTGCAGTGTCCCTTAACGTCAACCTTGAGTTTCTAATTTACTACCTTCCTGTCGACCAGGTAGACTTTGGGCATTTGTTTCTTTCTGAACTCAGCGAAGCTGATCTTCCAAGCGAGATGAAAGAGGAAATAAAGCTTCGCTGTCACGGCTTTCTCAAGACGGCTGCAAGGTCAGTTCTGAAACGTTTACCTCTTGCCATTGATTCCCTTCTGAAATTGAGAATTCTCTCTCCGACAATATGTTTATCTCAGACTAGACCCAGATTCGCCGACCTACCTCTTAGTGTGATTCCAGTGACAGAATTTGGAGACATGGAAAACCAGTGGAGACGCCTGCTCGAGGTTGACTGGAATGAACATTGTAGCGGAGAACTTCCAAAAGACTCCTCTGAGTTCTGGGCCCACGTGCTTCAGTTTCGCGACCCTATTGGAGAGGCAGTCTTTCAGGATTTGGCAAAGTGGGCATTGTCGTTGCTGAGTTTGCCTATCAGCAACGCAGTCGTTGAGAGAGCGTTTTCTATGATGAAATGTGTAAAGTCAAAGCTTCGGAATAGAATGCTTTTACCAATGCTAAACGCAATTTTGATTTTTCGACTGTGGATGTCTGTCAGTGGCCACTGCTGTTCGTCATTCGTACCATCGGCCAAAATGACTTCGTTCAGCAGTTCCATATATTCGAAAAATGGAGCTGAAAATGCGTCTGACAGTGGACGATGTGGCAAAGCTGATGCGCCTGACGCTGACGGCGAAGAAGATGAACTCAGTGACATCTTAGAGGCATTTGGTCAATCTTAAAGGGCTATTTAAGACGGATATTCTTAATCACCGAAAATTCCACCCTGGAGCATTTTTTTTCCAAACTGCCACTTTTTTTAGTTTTCCCGTCATAAAGCGCCTTAAAAGGTACGCACTCACTCAACGACTGGCAGCCAGAGTTCGGACAGCCATCTTGCGCTAAAGGTCAATATAATTATGATAAGTTGTAAACTTCTGAAATCGATGAGTGAGTTGGCTCTCGCAGCACAGCAACAAAATTCAATTCTTAGTTTGTCTTACGTAAAAGTATCGAAATTTATAACGCGTGTCATTCCCAATCTGGCCCACGATACTTCCCATCCATGTTTAAAGGGTGGAATGTTCGGACTTCGTTAAAATGTGGCTCCTCAAACAGGAAACTGGAGATCCGTCCCAGCAAGAACAAATAAAGACTAAGAACCTTCGTCTCCCTATCTCGATACTACAACCATGCGGAGTCGAATAAAATACGGCTGATACCCGGCGAATTTGAGCGGAGGTGGAGCTGGCGCGGAACATTACAATTCGTTACCTCTACAACTAGCTCATCGCAGTACAGCCCCGGAGAAGAAAAATTGAGTGAGAACAAGTGAAAGTGTTTGATTACACTAATCATACACGCCTGGAGGCCTGCTACGGTCTTTTCCTCGCAAATGTGCGGTGGCGATGAGGGAAAGTAGACGGCCGTCAACTCAGTGCTCAGCCAGTTCTCAAATTGGCTCCACCTCCGCTCAGATTTTACGGGTTATCCAATAGTCGGTGCATGGACCAAAGACGGAGGTTCTAATCAGTCTTATTTGTTCTTGGTCCCAGGGACGTATTGTGGTTCGTGATAGCCAATTATGACCCTGGAATGGACTTGTGATAAAGACAAAAGTACGATTGTGTTCCTTGTGTATCTTTCGTAGCCCTTTAAGGGCGTTTTAGCATCGCATTTAGCATTGGGAAAAGGATTCTATTCCAAAGCTTTGACTTTACACAAAGTGATTTCCATAATTTTATGAATCTATATGTGATAATATCCCTATGATCTGATTTTTGTTTGTGTATCTATGTGATAATAAACCAGTGATCTAATGATCTTTTTTGTTTTTTTCTGCGGGTTGCGGTCGTTATTAAGTAATGCATCATTATGTCCAACCAATACATAAGGGCTGGGACACAATTTTAAGAATTTGTTCTGGCAATAACTCTATTGCGCCAAAAAGAACCTCTGACTGAATCGAAATGTTGACATTAAAACGCCTTGGGTCACAGAGTATCATTATAGTAATCGGAGGTCCGACTCAGTGAAATTATGGGATACAGAAATTGCGGCGCACACACGGACAGTGCTCGAACTAACACAGGAGAAATCGAGCCGGTGTGCGTCCTCGTCAATAATTTTCCCCGAACTGTTGGACAGGAAAGTAAGCACGGTCGAGCATTTTCTGAACATAGCGTGCGGAAATTTCTTTAAAGTCTCTAGAGTTCCACATGGGGTAGCGGTTTATCGCAATTCTACTAAATGCAGCCTCAAAATAATCTCTACGCTGGAACTGAACTTCCTCAAGCCAGGGGACGAATTGAAAGGTGGATAATGCCAGTAGGATCAAAGGACCTGAATAATGGTGAGTATTTCTATAAAACGGCCGTCAAAACTTGGACACCTTTAAGAGTAAAGTTAGATTTTGGGCAAAAAACTGTCTGGCTTATTTTTGGCTTGTTTTTCAAAGGCTGCGGCTTACTTTTTTGTTCACGATCTGGCAACACTAGATGCAAACGCGAGAAAACCTAGACCTGATGCAAGGTTTTAATTTATGAAAGGCAACTGTGTATTTGCACTGTTTTAAAATTTTAAAGTTCGCATACAAGGGATTTGTGAGTTCTTTGTGATGTTTCAAGAAAAACGCCTCTGATGTTTAGGGAAATACTTTGTATATTAAGGACTATATAAGCACGATTATTATTATTTTCCTTAAATAATATTTTTGAGTAACATCTAACAGTAATCAAGTCCACAATGGTTGATTTCATGGCAATTGTACCCCAGACCCCCTAATAAGATCCTAGGCTATAGTGCTGGTTGTGTTTTAAAATTGGTAAATTTCTAGGTGGCAATATAATTTAGCTAACATGAAAGTGAAAACATCATTTGATGCCTTTTTATGCTCTTTCATAATACAATAATTGCTTCTGTTGTGAATTGTATCTTGAGCCCCTAAAGGTATTTTATATGAATTATGAAAGAGCATAAAAAAGGCATCAAATGATGTTGGATGAAATTCTACTTTAGCTACTTTTGGCTATCTTGGAAAGGGGTTAAGTTAGGAAAATTAAACTTTCAGGGATGGGTTTATGGGCTAAAGTATGTCCTAGGAAGGTATTTTGAAGTACCTACCTCAACTCCTTCTCTCTTTAGAGAGTCCTGAAATTTCCCTAAATGACAGGTCTAGTTATCAGTTTCTTTTTCTCTGACTTTAGTTCTGAAAATGGAATTCCTGTTACTTGAGTGGAATTTTAAGCCAAATCAACATTGTTTTTTTTTTTTAATTTAGGAAATGTATTTATATATCTTTAAAACTTTATCAATTGGGATTGAGCAAAGTTGTAAAGCTGAAAACAATTTTGTTGTACTTCATTTGAGCAGAACATCTATTTTGCAAAGTTTAACTTTTAATTTATTTATTAACTGAAAACCCATCTACAAAAACATGAAAAAGACAGAGCAAAATATAAGAAAAAAAAAAGAAAAGAAAACAATAGTACAAGACAAATATCAACAAAACCAATAAGATCAAATAAGAACATCAATTATAAAATTAATCAAGGATAAAATAGGAACAAAATCAAACAAAGCAAAAGCAAATTCACACATACAGCATCAACATTATAATTATATATATATAAAAAAAAAAAAATCAACAACAGACAAAGTTATTGCACTAGAAGTAGGCCTAGCTCATGACCAGCTACTTTTCTATTATGCTTTCCAATAAATTGAGAGATAGCTATTTCTGGGTCTGCAATTTTGTATATTTTAACTATAGATGAATTTCTGTGCAAGGTGGTAGACATAGTAAATATTTTACAAAACAGAAAAACAGCAAATGGATTTTTGACTTTTCAGATTTTGTAAATATTTTCCAAAATGGGGCAATGAACAATATATAGGGGAGGGTTACTGCTTTGAACAGGCTAGCTAAGAGATGACAATTGAAGCAGAACTTGCAAGTGATAATAGAGGTGTAAGATACAGAAATTTGACAGTTAAGATGCTCAATCTAGTGTGATCTAGTGTGATGTAAAGTGTGATCTAGTGTGATGCTCAATCTAGTGTGAGCTTACATCTAGTGTGATGTAAAGAGGACTCAATGGGGAGGTCTAAGTATACTATATGATCAGCAGGCTGAACTTTTGAGCTCCCAAGTGCTATTGAAGGGGGAGTAGGACTCTTTCAGTTGAAAAGAACTATTTTGGACTTTGCCAAATTGAACTGAAGCCCAACCTTGACATATTCATCTTGAAGGATAGCAAAAATTTCACTGATTTGTGGTAGTGTATGACTAAGATTCAGAATATCATCTGCATAGCACACAAACAACAGATTAGTAGATGCCAAAATTAAAGAGCAGGGGCATTGGTCTTGAGCCTCAAGGACATAATTATTGAAAAAATTGGGGGAAGAAACTGCACCTTGTTGAGCACCCTTTAAGATGGGCATGAGCCTTTCCTTGGGAATTGGAGGCAAATTTTTATCTGGCAGAAGTTTCAGTCAAATGGATAACCATGTATACATATCCCTAAGTGTACAAATTATATCCAGGATCAGTCCACGCCTACCAGCTTTAAGAAACATTGCAGAGTGAATGAGTGAGTCAAATGCACGTCTTACATTGTGGCCAGCAAGAACTAGACTTTCTCGCACAGAATCAACATCAATAAGAGCGTTTGCTGCTACAGTGAGAGCAAAAGAGAAGCTTGAAGAGCTTACAAAGAGAGGTTGCAATGGTGATGGGCTGAAACAAGGTACACTGGGGTACTGCTTTTCCCTTCTTAGGGATCAGAGTAAGGTCACCAATACAGAATGTTGAGGGCACAGCACATTGAGTGAATATCATCTGCATTAGCAGTGTGAGGTGTTGGGTTAAAAGAGGGCTTCTGTTCTTTAGATGCATAGCTCCCACACAATCAAAGCTGCTGGAAGGTTTCCACTTTAATTTTTGGGTTGCTTTGTCTATTGCTTGAGTTGTCACGGTGTAATGTGTTTTCGGCGAAGAAGCTAAGAAGGCATCTAAATATTTATCATACTGATCCTGAAGATGGGGATCAGGAAACAAAAACTCCAATTCAAAGTGGGCATACCATTCATCATCAGGAATGTAGAGCCATCCCTGAAAGTTTCATTTTCCTAACCTAACCCCTATCCAAGATAGCCAAAAGTAGCTATAGTAGAATTTTACCCCCACCCCTTAATATGCAAATATATACCCTGAATTGTCAATGGCAGAGATTCAAATTGCAAAATTCAGCTCTATTTATGACAGTGGCATTTGAAAAACTTGAATTGGTAGGAAAACAGTTTGAATTGAAAATCAAGCATTATGTTGGTTAGGTTACAAAAATGAAACACCTTTGGGGCCCCTTTAAGGGCTCAAGATGCAATTTACAGCAGAAGTGCATATTGTATTATGAAAGAGCATAAAAAAGGCATCAAATGATGTTTACACTTTCATCTTAGCTAAATTATAGTGCCACCTAGAAATTTCCCACAAAACTACTATAAAATAAAAATTTGATAAGTAAAGTTGGTAAAATAAGGTAAATTGGTAAATAAGTACTACTCATAAGGAGAAATATTAAGAAAACAATTCTTACTTTATAATATGTATAATGATCCTAGTCAACATATTATCCAGGGGGAGAACTTTTATCCTAACTTCTTTCCTATTTTTTCCTTCTTTTCCTCACTTAAAAAAAAAAAAAAAAATGAAAAAGGCATGCTTCCTACAAAATGTTTTCTATGTTTTAAGATTTGTGCCTAAAAATTTCTTTTATAGATGGTATTCTTCTTAGCTGTTTTTAAATAGGTTAGTTGTAATTAAAAATACAGTTCTAAGAAACTCATGAATTTCTTATAACTTATATGAGAGTATATACCCCCACCCCCTAATGTACAAATATATATCCAAAATTACATTCTGAATCTAAATATAACCTTCATTTGCATCACAAATGAATTTTACCCCCACCTCCATGATGTGCAAATATATACCTTGATTTGGATATAGTTAGGGGTGGGGGTTAAGTTCTTTGGTTATATTTAGATTCAGAATGCAAGTTTGGGTATATATTTGTATATTAGGGGGTGGGGGAAGTTGGAAAAAAGAGGAAAGAAGTGAGGATAAAGGTTCTCCCCTTGGATGATATGTTAAGTAGGATCATTATGCATATTATAAAGGGTTCTATTGTAACTGAACCACCATGTAACTGAACCCCTGTAGCTGAACCACCTTGCAACTGTACAACCATGCAACTGAACCATCATACAACTGAACCACCATGTAATTGAACCACCATGCAACTGAACTCCTGTGCAACTGAACCCTTGTGCTACTGAACCACCTTGCAACTGAACAACCATGCAACTGAACCACCATACAACTGAACCACCATGCAACTGAACTCTCATGCCACTCAACCCCCATGCAACTCAACCCCATTTAACTAAAACCCCATGTAACTGAACCCCTGTGCAAGTGAACCATTGTACAACTGAACCACCAAGAAATTGAACCCCCATGCAACTGAGCATTTGTGCTACTGAACCCTCATGCAACTCAACCCCATTTAATTAAGCTCCCATGTAACTGAACCACCATGTAACTGAACCCCATGCAAGTGAACCACTTTACAACTGAACCACTGTGCAACTGAACCACCATGCAACTGAACCACCATGCAACTGAACCCTCATGCAACTCAACCACCATACTTACATTGGATAAAACACAAGTTAGAATCTTTACATGTTCAACCTTTTTGGAATTGTTTGCTTTTTTAAGGCTTTATATAAGTTACTGTCAAGATGATTTATAAAAATGCTCTGTTTTGTTGTCACAAAAACAAAGGAAATTGGACATCATAAACTCTTAAATCCAGATTTATTTCTCTTTTTTGTCTGTTAATGGGGGTTCCCTTCACCCTGTCACTTTCTACGTGTCTAAGCGTTTACCCCTCTCCCCCACAGAAGTTTTCCCCTCCTCAACCCACAGAAACCCCATCACATGGAAAACACCCCCCTCATGGCAGCTCTAACTGTCTACATACTGTAATTTTTTTTACCACTTTGCTTATTTTGTTGTTTTCATTTTGTGGTATTTTCTATGCTTGTAGTTGTTTATTGTTTGGTTTGCAAGAGGTTAATTACCTGCTTTGGTACAGTGGTTCAGTTGTACAATGGTTCAGTTGCACAGTGGTTCAGTTGCATAATGGTTCAGTTACATGGTGGTTCAGTTGCATGGGGGTTCAGTTACACAGGGGTTTTGTTACATGGGGGTTCAGTTAAGTGGGGTTGAGCTGCATGGGGGTTTAGTTACACAAGGGTTTGGTTAACTGGGCCTCAGTTGCCTGGTGGTTCAGTTACAAAACAGTTCAGTTGCATGGGGGTTCAGTTACGCAGGGATTCAGTTGCATGGTGGTTCAGTTGCCTGTGGTTCAGTTACACGCACACCATTATAAAGTAAGAATTGTTTTCTTAACATGTCTCCTTATGAGTAGTACTGGTCCCAAATTTATGCTGCTATAAAACCAGTTGAGCTGAGCATTTCTTTTGAGCATCACTTACAGCTTATAGTGAAATTTTGTAATGATTCTGATTCTCTTGGGCTTAGAAAAGGCAATGCCCTTTTCATCTAGAGCCTGACCAAGTTAATTAACTGTCAAGTTTATCCCTTTGGTAATCTTGTGCCTAGGGTAATACCTCAGCAATTGAACAGTGCCTGATTTTGGACATCAATTTTGTAAAAAAAAATAAAATAAATAAATCAAATTTACAATTATTTAGAAGTAAAATCAAATTAGTCATTTTTTCTTCATTTAAACCCTAAGAAATTTTACCCTAACAGCCTTGCTTATTTAAATAGCTTTAGCTATTCAGCCAGATTCCTCATATCATATACAGGTTATTTCTCATTTATTTATAAAGATACCAAATACATGTATCCAATTACTGAATATCCACATGCCAGGATTTATGTATAGGCCCAGGACCAGGAGTGCACAATGCCAAAGGGTACAAAAAAAAAGCACTGCACAATTTTTTTTAACAAAATCTAGACTGATGTGATTTATTCTCAAAGTGCCAGGTGCACTTTGCTGTGCTGCCCATTCACAGATAAGTGATTTTAAAACAACACAGGGATTCTGTAGCTGCCTATAAACTGCCTATATGTCTCCCAAGAATGGCAGCTGAGAGCTTGGTAACACCTCTGTCTTGTATTACTTTTGGCTCATCACTCATCAGTTGCCTTCTGTTCATGGCTTGAACTATCCCTAAAATTTTTGGGAATTTCACCATAAATCTCTGTGTCTCCCCCTAGGGGCACCAAAGATTTAAATCTGGCGCTGTGTATCAAGTTTATACATTTATAGTCATACATTCCATAGGCCTATGCATAGATGTATTACTAGCAAATCCCATTAACTTAGCAATGTATACATCTATGAATTGAATGGTACATTTTTATTTTAGTTCTAATAAAAAAAAAAAAAAAAAAAAAAAAAAAAAAAAAAAATGTTAGTTTGGCTCAAAGTGTAATTTGTGAGGATAGACAATTATTACATTCAGAAAGGCAAATCAAGTGGTATATTTGTCTTTTAGCTAATAAATTAATAAAGAAGCAGAAAACTTACCAAACAGTATAGCAATAAAAGAAGGTATTATTGATTTCCAAATTCAACATTCTTTCCAATTATAGTGGTCTCTACCATAATAACTGCACCCCCTCTCTCCCTTAATGGGCCTGATATAGCTCTAGGCTATATACAAAACTTCACAAGAAAACATTACAATGAAAGAAAAATTAGTTTTTGCTATAAAGGCCTAGACAATTCTATTAATCATATTTTAAGGGTCTCTCCCATCTTAATCTATGTTTTTAAATCATTACCTTTCAATGTTTAGAATGGAATTTTTTATCCACTGTGTGTTTCCTCATTTGAAATATTTGTCTTCTTGGTTTTAATGCAATTGAAAGATTTAACAGTTTTCCAGGAAATCCAACAAGGGAAGTTATTAGATGCCCCAAATATTTTGGGGTCCAGAATATTTCTTCCTAACAGAACCCCCTCCCACAGAAAATTCTACCCATCTAGAAAATTCCCTTCCCCCTCCCCCCATGGAAAATTCAAATCCAAATATTCCCCCCTGTAAAATTAAAAAATGCCTTTTTGTGTTAATTCCAAATATTTAAAGTTCATTAAGTCTAATCTTAATTAACACATCAGCACTACAAGCCAGATAAAATTTGCTGGATTTTCTAATGGGAAACATCTCCAAAACAGAAGCGTAATTTTCTATGGGCGGGGGGGGGACTGCCCCCTTTAGACCCAAGTTTGCCCCCTTCCCCCCCCCCAGCCAAAATTTAGTTTTCTGCAAAAAATCTTGTCAAAACTAAGATAAGCCTGCAAAATTCAAGTATCCAGAGAAACAGGTCAGCTTTCTTTGATATATGTTTGCCTTTATGGTAATTAATATATGGAACATTTTTCAGTTTTCACTGTCATTTCCACTTGATTTGGGAAAATTGGCTCCAACTTCCCCCCCCCTCACCCATGATTTTGACGAAATTACACCACTGTCCAAAAGGCAAGTGATTTTAAGGAAAATCATACTGTTAGATTCATTATATTAGAGGACCGTACTGTTGGGATGATTTCAAGCTCCTATTTGCAAAAATTTAGAATTTTGCAGTTTCACTGATGCATTTGTATTTGTTGTTTGTTTGTTTTCCAGGGATGATTGTGTCAAACTGATAGTCCTAGAAGATTAAAATAGGTCTCATTTAAATGTAAATTGTAAGTCCTAGTGTCCTTCTAAAGTGACCCAAATGATTGTGCAATGGAAATGCTTTCTTTTATTTAGTGGCACCAAACTACAATTTTGCCCCATGGAGGACCAAGTGGCTATTAATTAAAAATTCTGAGATTGCCAATTGATTATCAAAAAACCATACATTGAGCTTCCCACTTGCAGAGGAAGCAATGCCACATGGTTATAAACATGTTTGTAGAAAGTCACACAGTCCATACAAGAGAATGGCTAAAATGGACATTTATCTTAATGGTTTATTTAACTAAGTTAATTTGCTTGATTTTTTGGGAAATTATTTTTATTGATGTTTAATTGTTCATCTTATCATTAAGGAAGGATCATAGGTAATTATATAGGCTGAGGGTAGTTGCCAGATGCTTAAAGTGCATTTCAATGCCCAAATTGTCTCACTCCATGAGCCTTCAGATAAATATAGAAAGGAGCTTTCTTGCATGTGGAATGAAGAGGGGAGGAACTAGTCTTTCTTCATTTAGGCCTTACTTATCCCAAGTAAGGGTGCTGTAGGACAATACCTTCTCATTGCACAAAAATGTTTCTGACATTTATTTTGAAGCTTCATTCAACCAAACTGATTTGCAGCATATTTTATTAATTTATTGACAATGATGTGCAAGCCCACATCAGCTTTTATGGAGGATGGAGGGTGGGCATTTTTTAGGAGGGGGCAGATGCCTCAAAGAGTACATTTTAATGTCTAAATATCCTAACTCTATTTGGGGCCTTCGTAATTATAGAAGAGTTGTTTTTTTTTTTTGGGGGGGGGAGGGTGGCTGGAGGGGTCAAAGGTAGAAATTAATGTCTAAATTTTCTCGATTCCCCAGAATATTTTTTTTCATGCCTTTTTGTTGCTGCTGGGGGAGGGGGGGGGGGTAATAGCACCCTTTCTATTGCAATAATCTTTTTCTATTAGCATCAAATATTAGATTCACATGTCCACCAGCACAGAGGTGGAAAGGATTTTCAGCAATCTAAAAGAAAGTCTCTTTAAGGTACTTCAGACAGGAAAAAATTCTGATTGGACAATATTTAATTATATCCAAACCACTGATTTGACAATATTCTGATTGGGCCTAATGGACAATATCCAATACTTTTTTGTGGACAGAGTTTGATGATTTTTTGAAAACTATCTTTGATTAAACTATTGCTTGCTTCTTTAGATAAGGAGTTCTGCGAATTTTTGATTTGCTTGATTCTGACTTGGAGTTTTACTGCATGCTATTTAAGTTAAATAAGAATAATACGCCCTTAAATGTACTTCAAACACGAAAATGTTCTTATGTACTCCTAGTGGACATGTTTTTCAATTACGAGGGGTGAACTGGTATCATGTACAATAGTTTTTGGAACCAGGCAAAGTAGCCTATGCAGGAAGTAAATACTAGTGCTTCTTAGTCTTAGCCTGTTATCTGTGTGCACTTCCACCGTGAAATTTGTTTGAACATTGAACAGACAGTAAATTTGTTTAATATTTAAATGAATATTTTGGCTATATATCTAAGAGCTGCCCTCAGCAAACCAAATAGGGTTTTTGTCATTATTTATGCTCAGCTTATGGGGAGCAATTGACCTATGATATCTTCTATAAGAGTCCTGGTTGAAACTGACTGAAATAATGATTCTGGGACAGTTTTAATTTTAAAAATCACATTTTATTGTAAGTCTTATTTTTATTTGTTTGTGTGGTTTGCTGATGTAGAGTCCGCTTGAGTGTAGAGCCTGCCGAAACATTCATTTGAGAATTCCACTGTCTTACATAAATTCCGTATTTGTATGTTGTTGTTATGATGGAAAGGCAGTGTAATCTTTGTTGTTATTTACTGCTCTTCCAAGACTCGACTTCTTCAGCTAGCTAATAACCTTCAAGGGTTGAAGTACAATTGTATATGGATTGATCTCCCAAGAATCATGTAGGCTTATTGAACCCAGGATAAATGGGATGTTCTTTTAGAAACAATTCATGGGGCTGTTTCTGCTTTTAGTTATTTCTGCCAAAGCCTACAGAATATTTTCAGAAAATATAACCAGTAAACTTTTATTCAATGTATTAAGCAGTTTATTCAAACTGTCTGTGTAAAACTGCTGTTTTTTGGGCAAACGAGAAAAAATGGGCTAAAAACAAGCTAAAAAAAGGGCTAAAAAAAACTAAGGTTGGAGAAATAAAATGTTAAATATACAAAGAGAAAATTTGAGATAAAAAGAATGTGCTGCAAACAGGTTTTTTGGTGTCCCTAGATTTTGAAAAATTGCTTTTTTTGTATTTTCATTGAAAAATATTAGTTTTGATTTTTTTTGCAAACGGTTTTTTTGCTATCCCTAGATTTTTTTGGTAATTTCATTTAAAAATACTATTTTTGGTATTTTTATTGCAAAATAACTTTTTGTATCTTCATTGGAATAAAAATTGCCCACTAGCTTTGAAGAATAAATCCTCCCTAATGTTTTCTTGAATTGGTGCCTCTTTGTCTATAATTTCAGATGACATGATAGAATCCATCTATCTATTTTCATTCCCTTTTACAATGCTAAGGAAGGCCCTGGAAATGAAATTAGCACATATTTTTCTTCCAGTGTCTATGTTTGACTTGTAACAAAATGGTTGTAATAGTCCTGTTTTAAAAAAGTCTATGATCACTTAGCAAGGGGAACCAAACAAACGTGATTGTCAGTGCGACTCTGCAGCTGTTTTGCTGTCAGAAAGAAATGTTTAGGCAGAAGTAATGGAAACAAAAATAAAAACGTTAAGCTTATATATTTTTTTGCTTACAGAGATTCTTGAAGGATCTCCTAATTGTGAGAAAACCCGACCAACCAAAATTTTGAGCAGAAACCTTTGCTGGTGTCATTTGGAGGGGGAATCCTCCTCCCTCTCAAGTTTTGGAAAATACACTTTGGGGGTATTTTCATTGAAAAATAGATTTTTTAGTATTTTCATTAAAAAAAAACGACAAATAAGCCCCCCCCCCCAGGTCCTCCCTGTAATTTTAAATATTACAATCGCATCCCCCTAAATTTCCATGAGCTTTTGCCACTGGGCAAAAGCTCAACTATGTATATAGAGTATTAGGGTATTGAAAGTGTTTGCACTTCATTCATTTTTTGTGTTTTAGGTGGAATCACATGTGCCCATGCTGCTTGCTATTATTCTTCATTCAAAACAAAGAAATGAATCTGGAAATGACAAACGGGTCCATGGCCAATGAAAGTAAATGAAGAGAACAAAAATCAAACAAATATTTTTTCTGTATAGAATAAAGTGTCTTTGGCATAAAAAAAAGAATCTAAAATGAAAATAATATAAATAAAAATATATATAAACTAAAACCCACTAACTAAAATATATATATATATATATATATATATATATATATAATATATATATATATATATATATATATATATATATATATATATATATATATATATACATATATATATATATATATATATATATATATATATATATATATATATATATATATATATATAATATATATATATATATATATATAGATATATATATACATATATATATAATATATATATATATATATATATATATATATATATATATATATATATATATATATACATATATATATATATATATATATATATATATATATATATATATATATAATATATATATATATATATATATATATATATATATATATATATATATATATATATATATATATATATATATATATATATATATATATATATATATATATATAGTTGTTTTTTGTTTTTTTTTCTATGCTAAAGACGCCTTGTTCTAGCGGCGACATATTCGTTTGATTTTTATTCTCTTTTTTCCTTTTACTGACAATAGATCCTTTTGTCATTTCCAGATGTGTTTCATTGTTTTGTCATGGCTGGTCAATTTGGCTTAGATCTTTTATTCTTCATTTACTTTGGATTTATTTCTTAGCTAGAAGTTAACTTCACAGGCATAGCTGGAATTTTTTCAAGAAGTAGATTTACTGTATCCTGATTTGAGTTAGCTTACGCTTGCTTTTGAGGATTTTTCCAGTTGGAGAGGGACACTGCCCTGTCACTAGTTTCACCTGGGCTTCTTTCGCTATACTTTTTGGCACAGTCTATTTGAAAAAAGTGTAATCTATCACTTTTTTGAACAGAATCTCTTAGAAATGCTTCCCAGGAACCCTTCAATTCTGGGTGCTTTTTATACTTGATGAAACTGTGTATTCACTACATAAGTAGATACCAGATAACATAGAAAAAGTTTGTAATTAAGCTGACATTAGTTTGTAAATAAGCGTTGTTTGTAAATAAGAAAAGTTTGTGAATAAGCGAGTTGGTAAACAGACACCAGACATCTAACATGAATGATGAAACTAAGTGGTTTAGGCGATTAGACCTGATCAGTTTTGATCCTTTGTAAACTGGCTCATACACAGGGGCGGATACAGAATTAAGGTTTGGGTGGGACACCAACAAAACTTGGCTTTCTCCATTGGTATTTTTCGCCCCTCCACCCCTGTGATTAGGATTACTTTCGATTTTGTGGGGTGCACATGCCCTTGAAACAACCCCCGGATCCGCTCCTGTTCATGAACTGAAAAGAGCCTTCAGAAACCTTTGCTGGATTCATGGAAAAAAAAGTGCAAGGAGCTGGCATAAACACATGCTGTCTGTAGTCCATAAACTTAATTTTGTCACACTAATAGCTGTGACTCATGTTAATATTTATTATAGGAACCATGGACACCGTATCAAAAGAAGATAGTGTTGTAGAAGAAGTCAAGGAAAAGCCAAAGAGAAAAAGAAGATCTACCTTTGCTGAAAAACGGAGGCTGAGTAGCTTTGGTTATCAACTTTCATCACCTCATTGTAAGATTTTTATTAGCCTGTCTAGGAATTATAAGTTACAAATTAATTTTTTTTCATTAATTAATAAGTTTGTTGCTTTTAATTGATTTTTATTTAGTGAGTTTCAATTAATTAATTGAATCAGATAACTAAATAAAGAATCATTTCTGAGTTTAAGGATTCTGGTGATCGTCATGAATATTTATAAGGAAAAGAAGAAGCTGTGCCTGGGAAAAATATGACCAAGTCAGGGACATCCATAATCAAGAAGTAAGGTCAAACTGTATTGTTGAAAGTAGTAAATAAAAAAATAGTCTCTACTATATAAAGAAAAAAATCCTATGAAAAGTAACGACAAATTTAAAACTTAAAACAGACAAATGATTTTTTCGTTGCTTCTTATGTTGAATTTCATTTATTTTCTTCGTTGTCAAACAGAATTTTAATTAGATGTACGTTTCTAGGGCAGCATGAAGAGTATGCAGAAAGCTTTGGTTGGCTTCTCTGACAGAAGGGTTGCCGGAGCACTTTGATTTTATGTTTCTTTGCCATCGATTAAATGCTGTATCTATCAACCTCTCAAAGTTTTAGAAATTGTTCTTCTCAATAAAAATTTCTCTTAAAATTAAAAAATAAAAATGATGCCATATTCCTTGAAAATGGTGTCTGCATTGTTCTCAAAAACAGTTTTATTCTTTATTTCCTGACACTCAATCAATGCTGTTAGCTTTAAAATCCACCTAATGTTTAATTACTTTGCCACAAAGTATATAACGTAACAGAATGAAAGATGCACGGTGGGGGGGGGGCATCAAAGGATTTTTCCTAGGTCAGGGGATGAGTTCAAAACATGAAAAAGTAACATAGTTTAAAACATTAACAGAGTTTGCATAAATGTGCCAAAACAGGTAAAAACTAAAATTTTTTACCATATTGTCTTGTATAGCACAAAAGACTATAGATGCAGGATCAAGCCTTTTGGGGGGACAATATTTTTTTTTTTTTGGGGGGGGGGGGTATAGGATTTTTTTTTCTGTAAGGGGGATTAAAACATAAAAAAACTGTATTCTTAGGCCGCCATATTTTTTCTTGATAGGAGGCCTTCAAATGGCTCTTACAGGAGAATAATCCTTTCTCCTGTGGGCAGGTATATAAATAGTTGCATATATCCATATTCAATTTTGGCAATGGATATTCCAAGTAATTCATTTAGCATGGTCATCTAGTTATGAATGCCAGGTGTTTTTATTTTTGTCGTTAATGAAAGATTCTATTTATTAGGAGTGTCAAGGGGTAACAGAAGCATTTCTTGAGAACGTCTCAAACCATGATAAAGTTTTAGGGATTTACCTGGAATTATGATATCATTACACTCAAAATTATTGATTTTAAAACTTTGTGAGAAAATTTTATTTTGTAATATTTATTTTTACTAGAAACTTCAGTAGACTTGTGTTTTTAAAAAATCACTCATTCTTTTTCTTCTTGTTTGGACTGTTATGGGACATTCTTCTTCTTCTTATTGGATATCACACTATTACGGGACTTCTTCTTCTTGTTGGATATCACAATATTACGGGACTTCTTCTTTTTCTTCTTGGATATCACACTATTACGGTACTTCTTCTTCTTGTTGTTGGATATCACACTATTACAGGACTTCTTCTTCTTGTTGTTGGATATCACACTATTACGGGACACTCTTTTGCACAATCTCATCATACGAATCAAATACCGGTAAAAATCGCTCCACTCCCAATTGCTTTTTTTACTATGTAAGATAGTTAGAAAATTTAGTAAGGAGAGTTTGGGGTAAAGGTAAAGGATTTAAGGATAAAGATCCTCTAGGGCCGTGATTCCCAACATGGGGCACACGCCCCACTTATGGAGCATGGTATTATTTTGGTGGGCCATTGGCAGAACGTGCACCCTTTGGCTGACTACTTCAGAGCCACAATTAAAAAAAAAAAAAAAAAACATTTTTCATGCAAATTATATCATATTTGTATGCATTTAAAGAGCGAACATACATGATAATATTGAAATAACGTCATGCATGACGTTATATGCATGACGTTGTATGAAAAGTGTTCTATATAGACAATATTTTCCTTAGCAAAAAAATATGCCCCAATGTCGATCCCCCCCCCCCCCCCAAAAAAAAACAAGCTAAAGGACTTTTAAACTTCTTTCAGGTGAATACACCTATAATTTTGAGTAACAAAATTTAAATACCATGAGGGAAGGGGGTATCAGGATTTTATAAATGCCTAGGTGGGACATGGCCCAAAATCGATTGGAAACCACCGCTCTAGATTCATTGATGGCCCATAGGATGTCAGTTGCTGGGTCTTCTACAGGGAAAGGTAGCAAACCTGTCGCCCAGCCTTGTGGCAGCTGGAATCTAAACCGGGCCCCGTATTGCCAAGCAGAGCATCATTCCACGGAGTTTCCACAGGGTTAGGGATGGTTTTAAAGGAATCGAAAAATAATAATGTACATGTACTGATTGTATGGTAAAGGAGTTATGGAAATATGATTGTAACTAAGTTAGAGATAAAATGCTAGAAATTTATAATGAAGATTTTTTATTAAGGGAAGTACCAAGTGGCTTTAGGAAAACTTAATTCCCTTAATATGGAAAGGTATTGCGGTATTAGCTCGATTTATGTTGGGAGCAAAATGGTGGGCAGGATAGTAGATCAATTTTTATTATTGAAGTTTTATAATGAGTTCAAATAAATGAATAGTGCTTTCTTAGGAAAGGTAAGGGATTTTTTGACAATATTCAAAAAACATTTGAATTAGTAGATGCCTTTTGCCCGAGTTTTGTAGATATACGAGCAGGCATTCGATTCAGCTACTAGAAAAGTTTGACTGAAGGTCCTATTATTGTGTTTTATACCGTAGAGGAATGTTAAATTAGTATGTGCTATGTCCGAGAATAATATTACTGGCGTTAAGGTTGGGAACAAGGTTAGTAATTCGGTCAGTGTAGAATCACGATTATGTAACCCTGATTTACCCTGATGTAACCCTGATAAGTCGGTAGAATCGTGGCGCTTCGTGCCATGATTTCTTAGACGCCGCTAAAATTCTTTGTTCAGTTCAATAAAGACCACGAGAATACTGACATGTCACCTACGGAAATTTTGAACTTGGTCGGTAAACGCAGTAGTTTTACCGACTCCTGCCATGATTTTACGGATGGTGCCACAATTTTCCATTTGGTTAAATAAACTGCATTAAAATAGTGACTTGATATGTATCGAAATCTAAATCTCGGATGGTAAATGCAGCGGTTTTACCGACTTGTGCAGTGATTTTACATATTGTATTCGAAATGGACATTATGCTAATTATTGACAAAAAATAGTCGGTAAAAATGACCAGCCTCTCCCCCCCCCCCCCCCCCCAAACATTTTGGCTAGTAACAACACTGACATGAGTAACATAGTAAACATACCTTACGGGAAAGAAGTAGATATTTTGGCTGAAATATTAAACACAGTTATGAAACTTCTTTCACAGTCGAATTGCGGAAAGTGTTTGAATTGGGAAAGCATCTACTATATATTGAGCAAAATAAACTTCGATAACATTTTTCAAACATTGTTTTTTGTTTCTTTTGGCTACAGCGATTGCTGCAAAAGTTCCTGAGGATATATCACCCCATCGAGTTCAAGCACTGGTCTACTCGATGTGTCTTCAAGATGCTGTCAAAGAGCTAGAGTTAGACCATGAGGTAAGCTGCTGCTTTCATGCTGTAATTTACTATTAGTAAATTACATCATCTAGTCTAAGTTTTTTTTTGGCATTTTTTACTTTTTATTATTTCTTTTAAACTAGTTGTTTTTGTCAATGATGGTTTGTAAATGTTCGCTAATGTTAGTAAATGAGTACTGAGTAGTACTAGCCGAGTTGTTGGCGCGATGGAATTGCAATCTTGTGTTCGTGAGGGTAGGGGTTCGAGTCCTGGCGTTGCTGATTATTTGGTTTGGAACGGGGCCAGTGGTGTGACTCTGTAAGCTCAGCCATAGTTGACCTAGCTCCAAATGGGTACCTGGAGAAATATGAGGAAAGACACGGGAAGTATCCGGGGATTTCAGTCTTGATTCAGAGTCCATTGTGTAAAGACCTCTTTTTGGATTTAAACTCGTTTTTAACTTACAAAGGATTATAGTCTCTTCCCTACCTACAGCTAATATATTGATGATAATTAATTTAGTATACTAAAGGATTAAAATTTGAATAAGCGGATTATTTTAGTTGAATATCTTGAAAAACTTTGAAGATTTTTGGTTGTAGGTTGAAGAAGTTTTTGGTTGAAGATTTTAGTTGTTGAATTACACCCTGAGTCCCGTTAGTATCTTTAAAAACTTGAAAAAACTTTGAAGATTTTGGTTGAAGGTTGAAGAAGTTTTCGGTTGAAGATTTTAGTTGTTGAATTACGCTCTGAGTCCCGTTAGTATCTATGAATAAACTTTGAAAATCTTGAACAACTGAATACCAATCTCAATATGAAGTTGTTCTGCCTCGAATGCAAAGAAAGAGCCCGCAGAGGCACAGTTCAATGTAGAAAATGCAATCAGTGGCTGCACCCCAGCTGTGCTGATATTACGCTACAACAAAGGTTAGAAAACGCTACTTGGCGTTGTTTGAACTGTTGCACCTATTACCCCAGCTCTCCTCAAGCTCCATCACCAGTTATCCCAGTTGAGACAAGTCCTAGAAATCCCTTAACACCAGACTTCCCTCAAGAAATTTCAAGTCTTACTCTTTCCCCATTCTTAGTGAAATCCACGGAACGCAGGGATCCTAGGAAATTAGAGGCATCTCGCTTATTCGAAATTAAGGAGCAAGAGAAAATTAGTAAACTTTGCTCACCAATCAGGCTTTATTTCCCTATAAGAGTTATCGTAATGCGCTAAACAGACTCCTGCGAAGAGCTAGACAAGATTATTATAAAATAGAATTTGAAAAAGCATCTGGAAATCCGTTGAAAATATGGAATGTGATAAGAAGCACTTTAGGACAATCATCTGGAGGAATCCCTCAGGAAATATTCCGTAAAGATGGAACCAGCCTTAAAAATCCAGAGGAAATTTGTGAAGAATTATCTAACCATTTTTCGACAGTTGGAAGGAGAGTGAAAGAGTCGATTATAAGCAAACCAGGCGACCAGGCTTTTCAAAATTACCTTCATAAGGAGTTGGAAATCTCTTTAAATATACTCCCAGTTCAAGAATCTGAAGTTCGAAACATTGTTTATGGTATGAAAGGTACGGCTTCTGGCTCTGATATTGTTTCAATTAGAGTAATAAAAATACTTTGGGATGTGATTGCTCAAACTTTTGTTTCATTAATTAATCAGTGTCTAAAAGAGGGAGTGTTTCCGAGTTGTTTTAAATCAGCGAAAGTAATACCAATACATAAAGGAGGGAATACTGGTGATGTTGAAAATTATAGACCAATTTCGATTTTACCCATTATGTCTAGGACACTAGAAAAATGCTTTTCGGTCAGAATGTATCAATATCTGGAAGACCAGAGAATATTTACTCCTACACAATTTGGATTCCGTCAAGATTGCACTACTGAGCAAGCAAACATATATTTGACTAGCATTATTAATATGGCGCTGGATAATGGGTATAAAGTGGCAACTGTATTTTTAGATATTGTAAAGGCTTTTGATACGGTCAGTCATGATATTCTGTTAATGAAGTGTGAAATTTATGGGATTAGGGGTCCAGCTCTTTCGTTTTTACGTTCTTTTTTGTCTTGTAGAAAACAATATGTTCAAATTGGTAATATGGATTCTCATGAAAATTGTATTGAGTGTGGAGTTCCACAGGGTTAGTATACTTAGGCTTCTCTATTTTTCGTTAATCCATCCCTATATTTTGTACTGTTCTTCTGTATACATGGGTACATTTTCTTCAATTGTTAGTCCTGTGCGAATTATCCAAAACAAGTCTATTAGAGTATTATCAGGAAAATCAGAAAGAGATTCGGTTCGAGAAGTCTATAGGGATTTTAGGATACTGCCAGCGGCGGGTCTTCATCATTTTTATATATTAGTATTTATGCATAGGTACAATATGAAGCAGCTGCCGGAGTGCTTTAATGGTTGGTTTTACAGCCGATGGAATATACATAACCAAAATACTAGGGGTAAAAATGATTATTATACTCGACCTATAGTGTCTGCCAGGTCCACGTTTTCTTTTGTTATAAAGGGTATAAATTTATGGAATAATTTGGATAATGATATGAAGAAACTAGAAAATTTTAGTGGTTTTAAAGCAAAATTGAAAGAAAAATTATTAAGTAAGTATGAATTTTAGTTTTGTTTGTTTTGGAGGTGACTTGATTTGATTTAATTTAAATTAAGTTGTAATTGCTTGTTGGTTTATGAGTGCGACCCCACAACATGAATATGGTATGTAGTTGCTGTCCCTGTACTATTATTATTATTCTTTATTTATTTTTTCTTTCTTTTCTTTTCTCTCTTTTTATCTTTCTTTCTTATTATAGTGTATTTGAATGATGTTACATGTATGTATTTTTTTTTTTTTTTTTACCTGTTTCACCCCACGTCAACCGTTTGATTTTGGGTGAATCATATTGATTTTGTATTTAAACTTTTTGTTAATTAAATATATCACTATCACTAAAAAAAAGTGAGGCTAACTTGTGGGAAAATGAGGCTAACTTGCTGAATAAAACTTACACACCTAAAGCAGCGCCTATTTCCCGCTTTATGCTACCGACGAATGCTTGCGACCCAAACTGAAGCACCGAATAAAATACCCCCCTTTACCGAACCATACTCGTCCAAAAACTGCTCTAGTTATGTTTATGAACTTGATCAGATTAATGACCAATTAACCCGGCGGAATGCTGAAACTCAGCTTCTGACTGAAAAGCTAAAAAGCATTGGCGAACATACCAATAAAGTGATATCTGATCTTAAACTAAAAATCTGCGGTAAAGACCACGAAATTGCGTGGCTGAAACACGAAGGTGGGAGAATGAACAATCTAAAACTCCCATCTCCCGGGCCAGCAAAGCCGCCGTCAATTAAAGGTGCTACCACAGATATCACCCCTGAACCTACGCCAATATTTGAACATTGTATTACAAATTTCAAAAATAGATCTGATGCGAGCAAGTTTGTCCGACTGCCTAACGGTAATGACCCTTTTTCCAAAACAAACAAATGTGTTAACATGATTTTAACAGGGAAGTGCAAACTAGGACAAAAATGTAATTTTGGACATGAATACAACTCGAGGAAGTTTCTTCGTGCAGTGAGTGCCGAGCTTGTAGATAAAATTCCAGCAAATAATGACGAGAACGCCGCAGTGATTACCGAGCTTTTTGATAAATCATCAACAGATGATAACGTGTTAATTATGTTTGAGAAAATTGCCAAAGATAAAAAGAAAGAAAACATGAGAAAAAGCGGAACAAAAAATGTGATATGTAGATACTTTAATCGCGGGGTTTGCAAGTTTCGCAAACAGTGCAAGTTTTTACATATATGTCATGATTTTATTTCGGATATTTGTAGGACTAACAAGTGCAGTTTTGATCATGTTGACTTGTGTTCTTTTTTATCATGTTTTGACAAATCGTATAATTTCGCTCATGTATCGGTTATGGTAGAGGATAGGCTTACGATCCAACCTTTTTTAGGGCGACGCAGAAATCCCCCACGACCCCCGCCCCTCCTCCCTCCGGTCCGGTACCTTTTTAACCACCAGGCGCATCCCCCTCCCATTTCCAATCCCAGCTGATTTCATTCTCCTCCCTTTGCTCCGCCCCTGGATTCCTCGTTTTACCCCCCCCCCCCCCATCTGGAAAGAAAGGCTCTCACATCACACCCCATCAATCATTAAGAAACCGTTGTTTAGAGCAGGCCCGGTGCTTTGCTTGCACTATTGGATCTTTGTGGCAACTTTTAGCACAGCAACCAATAATTAGAACCCGAGTCCTAAAATTGGTCTCAATCAGAAACCCTTATCGCTGTCTTAATTCACAAAGTGTAAAGATTTTCAAACAGAGGTCTTTATTCTACAAAGTTCAGGAAAGGTCTGACCACTTCATATGAACAAAAATTCATTCAAAACGAAACTAGCTCATATCTCGGCTCTCCGCCAAAACAGGTAATTAGCTTTTTTCAATTCAAACACACTTACGAACTGGAATCTCAGAAAATACATATCACGATGTGAAAATAAGAAAAGAAAAATGATAAACCATCACATCCCTCCCCCCTTAGGCACGGTTTCATGAGTTCTTCCTTCAAGACCTCATTTATGACGAGAAAACGGGAAGGGTCACTTTGAGCACTATTTAGAAGAGAAAAGGGGTCGCCTATTCCTCATATCTTGACAGGGCGTCAACATTAGCGTTCGCAACCCCTGGACGGCTACTAATGGTGAAATCATATGCTTGTAGGGCGAGAATCCACAGAGCTAATTTCTCGTTCTGATTCGACATCACATGAAGCCACCGTAACGGGTCATGGTCAGTTTCGACGAAGAGATGCCGACCCGCCAGGAAGTAGTGGAACTTGAATATCGCCCATTTTATTGCTAGCGCCTCCTTCTCGATCGTCGAGTATCGACTCTCAGCGGGTGTCAGTTTCCTGCTAATGAAGCCAATAGGATGTTCCTCCCCGTCAGTCCGCTGGGTCAAGACTGCCCCCAGTCATTTACTGCTTGCTTCTGTTTGTAGTATGAACGGCTCCTTATAGTTCAGATTTCTCAAAACCGGAGCTGAACACAACGCCTCTTTCAGAGACTCAAATGCCAGTTCTGCATTGGGAGTCCCCTCGACTACCTCAGGGGCCTTTTTGGTCGTCATCTGGCGGAGTGGTTCGGCCAAAGCTGTGAAACTCTGGATAAAGCGACCATAGCATCCAACTAGTCCCATAAATGCTCGAAGATCCTTTTTCGAAAGGGGCCTTGGATAATTGACAATCCCCTGGACCTTGTTTGTCGATGGCTTAACGACTCCACCTCCTACTCTGTGTCCCAAAAACTCCGCTTCTGTATCCCCAAACCTCCACTTCCTTGGATTGACCGTCAGCCCTCCTGACTGCAATCTCTGTAGCACCATTTCGATGTGTCGCAGGTGGTCCTAAAAAGTGTTACTGAAGATCACAATATCGTCGATGTAGCAGCGACATAACTTCAAATCTCTGAGAACACGATCCATGATCTTTTGGAATCGTCCACTTGCTCCCTGAATCCCGAATGGCATTACGAGAAACTCATATATACCATTTGGCGTCACAAATGCTGTCTTGTGTATGCTATTAGGGTGCATTCTTATCTGCCAATATCCTCGAGTTAAATCTAGCTTGGTGATGAATTTAGCCGTTCCCGTTCCCTCAAGGATCTCATCCGTGTGAGGTATTAGGTAACAATTCTGCCTTGAAATTTTATTTAGTTCCCGATAGTCAGCACAAAACCGCACCGTCCCATCTGCCTTTGGTACTAGTACTATCGGCGACGTATAATCACTCTCCGACGGTCTTATAATTCCTTCTTGCAGCATCTTAGCCACTTCAGTTTCTACCAGGTGCCGTTTCGCTGCTGGGACTCGATAAGGTTTTTTCCGCACCTGTGGGTTACTGTCTGTATTGATCTCATGCATCACGAGATCGGTTTTCCCAGGTCTCTCTGAAAGGGTCGTTCTGTATCTTCTCAAGATTTTAGCTAAATCCTTTCTCTGACTATGACTCAAAATTTCATTTATGGATGTCTGGAGGGCTTCTTCGAAGTCCCCGTCATTTCCTGTACCCTTGTAGTCCGTCATCTCTTCCAGACTTGTGTCCGCATAGTTGTCTGTTTGAATAAATAAGATTTCATTCGCATTTTTCCTGTGGTACTTTCTAAGAAGGTTTACGTGGAGAAGCTTTGACTTCTTTTCCCCTCGGAAAATTCTACTAGGTAATCCACACTTTCGGATTTCTTCAGGATCTTGTATGGGCCTTGCCACTGTATCTCAAGTTTGCTATTTCCACACGGTAAGAGGACCAGCACTTCCTCTCCCGCTTCAAACTCTCTGGGTTTCCGGTTGTGATCATACCAGGTCTTCTGTCGTTCTTGACTTGCCAATAAGTTTTGATGTGCGGTCTCGGTCAATTTGCTAAGTCAATCCCGCATATTAACCAGGTAACTGACTACCGATTCAGACGCACCTTTCTTTTTCTCCTCCCACTCCTCTCGTAACACATCTAGTGGTCCTCTGACGTGATGCCCATAGATCAGCTCGAATGATGAGAAACGTGTAGAAGCCTGTTTAGTTTCCCTGTAGGCAAACAAAAAATATGGAAGATACTGATCCCACTTCTTCGGCTCATCTCTGACAAATTTTCTTAGCATCTGCACTATGGTCCCATTTAACCTCTCAACCAATCCATCCGTCTCTTGATGCTAAACACTGGTACGAAGGGGTTTAATAAGAAGGGCCAAGTATAGTCTCTGCATCGCTTGGGAAATGAGGTTACTTCCATTGTCGGTCAGAATATCTGAAGGTATCCCCACTCGAGAGAAAAACTTGATCAATTCGTTAGTTATCTTTCGTGAGTGAGTCGAGCGAAGCGGTACAGCCTCCGGATATCTGGTTGCATAGCCGCTTATTACTAGGATCCACTTGAAACCAGTTTTACTACGCTCTAAAGGTCCCACCAGGTCCATTCCTGTTTTTTGGAAAGGAGTTTCAATGATCGGGAGGGGTTTTAATGGCACTTTCTCTATCTGGCGTTTTCTGGCTGTCATCTGGCAATCATGACACTGTTGGCAATGTTTTGCTACGTCCAGATAAACATTCGGCCAAAAGAATCTTTCAAGAATCCTGTTGGTAGTTCGTTGCCTGCCCATGCGCCCTCCCATAGGTGAATTATGGGTCAGTTTTAGCACGTCTGTTCTGTAGGCTGAAGGAACCACTAATTGCCACTTCTGCTCGTCCCGATCTCCATCGTTGACTACTCGGTAAAGGATCTCATTCCTTGCAATGAAATCTTTTGCCTCTGTATGTTCGGCCTTAGCCCGCACCAAGAATTCTTGCAAGGTCTCATGCATCCTCTGTAACTCAGCAGAACTTTTCCCTTTCTGTCCAGGTTTCATGGGAGCCTCCTCTCCTTTTTAACTTGCCTGAGAAGCGGCCTTCTTTTCTCTACGCTTCTGCCCCCGAATCTTCCTTGCTTTTCCTCCTCTAGAAAACATTGAGTCGTCGACGTCAAACGGTCTTGCCTCCGAAATATCCGTTTGTAACTCACCCAGCTTGCTTGCTCTGGTCCTCGTTGTCACAAACACCTCAACTTCCAAATCTACCAGCCTCGAGAATTCTGGAAAATTTTTCCCTACCAGGAACTTCTTTGGGATCCGATCCGAGACCGCCACCTTCACTGGAAGTTCAACAAGCAAACCATCTGCTTGTTTCACCCGTACGTCCACCACCGCCGTAGGGTATTCGTGTGTGTTGCCATGTACACATCTCAAGCTTCTAGGCTCCTCCCAGCTCCATGACTCTTCTGGTACCAACTCAAAGTGGAGAAATGTTATGTCTGCTCCACTTTCCACCAGGATTTTAACATTCCTTCCGTCTACTTTGCCATGAAGCACTACCGCTGCCCCTGCCGACTCCTAGTGATCGGGCCTTTCCGGGCTCTCAGCCAGGAAACCCTGCCGCGTATTTTCTGGCTCCTGCTTTTCCTCGGAGTTCTTCGCAAAGTGTGACGTATCATCACACACAAAGCAGGCTCTCCTGTTTCCTGCTCGGTGACTTTCGCGCGAGCTTCCTTCCTTGGACTCAGATTTCGCTTGATGACTGCTAACCCCTCCTGTACGGTTGCCGTCAAAACTCCTCTATTTCCTTCCCTCCTTGCCCGGACGCTGGTCTCTATTATCGCCACCCGTCTTCAAACAATCTTTCGTTGTTTTACGAGCTAGGGCGCTAGCTTTCGCAAAAGAAACAGCTTCCTTAAGAGTTGTAAACTGCCTCTCCCGAAGGGCTACCTGCAGGTGGTACGGTACTGCCTCCGTAAACTGTTCCACCTGTAAAAGCTCAAAAATTTCTTCTACATTCTTCAATGGCACAACCACTCTGGCTGGCCGGGTGCTTGTTGCCGCCAGGTTCTCTACCTGCGCTCTCAGCGATGTTAGACTGAGCCATGTATTGAAGCTGGCTGCCAGTTTCCTTCCGAATTCTCCGTAGGATTCCTTTTCTTCTTTTCCTCCACTTCGGAAGCGTATGCGATACGTTTCATTTGTAACAGAATACTTCTCAAGTATTGCTGTCTTAACCGCTTCATAATCACCAAACGTATCCGCCGATAAACCTGACATCGTCTCCAGTCCGGGACCGGATAGAACTGGATACAGCTGTGTAGCCCTCTGTTCCCTAGGCCAGTCACTAGCCGTTTCTGTGCTCTCAAACATGCTTAAAAACGAGTCTATGTCGTCACTATCTGTCAGCTTCATTAGCTTGGGCCTAATTGTGGCTTGTGCTGCTGTAGGCTGCTTCTGATTTCCCGCAGGTTGACCCGCCAAGCTTGTTGTTAGGGCGTTCATTGCTGCCGTAAGCTGCATGAGCGATGTCTTAAGCTGGTTAAACTGCGCTGCGTCCATTGTAATCAGATTCTTATTATCTAAGACTTGAATACTTCCTGAGACTTTTGACAATGCTTCTATCCCTACCTTTCCTTCCGCTTTCTCTTTCCTTGCCTTACTATCTTCTGTTTCAGAAATAGCCTCGGGCAAAAACTTCACACTCTGTTGTTCTCCCTTCTTGTAAGGACAACTGATTCCCTCCGCCGGGCTCTCAGCCCCACCTACAACCTCTGTTATATTTGACTGAAATACTTGTTCCGTCTTAGATTTAAACTCTTTAAGAGGGTCTACTTTAGGCCTCCTCTTAGGAATCGCTGATGCTCCGTTGTTTAGAGTGTCGGGTAATTTAACGTGAACTCCACCCAGTGAACTGGACCTAGTCTGTCTCACAGACTCGGTAGGATTCTCGGGCATACGACTTCACCAACCTTAGGTTACAAAAATGTTTTTTTTTTTTTATACTAAAATAAAATTACTATAATCTTTAAGGTTTACGAAAATATTGCCTTTCTTTACCGCCTCAATTACCGGCAAAGTGTCACTCCAATTTTTCGACGATTAGGAAAACAGGAAAATTTGGTAGGCGGGTTTCGCGATATAATCAGCTGAAAAATATAGACTTCTCAAAAGTCTAATAGGAGAACTGAAATACTATAAAAACAGCAAAATTGTCGTAACATGAATTACTTAATCAAGTTTAGACTTTTCTCAAAAGCCTAAACGGAGAATTGCAGTTCTAAAAAACAGCAAAATATCGGTAACGTGAATGAATTAATTAGGTTTAGACTTTTCTTAAATGCCTAAACAAAAACTGAAATTGTAAAACAGCAAAATGTCGGTAACATGAGTTAATTGATGAGGTTTAGACTTTTCTCAAAAGCCTAAATGGAAAACTATAATTATGCAAAACAACAAAATGTCGCTAGCGTGATTAAATTAGTTACCATTAACTCAGGAGCTCTTCAAACGGGATCACTTGCGGGAATAGTAGACACTTTGTCCCTATTCCAGATCTACCGTTCAACTTCTCGCCAAATTCAGGGATCTTATCCCGTCGTCAGACACCAAATGTGGCTGCTTTTACCACAGCAACCAATAATTAGAACACAAGTCCTAAAATTGACCTCAATCAGAAACCCTTATCGCTGTCTTAATTCACAAAGTGCAAACATTTTCAAACAGAGGTCTTTATTCTACAAAGTTCAGGAAAAGTCTGACCATTTCATACGAACAAAAATTCTTTCAAAACGAAACTAGCTCATATCTCGGCTCTCCGCCAAAACAGGTAATTAGCCTTTTTCAATTCACACACACTTACGAACTACAATCTCAGACAATACATATCACGATGTGAAAATAAGAAAAGAAAAATGATAAACCATCACAATCTTGTGGTCATGATCTGGGAGACCCACTTCACTCTTCTTCTCTTCTAATTTTCTCAACTTGCCACAACCCGGCCTCACGAAGAGGACAAAGATTAAAGTCCCTGAATCGTATCTCCGTCATCTGAATTTTCACTACCAAAGTCTTTCTACGCGAACGCTGAAAGTCTCAACCCAGATAATTTAGTTGAAATAAAAACCCTAGCACGCATCCTTAAGTCAACTGTACTGGTGGTAACAGAAGTCCACCGCCGAAACATCGATCTTCTCAGTATCAATGGTTTTAATAAATATTTTAAGCTTAGACCAGATGATCATCCCTTGGGAAAAAGAGGCGGTAGTGTTGGAATCTATATCCATAGAAAGTTAGCTACAAGTGTAATCGAGTTTCCGTGTCTTGAATCCCATGACGAAACAATGTGGCTAAGAATCCAACCTAAAAGACTTCCAAGGAGAATCAATGGTTTGACTGCGTGTGCTTTCTATTACTCGCCTGGCCAGCCCTAAGAACAGAAGAAAAGGTTTCTTGAAAAGTTCCACCTGAGTGCCGACTACGTTTCAGGTAAGTTGCCCAGATGTGCGGTGTTTCTTTTCGGTGATGGTAATTAGTTGAAACTGGAAAATTCTTACAGGGCGCTTGAGTTAAGTAATACTGTAAATTTTCCAACTACAAAAGGAGGAACATCACTTGACATAATCGCTACAGAAATGACCAAATATTACTGCCTCTGGGTGGCAGTTACCATTTTTTACTTGAGCTAATTCCGTTGAACAGTGTGAAATAACGTACACGACGAAAGACAACCAGTCACTGATACCGGTTTGTTCAACTTTGGGAACTGGATAACTCGAGAAAGTTAGATAGATGGTTGGAATGCAAGCACTGCTGATTCAAAAGCAGAAATTCTTCAAAATACTCTACTAGAAAAAATTTGTAGTTACTTCCCCGAGAGAAAAATCAAATCCTTATCCGCTGACCGTGTGTACATTTTGAAGGATGTTAAAAAGCTGATAGCTGAGAAACGAAGATTGTTCAAAGAAGGGAAATGCCAACAAGCTATTCTTTTGAAGAACAAAACTCGCAAAATGGCACGCCAGACGGTAAAAGACTGCTATCAAGGTAAAATAAATGATTTGTTCCACTCCAAAACCCAACAGTGGTATAAAGAAGTTAAAAAAAAAATCCGTAGGAAAAGAAACTAAGTTTGTCATTTTCAACTTGGATGATACAGATACCGAATTGGCCAACCAAAATAACGCCCACCTGGCTAGTATTGTACAAACCCTACCTCCCTTGCGCCCAGATGAGATACCACAGCCACCTCCAGACTATTAGGACTTCCCAACAATAACAGTCGGAATGGTGACCAAAAACATTAGAATGCTAAAACGAACAAGCGTCACGCCAATGGATATCCCAATCCAAATCATAAAAGCATTCCCATATGAACTGTAGTCACCCACTCTCAAGTTTATTCAACCACATCTCTATTTCTGGCAACTTCCCGTCTTTATGGAAGAAAGGATATTGACACCGATACCTAAAAAAGACGCACCTAATGACTTCACTGGAGTTCGGCCGATCACTCTTACACCGGTATTTAGCAAAGTCTACGAGCAATTCCTCTTATCCTGGCCAAAGGAAAGAATCATCAGCATGGTGGATCCAAAGCAATTTGGTAGTATTCCCAAGATCTCGACAGCTCACTATTTGGTAAGCCTCCTGGACAAAATCTTCAAGAACCTAGACAGCCCCAGCTACTGGATAAACCTCATAGCAATAGATCTGAAAAAATCTTTCTTCCTGATCAGCCACAGTAAACTCATCAAAAAGCTACTTAAAAGGTATAGTATCACCCCTGCCTTAGTTCGAATCATTGGCAGCTTTCTCTCGGATTGAAAGGAAATCACTAAATATAAGAGCGCATACTCAACCAAGGTTCAAATCTACTGTGGAGCGCCACAAGGAACAATCCTTGGTCCTCTCTTGTTTCTTGTCATGGTCAACGAGCTGGTAGAGTCCTATCCAGAAAGATGGAAGTACGTCGATGATCTGTCATTAACTGAAATTTGCCACAAGGACTCCCCAAGCAACGCGTATGGTATCATCGAGGACATTGAGAACCAGGCTGCCAGTAACGACATGGTAGTGAATATGGACAAATCCGTTGTACTTCCAATTTCTTTCTTAAGGACCGAACTAACCTATTATCTGCCGCTGCACCAACAGCAGATGTTCACCGTAATTAAGCAACTAGGCGTCCATATTTCATCAGATATGAAGTGGGACAAAGAAGTAGGAAGTAGAGTCAAACGTGAAAATATGTGTATCTCTGCTATAAGTTGCTATTTCGTGATGGTGTTCCTGTCGAGCATCTTCTGAGGTTCTATCTTTCTTTCATTAGATATATCTTAGAATATTGTTCTCAAGTATGGCATTTCTCCCTTACTCATGACCAGTCGGAGACATTGGAGCGAGTTCAGTACCGGGCCCTGCTTGTGGCGTCTAAATCTCCTAAAGTCTCCTAAATATCGTTCCTCCAAGAATTTAAACTTGTTACCCTTGAAAAAAGAAGGCAACAACTTAGTCTCAAGTTGGAAAAGGGTATCTTGAAAAACCCCAACCTCCATGATATACTTCCTCTGGATTTTCCCCCTTGTAGACAATGAGTTTAACCAGTTTTTACCTTTTTAACTTGCTCTGACATTTCCTGCTTTAATTATTGAGCAATGAATGGTTTTTCATTCTGATAATATTTTTGTCTTGACATTCTTTGCCAGTGTTTTAATTTAATGTTATTTTAAGATTTTTTGTTTTTCATGTTTTTATTCATTGACTTCGAAGTTTTAATTCGGGGTATCTGGTAATAATTTATTGTAATAAGTATATTTCTTATCTGACATATACTAAGTACATAATTCACAAACAGTTTTTATTTTTAGCAAAGTTGGTATCTAAGGACTCTGGGGTTGTTGATAACAAATCTGAGGTTTTTATTGCAATATATGATTCAATACTGGTTTGAATCAAAACACTTCAAGTACATGTTGCTTCAGAGTATATTTAACAATCAGAGTATGGGTATTCTCAATCAAAACACACTAAATACATGTTTATCCCAGAGTATATCTAACAGTCAGAGTATAGCTGTTCTGAATCAAAACACACTTTGAACACGTCTGTCCTGGAGTATATTTAACAGTTAGGTTAGTGTGACTTGTCAATCCTACAGTAATCTGTTTGCTGCAAAAACTAGTTTTATTGGGTACATGTTCTATATTGACAAACTGCAAATCTTCAAATGGAATGGCTATACTTGATTACAAGTAGTAGCCTACTTGAAGTTCACGACTTTGGCATGCTAATGCTTTGCCAAAGGTTATCTGCAATACTAACTGTTCTTCGAATGGGTATGTAATTTACTTAGTTTTTAGTTAGAAATTCGTTCTTAAATAGTACGTTTTTTATCGTTTAATCTTGATTTTTTATTCGGTTTTTCTTTTTCTTTTTTAGGGAGAATTTAATAGTAACGAAGTGAAATCTGTATGTGAAAAATTGAGATCGTCGCTCGTATCAGAAAATGACAAGATTTTGAAAATGTTAGAACAGGCGGCGTTGAACCAGTAGGTTTTTTTTTTTTTTTTTTTTTTTTTTTTTTTTTTTTTTTTTTTTTTTTTTTTTTTTTTTTTTTTTTTTTTAATTATTATTATTATTATCAAAAACCTAAATTTGGGAGCTCTCAAATTCTGTCTATTGCTTCCGATATGAAAATATTCGGGTAGAGGATATACATAAACTAGGGGCTGTATGATTACCCACCCTTTTTTAGGTTTTACCACGGTTTTTAGGACCCACTGTATTTTTAAAAGGTTCTACTATGCAGGTATATAAATCTGCTTGACTTGGGCTTAAATGCAATGTACTTGAAGTATAAAGCCCCTTCTCTGTGCGCTAATGGCTAAGTATATTTAGTTGAAACTTCTAGGGAATGTTTAGGTTGATGGTTAGCTAATTCAATTGACACTATACGTATCCAGTTTGTCGGAAGGGCGCATTTGACATATCTTAGGAACAGATAAGGTTATAAAGTGGAAACTTTCTGGGAATGTTGAGGGGGTATAAAACTAAAAGAAAACACTCTGCATCCCTGTTGTCAAAACGGCACATCTGCAATATCCCAGAAACAGCTGAAAGTCTTAAGTTAATGATTTCAGGGAATATTAAGGGGTGTTTTGAGGTAAACCAAAGGACACTATTTTTATCTAGGTTGTGAAAAATTTAATAATGCCCACCGTTAACTAACCAAATTTTACATGTATGGTCTTTGGAGTGTGCGAAAATTTTTTTTTCTTTTTTTTAAGTTAGGGCTCTGGAGTGTTCTCTTATATCTTTTGGTCCAAAAAAAACCAAGTGATGTGTGAATACTCCAGATCTAAGGGAGTGGGGGCTCAAACTTTCAATTTTTACTTGAATAAAACTATCTTTTATATTTTGACTTTTTCATTTCTTTAAATAGGGAAAAGGAATTCTTTTATTAAAATATTTTACTATTCAATTATTAATAAAATATATTTTGCTTTGTAGAGTTTGTACTTGCCACTTAAAAACGTTTACATCAGAAAAATTACGCAAATTGTGTTTAACAATTATTTCTAACTCCATTGTTGATAAAAGTTAGAATCGGAATAAAAACCTGATATGTTTACCGATATAAATCAACTATTGCTGCTTAATTGTTTAGTAATTTAGATAACATCTATTATAACTTAATACTTATAATTACTACAATTATAATTGTTTCTGCAATTACAATTATTGTTACTTTAATAATGATTAAATTCGTATAATAGTAAATTAATAACAGGAATAAATAATAATTTAATAAACAGTAGTAAATAAAATAATAAAAAAAATAATAACTATTAGTAGATTTAGGACTGTAATGTCATTTAATAATTATTAATTTATTATTAAGCAATTAATATAATAAACTAAATTTAGTTAGATTCACCTAGTAAAATATACACATCCAAAGAGGCCTTCTCCACTGACAAACCAGATTCTTGGAACAGTCCCCGCGTTCGAAAACCTTATTGCAATTAATTTCTGTAATATTTGGTGTTAAATTGGCAATTTTAATTATTGAATTGTGTCCAGTAGCGATTATTGAAATCTATCAAATTAAATATTTATTTATTATGCATCAGAGCTCAATTAAATGCAATTGGTTCTTTTCTAGATAGAATATTTTTGGTGTATGTATCTATAAGGATAAATTTAGAATATTTACGTTAGAACTCTTCTTAAAAAATGCTGTGGATTTTTAATTCTAATTAAAATTTTAATAGAATTAAAAAAATTTTAATAGATAGAATTCTAATCAGGAGCGTTCCTAGGGCTGGTGGCGCCCGGGGAAAAATTAATTACAACGCCCTCCTTCCGACTCAAATATAATCTGAAAACGCCGAATCAAAGTGGGCAACCCCACAACCGCGGTACCCTCATCCCCCCCCCCAGTCACGGTGCCTGGGCTACCTTGTCCTGGTTTCCCCCCTTGAACGGTTCTGAGTCTTTTCTTTTCATTTCCAATATAGATTTTGGTACAGTAGGAACAACACAGGCGTATAGAGAGGGAAAGATAGACCCCTAAGATTTTACTATTTCTTCCAATTTTTAAATTACTTTCATAAAATTTGTTTTATGCAAATGTTTTATGCAGATTTTATGCAAATTTGTTAAATGGCGTTCACTACCGCATAATAGTTGTGCTTATTCAATATATGCAATTAATTGCAATAATTGCAATTAAATATAATAAGCTACATTGAACACGAGGTCAGTTTAGGAGACCATTTATAATGACTACGCGTTCTCGTTCGTTAAATACGCGTTCTGGTTTACAATTATTAAATTTCATTGAATAGCGTTTATTGAAACCTATAAAATTAATTATTTGCTTATTAATTATTTGCTTTTGCTGATTAATTATTTGCTTATTATTACAATTACTTATAATTTGATCTTTTCTAGATAGAGAATTCTTGGTTTATTTATCTATCAGGATGAATTATAAATCGTCCTAATGGAACTTTACTTAAAAGGTATAATGGAGCTGTAAGATTTATATCTCTAATGATTTCTTTCATTTAAATATAAATGTTTGGCAGCTGGCACAATAGGAACAGCATAGGCATATAGAGAGGGAAAGGTAGGCCCCTAGACTTGGCCATTTCCTACAATTTTCAAAATAATCGTGTAAAATAAGTTATGCTGTCAAACGGCGCTCAATGGAGCATAATAATAATAATTAATTGTAATTAATTACAATATAACGAATAACGATCAAAAATGGCATTTTTTAAGGCCAGACGAACATAGGGGAAAAAAACACACATAAAACGAATATTTCGAGAGTCTGTTTTGGCATTTTCCTTAAATATATTTTTCTGTTCGCGCTGAAGAAGAGAGGTGATTGTCCTCTCGAAATATTTGATTTTTGTATTTTTTTTTCAGTATTTTCGTTTGGCCTTAAAAAACCACATTTTTTTACTGTTGCTTCTTTATATTATGACAGGTCAATGTGGATTAAGAAATTATCTTCTTAATTAATTACAATAAGCCACATTGAAACGGGGGGGGGGTGTTTAGAATAATCAGTTAAAAAATGAAGTTTATATAACTGGATGACACATGTTTTAGTGCATTGTAATTGGAATATAGGAGACCTGATAGAGCTATTGCTGTGACAATTTGGGAAACTTCCCAAGCCACACGCTATGAGGTATCCCATTTCTGAACCAAAATTTTTCTACTGTATAACCTTTATGCTGTGATCTGCTTCAGAAAGGAATATCTGAAGTCGTCCGCCGAGATTTTTGTTTCTTCGAGTTATGTTTTTCTGTTTTCGAATGGGAAGCTCCATTCTTGGTGGCATATCTGTAATAATATGAGTCATTTTACAATAATAGAGGGATGCTAATTAGGGGTCAATCATTTTATAATAAACAATTTGGTTATAATAAAAGATTTAGCATATTTATATAAATATATGTAAAACTTTAGCTTTCTAACAAAAACTGATTAAAGTTTTAGGTTAATTGTGTAGTACAATTTGTACATTCTACTCCGTCTTCGAAATAATTTTCTTCATAGGATAATTGTTCCACGTTTAGAATAGGGGGTTGAACAGGATAATAATAGGGGGGATTATGAATCATTTTATAATAATAGATGGGTGCAAATTACTGATAAAATTTTTCCAAATTGAATTTACATTAAAGGCATACATTTACATTTACAATTCTTAAGATGTGTATCTGTTCTTTGGCTCTGTCGCCAAATTATTTTCTTACAATAGTAAATAGAAAAATTTAGAATCCAAAAAGGGTATTTTCCAACGAATCTGAAAGTGTTGCCATCTATTATTATTAGCCATTTCTGTTAACTTGGTCTATTTCCTGTTTAATTTATTTCCACAGAATTTGGCGAGCAAAATGTGTGACTAATACTCTCTACTCATCAAATTAGTATTGTTATAGAGCGAATACGATTTACTTTGAATTTTTGGGTCGAGATCATCATTTCTTCTTTTGCGTTTGGGACTGAGGTGGAAGAATAATCTTACACTATTACAGCTAAAGTGTAATAGTTGGAGCTAATTAGATAATTAGATATCTAATTAGATAATTAGAATAAAATTAGAGCTTGCCTTTTGCTCCTTCCTTAGTAGTGATTTTTAAAAAGTTGGCCTTCAGCCAGAAAATAAACTGCTAAGCCAAAACAGATTTATCTTTTTTTTACGCTGGATAATAATCTTTGATGAGCTGATGCAGAAATATTTCCGTGTTCCGCATTTTTATCGTACGGAATTGTATTCATGTGGTACACCGTTCGTGGTTGTCAAATTATTGCTATTATAAAGGGGATGGGACTTATTTTGAACTTTTTTGTTGAAATCATCACTTCATTTTCTGGGTTTGAGACTGAAGCTTAGGAATAATTACGCCTTTGCCGCCTAAGTGTAATAATTAGAGCTAAAAAAACAATTGAAGCTTGTCTTTTGCTCCTTTCCTAGCAATGATATTAGAAAGTTGGCCCTTAGCAAGAAAATTAATTTTTAAGCCAGATCTATCCTTTTTTTTCGCTGGGTAACAGGGCCATGTCCAGGATTTTTGTTTAGGCGAGAGGGGAGGGGGGGTAAAAAAAACTTTAAAAAGACATCAAAAATTCTTTGTTATGCATTTTGTTACGTTTTTAAAAGTCAGACAATTATTTTTTTTCGGGGGGGGGGGGGGGTTAAAACCCCCTAACCCTTCCCCTGGATATGACCTTGCTAGGTAATAGTCTTTGATCGACTGATAGGATTATATAACATTTTTTTCCCGTACCAAAATATGCCCATGAGGTACACCATTCGTGATTGTCAAATTGTTCTTGTTATAGACGGTTTCTTAGTAGCGATATTAGGAAGCTGGCCTTTCGAAAGAAAATTTTTCTTTTAAGCCAAAACAAATTTATCTCTTTTTTAACGCAGGTCTTTGATTAGCTGATTGAATTACATGGTATTGATTATTCCGTTCGAAAATGTGTCCGTGAGGTACACCTTTTGAAAATTTTGAGTTAAAAACTTCATTATTGTGGTACAAAAGCCAAGTCAAATGATAATTCTGCCTAAAAACCACATATGTCTTGGTCTTAAAAACCCTAAACATGTTTTTGCATTTGGTGCTGAGATCCATGGCGTGCATCAGTGGAAAAAGGAGCTAAGTCCAAGCTTCACTTAGTCCTCCTCCACTGCCAACTGTTTAGCAGAAGATAGGCAGGTTGTACCTCGTATAAATGGAAAGCGGATAATAATTTTCAGTCTCTATGATTTGAGCCACAAAATGGGTGGCCTAAGCTCCTCTTACCATCAAATAAATTGGAAACAACAGATAGGCTTTTTTTTAGGGGAAAGTGACAAATCTTTTATGCATATTACATCTTCAATTTCAGGAAACAGAGAAGGAAGTTGATTTGAAACAGAAACAACCAATTTGGAAACCATTTTTAAGATCTTAATAGAAAAATGGGGGTTTTCTTGAAGTGAATCGTCTGCTCTGAAGTTTTCTCTTAGTGTTTATCTGAGTTTTCTGAAGAGCACATAGGGTTTTAAGCATAATTAGCGTATTTTGAGACCACTTTCAAGGTCTTGAGACCGTTTTGTATCATCATATTTCTTAAAGTAAAAATTCTTTACAGGGCACAAGATTAAAATTGTAATATTACGGCCTTTACAAAAAAAAAATTGCAAAACCAAAAATCATGACACATCCAGATGACCAACGCGTTTGTAACAAGGCCAACCCTTAGGGACGGAGTGAGAGGGGGTCAAGACATTAGCAAAATTGCATATTAAGCCACAATTTTCACTTTTTCTAACTATAAATCCTTTCGAAGAATTTCAGGGGAGAAGGATTGACCTCTCCCCTTGCCGGGGGGAGCATTTTCCTTCCTCTTGTTTGCCGGTTCTGGTTGTATATCATCCTAGAAATATATCTTCTCTGCTTTTGTTTTCAAAGTTGACAACTATAGCAATATTTTTAGGAATGAAAATGTAAATGCTTTCTTACTTTGATGGAAATTTTGGAGTTTAGTTTTAATGCGTTAATTGTAGGTTTAATTAACTCAACTTACCACAATATTAAAAAGTGGTGAATAAAACGGTTCCGCCTTATCTGCATTATTTTATCTTGAGATTAAGTAATAAAAACTTTTTCCACAAAATAATTTTTTCAAAGAAAAGTAAAGAACCCCATTAAACCAAAAATGAGCAAAAATAAAATTAAAAAATCTACCAAGCGTGAAACTACCACAAATCAACATCGATAAATAAATGGAACCCAAAACGAACAGAAATTACAATAAGTAACCGAGTCAAACTCAAACCGAGAAAAAATTAGCACGAGTAGGGCTCAAAGCCCCTATGTCATCCCAAGGCCAAAACATAATTTGCACTTTACGGAAATAATATAAGTGTTTTTACTTTTATAACTTTAATAAATCAAATAATATTAACATGATTACTAAATATCAGTATATGTATATTAAACTGATAATGCACATTCATTTGAGTTTCTACGACAACCCTTTCTATAAAAAACCTTATATGCCCCAGGGCATAATTTACAACCCTTGACCCGAGGGCTGTGAGGGGGTTGTCATCCTCAAAGACATAATTTCCAGACCTTTTCAACTACGTTGAACAAAATGGCTATCTCAAAATTTTGGTTGGATGTATTTGGGAAAATGGTGGGCGTTAGGGGGGGGGGGGGGTTACTTGGCATCCAATCACTTTCGACTATTAAAAAGGGCACTAGCCGTTTCCTTTTTGAAGTTTCTGCGACATACAAAAACCTTATATGCCCCAAGGACATAACTTACAACCCTTGCCCTGAGGGCTGTGGGGGGAGTGTCATCCTCGAAAACATAATTTCCAGACCTTTTAACTACGTCGAACAAAATGGCTATCTCAAAATTTTGATTGGATGTGTTTGGGGAAATGGTGGGTGTGAAAGGGGTGTTAGTTATCCTCCAATCACTTTTGACTATTAAAAAGGGCACAAGCCCTTCGAATTTCCAATTGAATGAGCCCTTTTTTAAGTTTCTACAACATCGCTGTCTATAAGAACCTTATATGCCCCTAGGGCATAATTTACAACCCTTGCCCCGAGGGCTCTGAGGGGGGTTATCTTCCTCAAAGACCTAATTTCTAAAACTTTTAAATATGTTGAACAAAATGGCTATCTAACAATTTTGATTGGATATGTTTGGGAAAAAGATGGGCGTGAGAGGGGGGTTAGTTGCCCTTAAATCGCTTTCGACTATTAATAAGGGCACTAGCTCTTTGAATTTCCAATCGAATGAGCCCTTTTTCAAGTTTCGACGACAAAGCTTTCAATAAAAACCTTATATGCCCCCAGGGCATAACTTCCAACCCTTATCCTAAGGGCTGTTGGGGGAGTGTCATCCTCAAAGATATAACTTCCGGACCTTTCAACTACTTTGAATAAAATGGCTATCTCAAAATTTTGATTGGGTGTGTTTGGATAAATGGTGGGCGTGGAAGGGGGGTTTTAGTTGCCTTCCAATCACTTTCGAATATTGAAAAGGGCACTAGCCATTTCAATTTCCAATCAAATGAGCCCTTTTTGAAGTTTTTAGGGCAACGCTTTCTATAAAGAAACCTTATATGACCCCAGGGCATAACTTACAACGCTTGCCCTGAGGGTTGTTGGGGGGGGGTTGTCATCCTTAAAGACCTAATTTCCAGAACTTTCAACTACGTTGAACAAAATGGCTATCAAAATTTAGATTGGATGTGTTTGGGGAAAAGGTGGGCGTGAGAGGGGGGTTAGTTGCCCTCCAATCCCTTTCGACTATTAAAAAAGGCACTAGCCCTTTGAATTTCCAATCGAACAAGCCTTTTTTGAAGTTTCTACGACAACGCTTTCTATAAAAAAAAACCTTATATGCCCCCAGGGCATAACTTACAGCCCTTGCCCTGAAGGCTGTGGGGGAGTGTCCTCCTCAAAAACATAATTTCTATCTAGAAATCAACTACGCTGAACAAAATGGCTATCTCAAAATTTGTATTTGATGTGTGTGGGAAAATGGTGGGTGTGTAAGGGGTGTTAGTTGCCTTCCATTCACTTTCGACAATAAAAAAGGCACAAACCACTCCAATTTCCAATCGAATGAGCCTTTTTCGAACTTTCTACGACAACTTTTTCGATACGAAGTGCCCTGGTCTAAGACCAAGAACCAAAAAAAAAAAATTGTGCCAACATCGTTTTTTACTTAGGCAGCGCTATTGCAGCCTAAGTTATGCCTCAGGTTAAGGGTTTTAAGTTATGCCCTGGGGGCATATAAGGTTTTTATAGAAGGCGTTGTCATAGAAACTTCAAAAAAGGCTCATTCGATTGGAAATTCAAAGGGATAGTGCCCTTTTTAATAGTCAAAAGTGATTAGAGGGCAACTATCCCCCCCCTACGCCCATCATTCGCCCAAACACATCCAATCAAAATTTTGAGATAGCCATTTTTGTTCATCGTAGTTGATTTCCAGATTGAAAATATATTTTTGAGGAGGACACTCCCCCACAACCCTCAGGGCAAGGGTTTTAAGTTATGCCCTGGGGGCATATAAGGTTTTTATAGAAGGCGTTGTCGTAGAAACTTCAAAACAGGCTCATTCGATTGGAAATTAAAGGGCTAGTGCCGTTTTTAATAGTCGAAAGTGATTGGAGGGCAACTAGCCCCCCCCCCCCCACGCCCATCATTTCCCCAAACACATCCAATCAAACTTTTGAGATAGCCATTTTGTTCAGTGTAGTTGATTTCCAGATAGAAAATATGTTTTTGAGGAGGACACTCCCCACAACCCTCAGGGCAAGAGTTTTAAGTTATGCCCTGGGGACATATAAGGTTTTTATAGAAGGCGTTGTCGTAGAAACTTCAAAACAGGCACATTCAATTGGAAATTCAAAGGGCTAGTGCCTTTTTAATAGTCGAAAGTGATTGGATTGCAGCTAGCCCCCCCCACCACCACGCCCATCATTCCCCCAAACACATCCAATCAAAATTTTGAGATAGCGATTTTGTTCAGCGTAGTTGATTTCCAGATAGAAAATCTGTTTTTGAGGAGGACAATCCCCCACAACCCTCAGGGCAAGAGTTTTAAGCTATGCCCTGGGGGCATATAAGGTTTTAATAGAAGGCAGTGTCGTAGAAACTTCAATAAAGGCTTATTCGATTGGAAATTCCGAGGGCTAGTGCCCTTTGTAATAGTCGAAAGTGATTTGAGGGCAACTAACCCCCCTCTCACGCCCACCTTTTCCCCAAACACATCCAATCAAAATTTTAAGATAGCCATTTTATTAAACGTAGTTTTAAGTTCTGAAAATTAGGTCTTTGAGGATTACAACTCTCCCAAAGCCCTCAGGGCAAGGGTTGTAATTTAAGGATTCTCCGAATCCTTCATATTATTTTTTATGGAAGAGATGCTCGTATAAACTTTAGAGAGGGCTCATTTGATTGAAAATTGAAAGTTCGTGTTCACTTTTTAAGAGTCAAAAGAGATTGAAGGGCAACTAGCCCCTCTCCCTTCTCCACGCCCTAAATGCATCAGATAAAAATTTTGAGATAGACATTTTGTTAAAATAGTTCAAAGTTCTGATAACAAAAAAACCCCGGTGTCGACACAGCCCACCAGGGCCCAGGGCTAGGCGTTGTAAGTTTTGCCCTGGGGCATAACTTATTAAGGGGGGGTTTATAACTTATGGGAAGGGGTTTTGTAAGGGAAGAACACATAGAAAATCTATTATAATTATCCAATTATAAGGCTAAAATACATACTCTATGATAGATGCAAAATTGCTTTGGCACACAAATTCCTATTAAGGTCAATTCCAAACAGTCGTGATCCCTTTGTGTCAGCAAGTGAAATGGTCTAAACCCCCTTATTGGAGCTATTTTTTCAATCCATTCATTGTTTTCAAGCGCTGTCCACAAGTTATGCAAGCTGTCTATTGTTCATATATAAGGTTTTTATCAAAGAGGTAATCGTATAGACTTTGAAAAAAGCCTTATTCGATTTAAATTGAAAGTTCTAGATCCGTTTTTTAAAGTCAAGAATAATCGGACAGTAAGTACCCCCCCCCCCCCATGTCATAAAAACTTGAAACTTTTTGCAATCAAAAACGAACAAAAATTAATTAAAAAAAAACTTTCCGAAAAATGAGTTTTTCAAAGAAAAGTAAAGGCCATTTTAAACTTAAGCTCAGGAGATACAAATACTTGTTAAAATTCAAACTCAAAACGACCAGAAATTACTATTAAAGAATAAATGAAACCCAAAACGAACAGAAATTAAATAAACAATCATAGCAAAAAACATACAACAAGTAATAATATAAATCAATAAATAGATCTTAAAGCGAGTAATGCTTAGATTGAATATGAAAATCAAGCTTAGAACGAAAACACATATTTTGCTATTAAAGTATAAATGAAACTTAAAACGAACAGAAATTAAATAAACAATCAATGCGAACAAATATACAATATGTATTAATGTAAGTGAATAAATAAATCTTAAAACGAGTGAAACTTAAATTGAATTTGCAAATCAAGTTTGAACCGAATAAAAATAACTACAAACAAGAGTTTGGGTATCGTCTCACTGCAGAAGCCTAAAACCTACTGCGTCATTGGCGCTTTACTGAAAAATATATGCGTGAACTTACTTGCGGAAACGAAATTTACTTGCAGAATTTGGTTATTATTTATTCTGCTCGTACTTTGGAATTAATTGCGCCAATTGTTCTGGTCTGTCAACCACATATGATTTTTTGAGTGCTGAACATTCATATAGAGCCATCTCCTTGGGGGAGTGCCTTTAATTATAGGCGTGTTCAGCGTTTAATCCTTAATGTTCAGTGATAGTCATCAAGAAAACCCCTTTGCTTTAAGTAAATATAAAATTAAAGCCAGAATAAAAGGAAATTATAATTAATTGGGGAAAGGGAGAGGAAAGATTTTTTGAGTGCTGACCATTCATATAGAGCCATCTCCTTGGGGGAGCGTCTTTAATTATAGGCTTGTTCAGCGTTTAATCCTTAATGTTCAGTGATAGTCATCAAGAAACCCCTTTGCTTTAAGTAAATATAAAATTAAAGCCAGAATAAAAGGAAATTATAATTAATTGGGGAAAGGGAGAGGAAAGATTTTTTGAGTGCTGACCATTCATATAGAGCCATCTCCTTGGGGGAGTGCCTTTAATTATAGGCGTGTTCAGCGTTTAATCCTTAATGTTCAGTGATAGTCATCAAGAAAACCCCTTTGCTTTAAGTAAATATAAAATTAAAGCCAGAATAAAAGGAAATTATAATTAATTGGGGAAAGGGAGAGGAAAGATTTTTTGAGTGCTGACCATTCATATAGAGCCATCTCCTTGGGGGAGTGTCTTTAATTATAGGCGTGTTCAGCGTTTAATCCTTAATGTTCAGTGATAGTCATCAAGAAAACCCCTTTGCTTTAAGTAAATATAAAATTAAAGCCAGAATAAAAGGAAATTATAATTAATTGGGGAAAGGGAGAGGAAAGATTTTTTTGAGTGCTGACCATTCATATAGAGCCATCTCCTTGGGGGAGTGCCTTTAATTATAGGCGTGTTCAGCGTTTAATCCTTAATGTTCAGTGATAGTCATCAAGAAAACCCCTTTGCTTTAAGTAAATATAAAATTAAAGCCAGAATAAAGGAAATTATAATTAATTGGGGAAAGGGAGAGGAAAGATTTTTTGAGTGCTGACCATTCATATAGAGCCATCTCCTTGGGGGAGTGCCTTTAATTATAGGCGTCTTAAGCGTCAAGGAAACGTCAGTGACAGTTGACAGTCAGTGACAGTCATCAAGGAAACTCCTTTCGCTTTAAGCAAAAGTCAAATTAAAGCCAGAATAAAAGGAAATCATAATTAATTGGGGAAAGGGAGAGGAAAGATTTTTTTGAGTGCTGACCATTCATATAGAGCCATCCCCTTGGGGGAGTGCCTTTAATTATAGGCGTGTTCAGCGTTTAATCCTTAATGTTCAGTGATAGTCATCAAGAAAACCCCTTTGCTTTAAGTAAATATAAAATTAAAGCCAGAATAAAAGGAAATTATAATTAATTGGGGAAAGGAAGAGGAAAGATTTTTTGAGTGCTGACCATTCATATAGAGCCATCTCCTTGGGGGAGTGTCTTTAATTATAGGCGTCTTAAGCGTCAAGGAAACGTCAGTGACATTTGACAGTCAGTGACAGTCATCAAGGAAACTCCTTTCGCTTTAAGCAAAAGTCAAATTAAAGCCAGAATAAAAGGAAATCATAATTAATTGGGGAAAGGGAGAGGAAAGATTTTTTTGAGTGCTGACCATTCATATAGAGCCATCTCCTTGGGGGAGTGCCTTTAATTATAGGCGTGTTCAGCGTTTAATCCTTAATGTTCAGTGATAGTCATCAAGAAAACCCCTTTGCTTTAAGTAAATATAAAATTAAAGCCAGAATAAAAGGAAATTATAATTAATTGGGGAAAGGGAGAGGAAAGATTTTTTGAGTGCTCACCATTCATATAGAGCCATCTCCTTGGGGGAGTGTCTTTAATTATAGGCGTGTTCAGCGTTTAATCCTTAATGTTCAGTGATAGTCATCAAGAAAACCCTTTGCTTTAAGTAAATATAAAATTAAAGCCAGAATAAAAGGAAATTATAATTAATTGGGGAAAGGGAGAGGAAAGATTTTTTTGAGTGCTGACCATTCATATAGAGCCATCTCCTTGGGGAGTGCCTTTAATTATAGGCGTGTTCAGCGTTTAATCCTTAATGTTCAGTGATAGTCATCAAGAAAACCCCTTTGCTTTAAGTAAATATAAAATTAAAGCCAGAATAAAAGGAAATCATAATTAATTGGGGAAAGGGAGAGGAAAGATTTTTTGAGTGCTGACCATTCATATAGAGCCATCTCCTTGGGGGAGTGCCTTTAATTATAGGCGTCTTAAGCGTCAAGGAAACGTCAGTGACAGTTGACAGTCAGTGACAGTCATCAAGGAAACTCCTTTCGCTTTAAGCAAAAGTCAAATTAAAGCCAGAATAAAAGGAAATTATAATTAATTGGGGAAAGGGAGAGGAAAGATTTTTTTGAGTGCTGACCATTCATATAGAGCCATCTCCTTGGGGGAGTGTCTTTAATTATAGGCGTCTTAAGCGTTTAATCCTTTAAGTTCAGTGACAGTCATCAACAAAACTCTTTTGTATTAAGCAAATATCAAATTAAAGCCAGAATAAAAGGAAAACATATTTAATTGGGGGAGAAAAGGTTTGTTCAGTGCTTCCTATTCACATAGAGCCATCTCCTTGGAAAGTATCTTTAATTATACGCGTGTTAAGCGTTTAATCCTTAAAGTTCAGTGAGTCATCAAGGAGACTCCTTTCGCTTGAAGCAAAAATCAAATTAAAACCAGAATAAAAGGAGAACATAATTAATTTAAGAGAGGAGGAGGAAAGGTATTAAGGAGGAGGAGGAACGGTATGTAAAATCAATACTCTATTCGATGAGTGTCTGTTAAAAAAAGTGCCATGGGTGTATTCAGTCAAAACTGCTGAGGGTATGAGAAAAGCTTTCCAAGGAGGGAGATTAAACACTTTAAGAGAAGTAGAATAAGGAGATTTTATTGTATCCTTCCAATGAAATAATAAATGGTATAAAATACCATTATTACGGATAATAATAGGAAAAAATACCCTTTATTAGGAAAAAATACCATTACTATGAAAAAATACCATTATTATGGTATAAAATACCATTATCTAGTTTAACAAGAGCATTAATAGTTCTTTTAACGACAATGATCTATATCTACGACGTTGAATAGATGACGTTAAAGTATTGAAAATAAAACTGTTTCGTGTCTCAACTGAGACCCGTTAGGCCAAATGGTACCGAGTTGAATTATTAAAGTTTCCAGTCTTCCACTACCCCACTATATACAAAGCAGAAAAAACAGATAAATAACGGAGTTAAATTTTCCTATGAGGCATTTTACTACGTGGAAAGCCTTAAAAAATTTCAGTTTTGAAGAATAAATACCTTTGAAGAATACGACAAGGATTTTTACCGACGAAATTGATTTATATCTACAACGTTAAACATATTGCGTTAAATTATTGCATATAAAAATGTTAGGGTCTTAGCTGAGACTCGTTAGACCGCAATTTCTCAGTTTAGCTAGTGGAATGGCATTTCAACACTCCTTAGATAGGATTCTCCTCCCCCTACACAACTGTGCTTCTAGCATTTTTCAACAATCGGGTAACACCTGCACAAATAAAAGAGCGAATAAAAAACCTGAGGGTTGTGGGGGATTGTCCTTCTCAAAAACATGTTTTCTATCTGAAAATCAACTACGCTGAACAAAATGGCTATCTCAAAATTTTTATTGGATGTGTTTGGGGGAATGATGGGCGTGGGGGGGGGCTAGTTGCCCTCCAATCACTTTCGACTATTAAAAAGGGCACTAGCCCTTTGAATTTCCAATTGAATATGCCTATTTTGAAGTTTCTACGACAACGCCTTCTATAAAAACCTTATATGCCCCCAGGGCATAACTTAAAACTCTTGCCCTGAGGGTTGTGGGGGAGTGTCCTCCTCAAAAACATATTTTCTATCTGGAAATCAACTACACTGAACAAAATGGCTATCTCAAAAGTTTGATTGGATGTGTTTGGGCGAATGATGGGCGTGGGGGGGGGGGCTAGTTGCTCTCCAATCGCTTTCGACTATTAAAAACGGCACTAGCCCTTTAATTTCCAATCGAATGAGCCTGTTTTGAAGTTTCTACTACAACGCCTTCTATAAAAACCTTATGTGCCCCCAGGGCATAACTTAAAACCCTTGTCCTGAGGGTTGTGGGGGAGTGTCCTCCTCAAAAATATATTTTCAATCTGGAAATCAACTACGATGAACAAAAATGGCTATCTCAAAATTTTGATTGGATGTGTTTGGGCGAATGATGGGCGTAGGGGGGGGGGGCTAGTTGCCCTCCAATCACTTTTGACTATTAAAAAGGGCACTATCCCTTTGAATTTCCAATCGAATGAGCCTTTTTTGAAGTTTCTATGACAACGCCTTCTGTAAAAACCTTATATGCCCCCAGGGCATAACTTAAAACCCTTGCCCTGAGGGTTGTGGGGGATTGTCCTCCTCAAAAACATGTTTTCTATATGAAAATCAACTACGCTGAACAAAATGGCTATCTCAAAATTTTGATTGGATGTGTTTGGGGGAATGATGGGTGTGGGGGAGGGGGGCTAGTTGCCCTCCAATCACTTTCGACTAGTAAAAGGGCACTATCCCTTTGAATTTCCAATCGAATGAGCCTTTTTTGAAGTTTCTATGACAACAACTCCTATAAAAACCTTATATGCCCCAGGGCATATCTTAAAACCCTTGCCCTGAAGATTCTGGGGGAGTGTCCTCCTGAAAAACATATTTTCTATCTGGAAATCAACTACGCTGAACAAAATGGCTATCTCAAAATTTTGATTGGATGTGTTTGGGGGAATGATGGGTGTGGGGGAGGGGGGCTAGTTGCCCTCCAATCATTTTTGACTATTAAAAAGAGCACTAGAACTCTCGATTTCCAATCGAATGAGCCCCTTTGAAGCTTCTACGACGTCCCCTTCCATATGAAGTGCCTCTGGGAAAAAAATAGATAATAAAACATTAAAGCCGTATGACCTTTACTATAGATAACGCTACAGCGTTGCCTCTGATACTCTGGGGATATATATGGTTCTTATAGAAGGGATACTCGTATAAACTTCAGAGGGGGCTCATTTGATTGAAAATAGAAAGTTCTAGTTCACTTTTAAAGAGTCAAAATAGACCGAAGCTTAATCTAGTCCCCCCACGCTCTTTTTCCCCAAACCAATCCGATAAAAATTTTGAGATAGCAATTTTGTTCAAACATCAGATAATAAAAACTCCGAGGTTGACACAAACCCATTTTTTCACTTTGATATTGTTACTTTGATATCAGTTTTGATACTTTGATGAATAGTTGATTTTTTTTTTAAGTTTGATTTTGAAATTAGGAATTTTAAAAAACTTGAAATTTTTTGCAATCAAAAACGAACAAAAATTAATTTAAAGAAAAATTTCCGAAATTAAATAAACAATCAAACTTTAAAAAAAAAAATCAAATCTTCATCTAAGTATCAAAACTGGTATCAAAGTAACAATATCAAAGTGAAAAAAGTTTGCCCCCTTTGAAATGAGCCCCCTTTGAAGTTTATACGACGACCGCTTCTATATGAAGTGTGCCTGGGAAAAAAAAATAAATGAAGTGTGGGGGGGGGCTAGCTGCCCTCCGATCACTTTTTACTCTTAAAAAGTCAATTACAACTTTCAATTCCCAATCAAATGAGCCTTCTATGACGTTTATACGAGCATCCCTACCATAACAACCATATATACCCCTAGGGCATCACTTTCAACGCCTTCCCTCGGGTCCTGGGGGGCTGTGTCGACACCGGAGTTTTTTTTTATCTGAACTTTGAACTATTTTTAACAAAATGTCTATCTCAAAATGTTTATCTGATGCATTTAGGGCGTGGGGGGGGGGGGGGGGGGCTTGTTACCCTCCAATCTCTTTTGACTCTTAAAAAGTGAATGAGAACTTTCAATTTCCAATCAAATGAACCCTCTCCGAAGTTTATGCAAGCATCCCTTCCATAAAAACGATATATGCCCCCAGAGCATTACTTACTACGCCTGCCTCCGGGCGATGAGGGGTTGCGTCGACACAGGAGTTTTTCTTATCTGACCTTGGAATTTTTTTAATGAAAAGGCTATTTTAAAAATTTATCGGATAGGCTTGGGGAAAAAAGGGTGTGTGGGAAGGGGGGGGGGCTAGTTGCCCTCAGATATCTTTTGACTCTTAAAAGGTGAACTAGAACTTTCAATTTCCAAACAAATGAGCCCTCTTTGAAGTTTATATGAGCATCCCTTCCATAAGAACCATATATGCTCCCAGGGCATAACTTTCAACGCCGGCCCCCGGGCCCTGGGGATTGTGTCGACACCGCAGTTTTTGTTATATGATCTTTGAACTATTTTTAACAAAATAGCTATCTCAAAATTTTGTCGGATGCATTCGGGAAGAAAAGGGCGGGTGGCTAGTTACCCTCCAGTATCTTTTGACGTTTAAAAGTGAACTAGAACTTTCAATTTCCAATCAAATGAGTCCTCTTTGAAGTTAATACGAGCATCCCTTCCATAAGAACCATATATGCCCCCAGGGCATAACTTATAACCCTTGCCCTCAAGACCTTAGGGGGGGGGGTGTCATGCTCAAAGATATAATTTCCAGAACTTTCAACTACATTGAATAAAATGGCTATCTCAAAAGTTTGATTGGATGTTTTGGGGGAAATGGTGGACGTGGAAGGGGTGTTAGTTGCCTTCCAATCACTTTAGACTATTAAAAAGGGCACTAGCCGTTTAAATTTCCAATCGAATGAGCCCTTTTTGAAGTTTCTACGACAACGCTTTCTATAAAAACCTTATATGCCCCCAGGGTCTAACTTACAACCATTGTCCTGAGGGCTGTGGGGGGGGGGGGTGTCATCCTCAAAGACCTAATTTCCAGAAATTTCAACCACGTTGAACAAAATGGCTATCTCAAAATTTTGATTGGATGTGTTTGGGGAAAAGGTGGGCGTGAGAGGGGGGTTAGTTGCCCTCTAACCAATTTTGACTATTAAAAATGGAACTAGCCCTTTGAATTTCCAATCGAATGAGCCGTTTTTGAAGCTTCTACGACAAAGCTTTCCAAAAAAAGCTTATATGCCCCCAGGGCATAACTTACAACCCTTGTCCTGAGTGCTGTGGGGGAGTGTCCTCCTCAAAAACATAATTTCTATCTGGAAATCAGCCACGTAGAACAAAATGGCGCTGTGATGCGTCGCATTTTGAAACGAACGTGTTGGACTGTATATATACCTTGGCTATGACAATTAATGTTCCTTAAAATGAGCAACGTTGTGACAACTGGGCAGCGAAAAGGTAGTTAAATTCATTAAGCCGAAATGATCTAAAACTGATAAGGACGCGTTGAGTACGAATCCTCAAAAATAGAAAAGAAAATATTTGAGAACTTTCCTGGAAATAATTATTTAGTTACGTAACTTTGAAGACCAACATGACTCAAGTCCACAAATCGTCCTTCCAATTTTTCATTAATCGCTGGGAATAGGAAGGTGAATGAAGAACACTCTTGATAGAAGCACTCTCCGGTTTTAAATGTGGGCTGTCAAGGCTAAAAATAGTATAAATTTAGGTGTCTTTGATCACGATTGCCTCCATCGGATTCTACACTTCCAACGCCATGAAGGAATATCCAACAGTGTGACCCGTCAGCGCTGTAAGCAACCATATCCAGTCTCAGAAACTGTAAAGAGACGACGGCTCGTGTGGTTGGGCCATTGTCTAAGGTATGAAGACCACTGATGTATTTCGAAGTCCGTAATTAAAGCACGGCCGCTCAAAAATTGAAAACGTCGTCCTGGAGGCCAGAAGAAAGATAGAGGCCGTCGACCTGGAGGCCAGGTGGTCAATGGTAAAAAAAAAACCACGTAGAATCGCTTGGAGGCTTCTATCTCTTTGGTCGGCTGTTGGACAAATATCAGCTCTACCAACTTGAATTCGTGACACATAACCGCACCTCATAAAAGATATTTATGGGTGAAATTATGGACACCAGATGAGGTGGAGCTGTGTCTAGTTTCCGTTAAAAAAAAAGAATTTATGGGGAAATCGACTAGCAAAATAAAGAAAATGCAAGTGAACTAAAAACTTTGAGTGAAAACTAACAAATCAAAAATCTGGAAATTATTTTATTTACAATTGATGCTGCTTTAAAATTTAAAACGAGTAGTGTCTTGACGACTGGGCAACGAAAAGGGATATGAATTCAGTGATCCTGAACGATTCAAAATTTAGGTCCAAAAGTCCTCGACCTCGATTAACCCCATTCAAATTTTAATATGCTCTATCACCTCGTGATCCTACGCAAAACTGTGGGTAGTGCCAGCAATTTACGAAATTTTTTTTTTTTTTTTTTTGGGGGGGGGGGGGGGGTGGAACAAAATGCTTTATTCAACATCTAGCAGGGACGGATGACCCCCCCCCCCCTCTCCTTGGCACCAATGACTATGGGGTTACATATTGAACTATAACTAGTTTCTCTTATTAGGTGCGGGATAAAATGAAACATATTTAGTCCCTGTCAAGTACCACTTTTAAATAATTTATTTTCAAAGTGTTTTCGTCACCTACTCTTAAGTGTCATTTGCTTTTGTTGAAATAGTAACTTTTGAGTGAATTCTAGATGGCAATAGGCGTATTTCTTGCTAAAAATCGCCAGAGTGAGCAATCTTTTCACAGTGAGTAAATGATTCATTGAATGGTCTATATATAATCATATGCATTATATAACATATTTTGATAATGATAATGATACCATAATATTAGTAATAATATTGTCTTTCCCAGATTTTAAACCATATGCAATAATGGTCCATATCGGTATAACACTGGTTGCAAATAGTTCATATGGGTCAATTATACTGCAGCCTTTGCCCCATTTACTTTACGTTCTATGCAATATTCCCAAATATTGGTAGGCAGTAACTGTATTTCTGTGACGACAGACGCATATTATTATTATTATTTGTATTTAACTTAGAGTGAAACTCTGTTCCAAATGCTGGTTTAATTTCATTTATTGATATTCACTAATTGAAATTGTAATTTATTTATTTAAATTCGTCTAATTTCATTGGTTTAATTCAACTCCCTACATGTATTGAGATTGGGTGCTATGCCTAACTGGTTTTGTCCTACTTGGATTTGCTGGTAAGATAAGTGACCCTTGAGAAGGTTTATTAACTCTCTTCTGCACAAACAGCGTCATTTCATGTATTGCATAGATAAAAGTGAAACCTTGCGAAATAGATCTTCTGCTTAAATGAAGTACAACACAATTGTTTTCAGCTTCATATCTTTGCTCAATCCCAATTTATGAGGTTTTAAAGATATGCAAATACATTTTCTAAATTAAAAAAAAAAAAAAAAAAAAACATTGATATGGCTTAAAATTCTACTCAAATAACAGGAATGGCATTTTCAGAACTAAAGCCAGAGAAAAAGAAACTGATAACTGAAAATTAAGGTAAAATGTTGTTTTGTCAAAATTTCAATATGTATAGACCAGTCATGTAGGCAAATTTCAGGACCCCCTAGAGGGAGAAGGAGTGGAGGTAGGTACTTCAAAATACCTTCCCGGAACATACTTTAGCATGTAGACCCATCCCTGAAAGTTTCATTTTCCTAACCTAACCCCTTGCTAAGACAGCCTAAAGTAGCTAAAGTAGAATTTAACCGGTCTAAAAGCCTCAAAATATTTTGATCATCATTGCTATTTCGTTTCATTTTATAGAGAAACAACAACAATTTTAAAGAAACAAGTATAATTAACAACAACGTTGTTAATTATACTTGATCGAAACTTGAACCAAAGAAAAGTAAAGAGCCGCATTAGCTGCAGGCCAGAAGAAACAAGTTCCAATATTAATTCAAACCGACCATAAATTATTGCTAAGGAATGAAACCCAAAACGAACAAAAACTAAACAACGTTAAAGAAACAACAATTTTAATTTTTACATTTTGTCAAGCTGGCTCATGTCTTGAAATGAAATATTTTGCTGATTATTTTTATTTTCTAGAGAATCAGGAGATGTCAAATTTGAGTACAAAAGACAGTTGTATGAAGAAAAGCTTCGCTGGAAAAAATTCAACAAAGAAGTTAAGGAACAGTTTAAGGCGGGAGTTGAGTAAGTTCAAATTTTTATTAGTTTGTTGCAAAACCTTACTTACTTAACTTGTACTTACAGCGATACCAGGCGTTTTTTTTTTTTTTTTTTTTTTTTTTTTTTTTTTTTTTTTTTTTTTTTTTTTTTTTTTTTTTTTCTTTTTTTTCTCACCTGGCATATGAAATTTAAATGTTTTGTAGGGATTTGCTTAATCACAAGCTCCCAGACTCACACCACCTGAACTTGCAGAGTAACGCCATTGACTCCCGCTTCAAGTATTAGTGATACAAAGCTTCGAACCTCCATCTCAATGACATAGGGTTGAAGGACCAGCATGCCATTCTCTCGGCTAGGATGACTCGGCTAGTAAAACCATAGGAAACTGAAAGAAATTTTCTGTGTTCTTTTAGGTCATGGTCGGCAACCCGCGGGCCGCATGTGGCCCGCAAGACCCTCACCGCTACGCACCTGACGGACCATATTACTCACCATAACAGTACACAACGAAGTGAAAGGGAGTGCCATATAGCATTCTCGAAAAAATCCGTAAGCCCCATCTAGCACAATTAGTTTGATTTTCAACTATCCAGTTCAGACCAATTGTTTGGGTATGTTAAAATTTTTGTTTTTGAGCAAACCTTTCTCAAAGTTAGGGAAATATCCCTCAAAAAAATACTTTGTCTTTGGATTTTCTTTGTTTATTCTTTTTTAGTTCAGTAAAATTTAGCGCTTGGGGTACCAAATGAAAGCCAAATTATCTGGTCACGTCATGTTAGGTCATGTTAGGTGGTCATCTTGTGGCGAAACATTCAGAAGAAAAAACAACGCTTGATTTTGCAGAATGGGTGTCATCTGGTATATAGGGGGACGGGAAAATATGGTAAACACTGGGACATTTCCCAGCATGTACCAGATGAAACCCATATACAAAATCAAGAGGTAATTTTTTTCAAAAGGGTTTAAGTACATACAGGTTGTCAAAGGAGCATAAATACAATATCTCAGGAACGGAATAGGTATAAGTTTTCACTTTCAGGGAAACTAGAGGGGGGAGTAAAATTAAATAAAAAGGTATAATACAGATTATCAAAAGAGTGTGTGTGCAATATCCCAGGGAAAAAAGGGGGTATGTTGGAGCTTTCAGAGCATATTATTGGGGATGTTGAACTAAATTAAAAGACTCTATGTCCGTCTAAGTTTGTCATAAGGGCATATTACGGCATCTCGGGAACGGATAAAGGTATTAAGTTGAAGCTTAGGCACCTCTTGAAGGGGATTACAATTAAAAGGGGAGGGGATACAACTAAATATGGATGTTGAAATGGTCTATCTGCAATATATATGGAATGTCGAAGGACATTAAGGCGAAACTATCAAGGGATATTGCCAAGTATATTAAACAAAATCAATAGGTACTCTATGCATGCAGGATGTCAAAAGGACATATGAACAATATCTGAAAAAGAGCTGAAAGCAATAAATTGAACCTTTGAGGGCTGCTAGAACTACTACCTATGCAATTAGTCCCACTGCTATTGTGACTTTTTCAAACTGTGACTGATTTTAACCGTTTGAATTTGTGACTACTTGCAACTGCGAATACTTGTGAATGTGACTGATTGCGACTGCGACCCCAACTAATTGTAACTACAATTGCCAGTGCATATGACTTTGACTGCATCAGCTACTTTGCTATAGCAAACAACAAGACAATCCCTCAAAACTGGAGCAATGTCAAAGACCACAGTTCATGTTCACCTAAAGTGTTTAGGGAGAGGGGTCAGATGATATTATGTAAGGCAACATCACCAGAGAGGGGGCTGTTTCTGCAAGCAGTCAGTATTTACCACCTTAATTTATATTTCCAAGGAAAAATTTTCAGCCTCACATGCTAACTGGTGCTCCAGCAAACTCAGCAGGTGGAGTCTCACCATCCAGTTGGACCAGTCAAGATTTATTTTTGAAATATATCTCCTCAAGGATATATTCACATCAATCATTTTCCAAATTGCAAGAAAGCAGTAGAAGAAGCTGATATAAATTTTGTTTGGTAAAATACTAAAATGAAAGTGTATTAATACAAGTTCAAACTGAGTTTGAAAACCGGGTTCCTGATTTCACAAAGATCTCACGTAAGATGAATATTTTCAAAAACCCCATCGCAGTGGATATCAGTAATGTACCAAGATTTGCAAATCAAGGTGATATTGATTTGCAAATCAAGGTGATAGGTTTGCAAAGTGATACCACACTTAAAATAGCTTTTAAGGAAAAAACAACTTAGTGGATTTCTATGGAAGTTTGCCTTCTGAAAACTACAAGGAATTAAAAAGTTTTTCTCAGCAAATAATTGCTATGTTTGGTAGTACATGTTTTTCAAATTTTTTCAATTCTGAATTATCGAAAAAGCAAACACTTTTCTCGGTTATCGGACATACATTTAGACGCAATATTTCACGTCTCTACTACAAAATACAAGCTAATGTAAAAAAAAAAAAAACTTGCAAGTCAAATGCAACAACGAAAATCTCATTGATTGTATTAACTGCAATAAATGTAGTAAAAATATACATTAAGCGCTTTATATTTAACCCTAAAATATTTGTATATAAATATTGTAGATGTACTCTACTTATTATAGTATACCAACAATACTAGGCTACAGTGTAATGACCTGTGACCTAAGTGCAGCCTGCGTAATATCCCAGTGTAAACTTTTGGCCCTTTTACAACAACAGGTTGCCGACCCATGTTTTAGGTGTTCTAACCATCATAGGCATTAAACTACTATCAACGTGGAGAGATTATGGTGTTTTATAGTGTCTGTGGATTATGGTTGTTAGGCATAAATTATTATAGGCATTAAACTGCTACGAGCACCTTAGAGATTATAGTGTTTATGGATTATGGTTATTAGGTATGACCATTGTACTACTACTACTGCTAGCACTCACTGCAGTACCAACCCGCCTGGGGCCAACACAACCACGCTCCTCTTCCACCCCAATCTATTCAAAACCTCCCTCTTTAAACCCTCCAAGAAGTTCCTATTTTCCTTAAATCATTCGTAACGACATCCTCCCACCCCGTTCGGGGATGATCTACTTTTCGTTTGGCCCTAGACGGTCGTCCGACGAGGACGATCTTTGGTAATCTGTCATCTTTCATCCGCCGAACGTGTCCTAGCCATCTCAACCTTTCTCTCATTATAGCCCTAGAAAGTGGGATTGGAGCACATTTTCTGTATAGCTTACTGTTTGAGATACGATCAGTCAATCGGGTACCCAAAACAATCCGCAGGCAATTTCTCATGGAAAACCTTTAGCAAATCCTTCTGCGTTTTTTGGAGTTCCCATACTTCAGAACCATACATGACCGCTGTCATCAATGTAGCTTCCAATATTCATTCTAATTTTGGTTCGCAGACTTATCTTCCTATTCTTCCAAACATTTTTCAACTGTGAAAATAAAAACCTGGGTCTTGGCTATTCTTCTTTTAACATCTTCAATGCAACCACGGTCTTTACTAATAATACTGCCAAGGTAAGTGAATCTGTCCACCTGATCAATATTTTCGTTACCCAACATCACCTCTTCAGCTTCACGTATTCCTAGTCTTAGCGACTTAGTCTTCTTAACATTAATTTTCAAACCTACTCTTGCTCCCTGAACTCACAAAACCTCTAAAAATTCATACATTTTGCTAACATTTTTATCTAAGATGCTGAAATCATCACCGTAATCTAGCTCTAGGAGAATTCTACTTTCCCAATTGATTCTGCCTTCTCCCATTGCCTTTGCTGTGCTCCTTAGGACAAAGTAATAAAAAAATGATCCATATAAACAGGGATAGGACACAATCCTGCTTAACTCTTCGTTCAATACGAAACCAGCTACTAACCTCATTTCCCACCTTAACCGTAGCAATGATGTTTCGTCTCTGCCAAAGCAAAGAATGGGATGGACAGCGATGGTCTTTCAATAAAACACCTCAAGCACTTACCTGAATGCTTCTATTTCCATCTTCAGCTTATATTCCAGATGTGCATCACCAGGGATTTTGTTCCAAACTCTTGCCTGAAAGGGGTCATTTCATCTGACGCCAAAAAAGGAAAAGATCCAAATAAATGCAAATCTTACAGACCCATAACCGTCTCGTGCATCTTGAGCAAAGTGTTTGAAAATGTGATCTTCTCTGAGCTTGATACTGGACACTTTGGGGACAATCAGCTTGGATTCCAGAAAGGTCTCGGGTGCCCAGAGGCTCACCGCCTTCTAGCTAACGTACTTATGGACTCGGAAAAAAAGATGCCTCTGTATATGTGCACTATTGATATATCGAAAGCATTCGATAGCGTCAATCACATGCAAGCAATGAATGCTCTACTGCACAATGGAGTAAGTTCTAGCATAGTGAGTACTCTGAAATTTTGGTACGAAAATTCGACTGTGTTGGCCAAGTGGAAAGGTACAATTTCAGATCCGGTAAAAATCAGAAGAGGTTTGAGGCAAGGCAGCGTTGTTAGTCCTCTTATTTTCAAACATGCCATCTCCAAGATTCTGGACCCTATCTCAACCTCTCTCCTATTGCATGGCACTGACCTATCTTACTTGGCATACGCTGGTGACGTCCTGCTGCACAGTAGATCCAAAGCAGACTTACAAGAGAACCTGAAGTGACTCCTAAGTGACTTTCAATCTATTGGGCTTTCTATCAATATTGATAAGTGTGAATTTTTGTCCTCTAATGCACCGCAAAGTGATTCTGTCACTCTCGGAAATCATGTTGTCCCTACGGTATCGGGGCTGAGATGTCTTGGTATTATGATTGTGGAAACAATCATTAAAACAAGACAAGCCATTGTTAAGCAAACAATTAAAGCCATTAAAAGTGCTTATGCGTCTGTAGTGCCGAATCGCGGACGCTACTCCAGGAAATCTCTTGCCTCGATTTATTGTTCAGTGTGCTCACCACACATAACCTACCTTGCTGGTGCATCCCACATGCTGTCAGTGAGAGACATTGAAAACGTCAAAAAGTACTACTATAAATTTGAAAAATTTTTACTGTACATAACCACCATATTTAAAAATCTCATTTACAACACTACCATCACCTGAAGCCTTATTATTTTCTAATTCTTTTAGCACTGACATTAATTCTTCCTCAGAAATTTCCTCCACATCCAAAATGTCGCAAAATTTTCATTATTTTCTATATGTTTTTCCTGTAGCTACATCACGGTTTAGTGCATCCTCAAAATGTTCTGCCCATCTCTCTTTGAATCTTTTCTTATCACTAATTGTGGTCCAGTTCCTATATTTAACTGGGACAAGTCCAGATTGACAATTCCTTCTCAATTTATTAAGATGCCAGTACAATATTTCACTGTTATGCCGTCTGGCTGCATCTTCCAGATCTTCAGCAACTTCACACCTCCTTAGTTCATATGTTAATATTTTCTCCACATTCTTTACATTCTTTTTATCTGTCACTCAAATAATTCTTGTACAAGTCCCTCCTCGTCTCTATTAAACAAAGAATGATAATTAATAATAAATAAATAATAAGAAATAATAATTGATAATAAGATAATTAATAATATTAAAAAACAAAAAAATAATAAAAATAATAAATATATAATAAAAATATATGAGATAATAAAAAATAATACTAATAAAGTAGTATAATTACACTGCTTATTATTTTTTAATAATAAAAAATAATAAAAATTAAAAATAATAAACAATATTAAAAATAATTAATAATAAGAAATAATAATTCACTAATACTCCTAGTTACGTTTCTAACTTTCTTCCCTAAGACATCATCAGCGACTTAACAAAATATTTTTCTAAAATTATTCCATCCATCATCTACATTGTGAAATTTTAAACTCTCCTGTTTAGTATTCAACTGTTCCTGGAAAGTTTCTCTCAAATTCTCATGCTGGAGTTTACCGTCATAGCTTCGCGGAAGGTAGTTACTCTTCCTAAATTTCAGCTCTAGATTACCCCTACACACTACTAGATGCTAATTTTTACTTTTAACATCAATAATACCACTTCTATGTACCCTAGTATCTTGTATCGATCCTGTCAGTCTTTGGTCTACAATAGCATAATCAATAAGGGTAGCTTTATTTACATCTTGTGAATACCATGTTCCCTTATGGGCCATTTTATGACAGGTTTGTGGATTGGTTATAACTGGATTGTTATCCAGCTATAAGTTACCTAGTTATCCAGTCACCAAGGCTAGGATACCATCTATCCCTATTTCTACCGATTAAAATCCAAAATAAAAATACCATATTTCTACATGGGACTCCTTTTTATTTTTTCTGAAGCTGTAACCAAAAATTTGTCTGAGTCACTACTATCTTTATCTGTCGGTTCTACATTGACACATACTACTATGACTAATACCCTGCACTTTTAGTCATATAATGATTAACCACCATTCTATTAATATTACCTTCCCAACGTAAACAAGACTTAGCAGCTTCCTTATTCATCATGAGCCCTACTCACTGCATGTGCACTCCATCCTTCCTGCCTGAGTAAATAAATTCAGTATCACCTAATTTTATGTTTCCTAGCCCTGTCATATGGGTTTCTGAAACTCCTAATAAGTTCAGTTCAAAGCATCTGAATTCGTCAATCAAAATCTCGATATCGATAGTTGTGTTTTGCATTGTAACATTCCAAGTTTGTAATCATCGTATTCTTGAAATCATTGAAATTATTGCCTCAGGAAAAAGCAACTGTTCCAGAACCAGTACAAGACAGGGACTAACAAATCTTCTCAAGTATACGCGAAGCGCTTAAGCCGGTTTAGAACTGGGATATTTAGTCAAGGATAGTTAGAGCCTAGGAAAGATTAATTTCAGATAAAATTGTTTGCTTTTGAATAACAAGCCATGATAAAATTCGTATAACATGGCAAAAAATAGCCATGTCATGTCATAACCACGGTGGCAAATAGCCCCTATTACAACTAAAAACTCACCGAGCCGTCTGAGACTTGATCCGCACGCTCCTCATATACCCAAATCAATTCAAAGCTATACACCTTACCCTCCCCCCCCCCCAGAGAAATTCGAATTTTCTTTAAATGCTTCCGTATAACTTTTTCCTGACACTTTCGGGGACAACGTGGTCTGACATTCTTAATACCTATAAAATTTTCATCTTCTGATCTGAGAAGAGAAATAAGATTATCTACTTGTTCATCCATGGAGTTTGTATTATTGTGTGATACCTGGGCTGTACCAGTGTAGGATATACGAGTTTTATCATGATGCTTTCACTATCTAATTCGTGATCTGATCTCTTGGCTTCTATTTCTCTCCTCATTTTCACCACTATCAAAAATGTTGGATTTGTCAGATTATCATTTTCATTTACTTCCCAGTTCCTTAATGCAGCGGGCCACTTTACACTTTCGTTTTCGTTTACAGTTATCCCCAAATGGATCGCCAAAAAGTACAATCTGTTATCCTTCATCCATAATAAGTGCCCTAGCCATCTCAACCTTTCTTTCACTATGGCCCTACAAAGTGGGGTAGAACCACTTCTTGACGAATGAATAGGCGTGACTGACATAAAATTGTCGTGATTGACATTCATTACAATAAATTTAATTTCAGCCAATTTGAATGTATCCTACGGAAAAATATTCATCAGTTTTGAAGTAGGTCTAGGTTACTGAACATTTGGATCTAATGAGATTAGCATATTGCTTAAATGTAGACTTTTATTTAATAGAAATACAAGAAATCGAATATATTGATACTGTGCTTTATATAATTTTTCAAATTTTGATTTCATCTCAGTAATATTCCCTGTTTTCTAAATATTTTTCCTTTTATTGTAACGAGATTTATGGAACTGCCAACAGCTTGTCAGCTGCCAATTTTATGAATGACTTGCCCGAAGACTTGTCAACTTTATGCGCTCTTGAAGATTGCGAAATCGATGCATATACTATATTCTGGGAAAAGCAGAACGTTTTAAAAAAGAGCCAAAACCGTACAGTGCCTAAACAGTCCAACGAGTACCAAAAATTAGCCTTAGACAAATCTTTTCGAAAAAGAGTCAAAACCGTACAGTGCCTAAACAGTCCAACGAGTACCAAAAATTAGCCTTAGACAAATCTTTTCGAAAAGAGTCAAAACCGTACAGTGCCTAAACAGTCCAACGAGTACCAAAAATTAGCCTTAGACAAATCTTTTCGAAAAGAGTCAAAACCGTACAGTGCCTAAACAGTCCAACGAGTACCAAAAATTAGCCTTAGACAAATCTTTTCGAAAAGAGTCAAAACCGTACAGTGCCTAAACAGTCCAACGAGTACCAAAAATTAGCCTTAGACAAATCTTTTCGAAAAGAGTCAAAACCGTACAGTGCCTAAACAGTCCAACGAGTACCAAAAATTAGCCTTGGACAAATCTTTTCGAAAAGAGTCAAAACCGTAAAGTGCCTAAACAGTCTAACGAGTACCGAAAATTAGCCTTGGACAATCTTTTCGAAAAGAGACAAAACCGTACAGTGCCTAAACAGTCTAACGAGTACCGAAAATTAGCCTTGGACAAATCTTTTCGAAAAGAGACAAAACCGTAAAGTGCCTAAACAGTCCAACGAGTACCAAAAATTAGCCTTGGACAAATCTTTTCGAAAAGAGTCAAAACCGTAAAGTGCCTAAACAGTCTAACGAGTACCGAAAATTAGCCTTGGACAAATCTTTTCGAAAAGAGCCAAAACCGTACAGTGCCTAAACAGTCCAACGAGTACCAAAAATTAGCCTTAGACAAATCTTTTCGAAAAGAGTCAAACCCGTACAGTGCCTAAACAGTCCAACGAGTACCAAAAATTAGCCTTAGACAAATCTTTTCGAAAAGAGTCAAAACCGTACAGTGCCTAAACAGTCCAACGAGTACCAAAAATTAGCCTTGGACAAATCTTTTCGAAAAGAGTCAAAACCGTACAGTGCCTAAACAGTCCAACGAGTACCAAAAATTAGCCTTAGACAAATCTTTTCGAAAAGAGTCAAAACCGTACAGTGCCTAAACAGTCCAACGAGTACCAAAATTAGCCTTAGACAAATCTTTTCGAAAAGAGTCAAAACCGTACAGTGCCTAAACAGTCCAACGAGTACCAAAAATTAGCCTTAGACAAATCTTTTCGAAAAGAGTCAAAACCGTACAGTGCCTAAACAGTCCAACGAGTACCAAAAATTAGCCTTAGACAAATCTTTTCGAAAAGAGTCAAACCGTACAGTGCCTAAACAGTCCAACGAGTACCAAAATTAGCCTTAGACAAATCTTTTCGAAAGAGTCAAAACCGTACAGTGCCTAAACAGTCCAACGAGTACCAAAAATTAGCCTTGGACAAATCTTTTCGAAAAGAGTCAAAACCGTAAAGTGCCTAAACAGTCTAACGAGTACCGAAAATTAGCCTTGGACAAATCTTTTCGAAAAGAGACAAAACCGTACAGTGCCTAAACAGTCTAACGAGTACCGAAAATTAGCCTTGGACAAATCTTTTCGAAAAGAGACAAAACCGTAAAGTGCCTAAACAGTCCAACGAGTACCAAAAATTAGCCTTGGACAAATCTTTTCGAAAAGAGTCAAAACCGTAAAGTGCCTAAACAGTCTAACGAGTACCGAAAATTAGCCTTGGACAAATCTTTTCGAAAAGAGCCAAAACCGTACAGTGCCTAAACAGTCCAACGAGTACCAAAAATTAGCCTTAGACAAATCTTTTCGAAAAGAGTCAAAACCGTACAGTGCCTAAACAGTCCAACGAGTACCAAAAATTAGCCTTAGACAAATCTTTTCGAAAAGAGTCAAAACCGTACAGTGCCTAAACAGTCCAACGAGTACCAAAAATTAGCCTTGGACAAATCTTTTCGAAAAGAGTCAAAACCGTAAAGTGCCTAAACAGTCTAACGAGTACCGAAAATTAGCCTTGGACAAATCTTTTCGAAAAGAGACAAAACGTACAGTGCCTAACAGTCCAACGAGTACCAAAAATTAGCCTTGGACAAATCTTTTCGAAAAGAGACAAAACCGTACAGTGCCTAAACAGTCCAACGAGTACCAAAAATTAGCCTTGGACAAATCTTTTCGAAAAGAGTCAAAACCGTGCAGTGCCTAAACAGTCCAACGAGTACCAAAAATTAGCCTTGGACAAATCTTTTCGAAAAGAGTCAAAACCGTACAGTGCCTAAACAGTCTAACGAGTACCAAAAATTAGCCTTAGACAAATCTTTTCGAAAAGAGTCAAAACCGTACAGTGCCTAAACAATCTAACGAGTACCAAAAATTAGCCTTGGACAAATCTTTTCGAAAAGAGTCAAAACCGTACAGTGCCTAAACACTCCAACGAGTACCAAAAATTAGCCTTAGACAAATCTTTTTGAAAAGAGTCAAAACCGTACAGTGCCTAAACAGTCCAACGAGTACCAAAAATTAGCCTTGGACAAATCTTTTCGAAAAGAGTCAAAACCGTACAGTGCCTAAACAGCCTAACGAGTACCAAAAATTAGCCTTAGACAAATCTTTTCGAAAAGAGTCAAAACCTTTAAGTGCCTAAACACTCCAACGAGTACCAAAAATTAGCCTTAGACAAATCTTTTTGAAAAGAGTCAAAACCGTACAGTGCCTAAACACTCCAACGAGTTCCTAAAATTAGCCTTAGATAAATCTTTTGCAAAAGAGCCAAGACTGTACAGTGCCTAAACACTCCAACGAGTACCAAAAATTAGCCTTGGACAAATCTTTTCGAAAAGAGTCAAAACCGTACAGTGCCTAAACAGTCTAACGAGTACCAAAAATTAGCCTTGGACAAATCTTTTCGAAAAGAGTCAAAACCGTAAAGTGCCTAAACACTCCAACGAGTACCAAAAATTAGCCTTAGACAAATCTTTTCGAAAAGAGTCAAAACCGTACAGTGCCTAAACACTCCAACGAGTTCCTAAAATTAGCCTTAGATAAATCTTTTGCAAAAGAGCCAAGACTGTACAGTGCCTAAACACTCCAACGAGTACCTAAAATTAGCCTTAGATAAATCTTTTGGAAAAGAGCCAAAACCGTACAGTGCCTAAACACTCCAACGAGTACCTAAAATTAAACCTTAGATAAATCTTTTAGAAAAGAGCCAAAACCGTACAGTGCCTAATCAGTCAAACGAGTGCCTAAAACTAGTCTTAGACAGATCTTTTAGAAAAGAACCCAGACTCTACAGCGCCTAAACGGTCCAACGAGTACCTAAAATTAACCTTAGGCAAATCTGTTTGAAAAGAGCCTAAACTGTACAGTGCCTAAACACTCCAACGAGTACCTAAAATTAGCCTTAGATTAATCTTTTGGAAAAGAGCCAAAACCGTACAGTGCCTAAAGAGTCCAACGAGTACCTAAAATTAGCCATAGACAAATCTGTTAGAAAAGAGCCAAAACCGTAGAGTGCCTAAACAGTCAAACGAGTACCTAATTTTATCGTTAGACAAATCTTTTGGAAAAGAGCCAAAACCGGACAGTGCCTAAATAGTCCAACGAGTTCCTAAAATTAGCCTTAGACAAATCTTTTCGAAAAGAGTCAAAACCGTACCGTGCCTAAACAGTCCAATGAGTACCTAAAATTAGCCTTAGACAAATCTGTTAGAAAAGAGCCAAAACCGTACAGTGCCTAAACACTCCAACGAGTACCTAAAATTAGCAATCGATAAATCTTTTGGGAAAGGGCCAAAACCGGACAGTGCCTAAATAGTCCAACGAGTTCCTAAAATTAGCCTTAGACAAATCTTTTCGAAAAGAGTCAAAACCGTACCGTGCCTAAACAGTCCAATGAGTACCTAAAATTAGCCTTAGACAAATCTTTTAGAAAAGAGCCAAAACCGTACAGTGCCTAATCAGTCAAACGAGTGCCTAAAACTAGTCTTAGACAAATCTTTTAGAAAACAACCCAGACTCTACAGCGCTTAAACGGTCCAACGAGTACCTAAAATTAGCCTTAGACAAATCTGTTTGAAAAGAGCCTAAACTGTACAGTGCCTAAACACTCCAACGAGTACCTAAAATTAGCCTTAGATCAATCTTTTGGAAAAGAGCCAAAACCGTACAGTGCCTAAATAGTCCAACGAGTACCTAAAATTAGCCTTAGACAAATCTGTTAGAAAAGAGCCAAAACCGTAGAGTGCCTAAACAGTCAAACGAGTACCTAATTTTATCGTTAAACAAATCTTTTGGAAAAGAGCCAAAACCGGACAGTGCCTAAATAGTCCAACGAGTTCCTAAAATTAGCCTTAGACAAATCTTTTCGAAAAGAGTCAAAACCGTACCGTGCCTAAACAGTCCAATGAGTACCTAAAATTAGCCTTAGACAAATCTTTTAGAAAAGAGTCAAAACCGTACAGTGCCTAAACGCTCCAACGAGTACCTAAAATTAGCAATCGATAAATCTTTTGGGAAAGGGCCAAAAACCGTACAGTGCCTAAACAGTCCAACGAGTACCTAAAATTAGCCTTAGACAAATCTTTTAGAAAAGAGCCAAAACCGTACAGTGCCTAATCAGTCAAACGAGTGCCTAAAACTAGTCTTAGACAGATCTTTTAGAAAAGAAACAAGACTCTACAGCGCCTAAACGGTCCAACGAGTACCTAAAATTAGCCTTAGACAAATCTGTTTGAAAGAGCCTAAACTGTACAGTGCCTAAACACTCCAACGAATACCTAAAAATAGCCTTAGATCAATCTTTTGGAAAAGAGCCAAAACCGTACAGTGCCTAAAGAGTCCAACGAGTACCTAAAATTAGCCTTAGACAAATCTGTTAGAAAAGAGCCAAAACCGTAGAGTGCCTAAACAGTCAAACGAGTACCTAATATTATCGTTAGACAAATCTTTTGGAAAAGAGCCAAAACCGGACAGTGCCTAAATAGTCCAACGAGTTCCTAAAATTAGCCTTAGACAAATCTTTTAGAAAAGAGCCAAAACCGTACAGTGCCTAAAAAGTCCAACGAGTGTCAAAGTCAAAACGAGCAGAAATTAACATAAGTTGGGCTCAAAACCCCTATGCCTTCCCAAGGCCAGAACATAATTTGCACGTTACTGATAAAAATAAAATGAATTCGCATTGTCATTTTAATATACATATACTGATATTTAGTAATCAAAATGTTAATATTATTTGATTTATTAAAGTTATAAAAGTAAAAACAGTTAATATTTTTTCAGTAAAGTGCAAATCATGTTCTGGCCTTGGGAAGGCATAGGGGTTTTGAGCTCAACTTATGTTAATTTCTGCTTGTTTTGAGTTTGACTCGGTTATTTATTGTAATTTCTGTTCGTTTTAGGTTTTATTTATTTATCGATGCTGATTTGTGGGAGTTTCACGCTTGGTAGATTATTTGATTTTATATTTGCTCATTTTTTGTGTAATAGAGTTCTTTACTTTTCTTTGAAAAACTTATTTTGTGAAAAAGTTTTTTTAATTAGTTCATAAAAGTATGGCTTTAGTTATCCTCCAGATATACATGGCTTCGATTTTTTTCGTATGAAGCCTATAAACCATGATTGCCTGTTTTAATCTTAATGCCGATCCACGCTTGACATATATGCCGATAAGGTAGAATTGCATACGGTGCTAATATTGTGTGAGATTATGGTGCGTTTTCCTGGGGTGAACTTTCAGACACAACTTCATTACTGGATTAGATAGATAGTTTGATAGATTTATTTATATACAAAAAAATAGTAATTAACTTCATCCCCCCTCCTCCATAAGGGTCTATGTCTGGGAATGAAGTGAAAACCAGGCACCAGGTGCCCACTGAAGGGTCAAAAATAACTGTTCAAATAGGTATAAATCCTTTTATTTGACAGTAAAAAGAATCAAATTGTTTTTGATTGTTTTTTACTGTCCAATAAATGGATTATCCATATTTGAACTGTTATTTTTCGTCATGGAAAGGCAGTGTGGTCTTCGAAAATACCTACTGAAGGGTCAATATGAAGATCAAATTTGGACCATTGAAATTTAGGCAGATTGATGGTTGGAACGGCAGTTTCCCTGTCTCCACTCTACGTTATAGTTAACGCAATAGCGTTATTTAGTAAAGAGCGATGTGTCTTACATGTATAATTGTTTTTTTGTTTGTTTTTTTTCGTGGGTACTTGGCACGCTAGCTTGCTTAGCACATCGAAATCAAATAATCACTGCAAAAAGATAATGGTAAATGTAGATAGACCGGTGGCGCGTCGCAGATATTTTTTTTCCACGCCGGTGCGTCTTCCTTTGACGGCGCACCGCCGATAAATTGGCGTGGTGTCCGAGTCTAATGTGAAGTTTTACGTCCCTTTATCAGTGAGTTTGTCGATTAAGGCTGGTGGAACCGCGGGGAACTCCCAAAGTGACCAAATTACTCAGGTAATATTTCCTTTGAACTGATGTTTAGCGTTTTCCGAGGAGGTATGCTAGAGCATTTTGGGGGGGCAGCCCTTTCCTGAACTTTAAAAGAAAATTCTGCTCCACTTCATCAAACGAACAAAATTCAAATACTCTAATTATATAAGTTTTATTAAAACTGAATATCTCTGCTGAACTGAATTGCCGAACCTAAAATAATACCATTTCTTTTTTCTCCAGAATAAAAAAAAAGACACAAAACCTAAAAGTTGCAGAGATAGAGAAAGAGGGCCGTAATTTGCTATAGGGCACGAGGGCAGCTACCTCCAGTTCTTTGATTTCGTTTTGTGGATCTTTATCGACTTTTTTTTCTTTTTGTATTGAAATCGGCGAAGCGGAGGTTTCAGCCAAAATGTATATTTTTTTTTTTTTTTTTTTTTTTCATTGACACATTTTGCCACATTTTTCTCGTTGTTTGGCTTTTTCTTGTATTATGATGCTTTAAAGGAATGTATTAGCCAGTAAGAATTTCTAAGAATCCCAAATAACGATCAGATATTTATCGAATATCTATCAGATAAATAGTTTTTCTATGACTCTCGACTTTTAGTTTTCTGTCATTTATTCGAATCTCATATCCAAGCTCTAAAAGTTATGGCAAGACAGCCCAATTCATTCTAAGTAGCTTCGCCATACAAATTAAAAAAATTTATAATAGACGAGATCGAGTGATTGGCATCGCATCGCCTAAAAGGCCTAACATACCTTTTTATGGTCTTAAGCGTGTATAATAATAAAAAATAATAATAATTATCATTATTATCACGTATTTGTACAAAAGTCAACAAAGGCTGTGAAAAAAAAACGAACAAAAAATAAAGCAACAAATGACAGCAGTTATTATCAAATATAAAAATACGTGACTAATAATTGTGTATGTATTTATTCCGTTCTCAAAAACGGCTCCATATTTTTTCGAAAAATTGGTGTCTTGGATATTCTCGCATAAAAAACGACCTAGATGGGTCAGAAGTCTGAAAAATCGTTAAAAGCCTTAATTTTGGTTTTTTGCAAATGACGTCATGTACTATATTATAACATCATATAAGCATTTCTTATTGCATCATATATGGCATCATATAAGTATTTTCTCATATGATGTCATGTATAGCATTAATAAGATTATTGATTTTCCAATGCAACAGTTATTTATATAATATAATGTCTGTTGAAAGGCCTAAAAAACGAAAATTTGCAGTTGTAGTCAGAGGCAACGCTGTAGCGTTGCCTATAGTAAAGGCCATACGGCTCCAATGTTTTATTATTTTTTTTCCCAGAGGCACTTCATATGGAAGGGGTCGTCTTAGAAACTCGTTCGATTGGAAACCGAGAGTTCTAGTCCCCTTTTAATAGTCAAAAATGATTGGAGGGCAACTAGCCCCCCCCCACGCCCATCATTCCCCCAAACACATCCAATCAAAATTTTGAGATAGCCATTTTGTTCAGCGTAGTTGATTTCCTGATAGAAAATATATTTTTGAGAAGGACACTCCCCCACAACTCTCAGGGCAAGGGTTTTAAGTTATGCCCTGGGGGCATATAAGGTTTTTATAGAAGGTGTCGTCGTAGAAAATTCAAAACAGGCTCATTCGATTGGAAATTCAAAGGGCTAATTCCCTTTTTAATAGTCGAAAGTGATTGGAGGGCAACTAGCCCCCCCCCCCCACGCCCATCATTTTCCCAAACACATCCAATCAAAATTTTGAGATAGCCATTTTGTTCAGCGTAGTTTATTTCCAGATAGAAAATATTTTTTAAGGAGGACACTCCCCACAACCCTCAGGGCAAGGGTTTTAAGTTATGCCCTGGGGGCATATAAGGTTTTTATAGAAGGCGTCGTCGTAGAAACTTCAAAAAAGGCTCATTTGATTGGAAATTCAAAGGGATAGTTGCCCTTTTTAATAGTCGAAAGTGATTGGAGGGCAACTAGCCCCCCCCCTCCCCACGCCCATCATTCCCCCAAACACATCCAATCAAAATTTTGAGATAGCCATTTTTGTTCAGCGTAGTTAATTTCCAGATAGAAAATATGTTTTTGAGGAGGACACTCCCCCACAACCCTCAGGGCAAGGGTTTTAAGTTATGCCCTGGGGGCATATAAGGTTTTTATTGAAGGTGTCGTCGTAGAAACTTCAAAAAAGGATCATTCGATTAGAAATTCAAAGGGCTAGTGCCCTTTTTAATAGTCGAAAGTGATTGGAGGGCAACTAGCCCCTTCCCCAACGCCCATCATTCCCCCAAACACATCCAATCAAAATTTTGAGATAGCCATTTTGTTCAGTGTAGTTGATTTTCAGATAGAAAATATGTTTTTGAGGAGGACACTCCCCCACAACCCTCAAGGCAAGGGTTTTAAGCTATATTCTGGGGGCATATAAGGTTTTTATAGAAGGTGATGTCGTAGAAACTTCAAAAAAGGCTCATTTTATTGGAAATTCAAAGGGCTAGTGCCCTTTTTAATAGTCGAAAGTGATTTGAGGGCAACTAACCCCCTCCCCAACGCCCATCATTCCCCCAAACACATCCAATCAAAATCTTTGAGACAGCCATTTTATTAAACGTAGTTTTAAGTTCTGGAAATTAGGTCTTTGAGGATGACAACTCCCCCGCTGCCCTCAGGGCAAGGGTTGTAATTTAAGGATTCTCCGAATCCTTCATATTATTTCTTATGGAAGGATGCTCGTATAAACTTTAGAGAGGGCTCATTTGATTGTAAATTGAAAGTTCTTGTTCACTTTTGAAGAGTCTAAAGAGATTGGTGGGCAACTAGCCCCCCTCCTCTCCACGCCCTAAATGCATCAGATAAAAATTTTTAGATACATTTTGTTAAAATAATTCAAAGTTCTGATAATAAAATCTCCGGTGTCGACACAGCCCACCAGGGGTAGGCGTTGTAAGTTATGCCCTGGGAGGGCATATAAACAATCAAACAATCATTAAATAAACATTCAATGCAAACAAACATACAATAAATATTAATGTAAATTAATAAATAAATTTAGTTTTTAAATTAATTTTCTTATGTCACTAAGTTTTAGACAATAGAAAACTAAAGGTCATAAAGGCAATAAGGTTTCGATGTTTTATTGTTTTTTAGTTGTGCACTAAGATTAGTGAAAACAGGGCCACCAACGGGAAGGTTGTGCACAGCCAGCCCCGTCCGCCCACCCTTTAGGATTAAACCCGACCCCCTAATATCCTCCCATTTGTTGCGCAAATGTGAGGATAGCCTTATATAGTGCTTGTTAATTGTTATCTCTTTTGTAAAGTTATTTTAGTTTTTTTAATTAATTTTTTCTGTTACTAAGTTTTAGACAATAGAAAAAAAAGGTCAAAAAGACCATAAGGTTTTAATTTTTTGTTGGGTCTTTTTCTAAAAACTCCTCATTTTGTTGTGTACAGCCAGCCCTGCCCGTCCACCCCTTAGCATTAAACCCGACCCCCTGACGCCCTGAACCTAAAAAGTTGAGTAGAAATTTCAGGTTCCTTTTTATGAATATCCGAAATTATCTGAGGGGAATATGTTTGGGGGAGCATATTCCACGGCTGGGAAATTTCTGCTGGGTGTAATTTAACGCGGGGGAATTATCAGCAGGAAAAGAAAATGTTCTTTGAGGGGGGAGGGATTTCCCAGGGGTGGGTTTCCAAATGTGAATTATTCAGGGAGGGGACGACTAAACCCATTGGATAATATTCTAAATTTTACATCTGAAAGTAACGGGAATAAAGAATCAACAAAATGTCAGAGATAGCACTTCAGGTTCCTTTAGACGATTTTGTTCGTGTTTTTTGAAAAAAGATATTTTCAAAAGATAGATTAATTTCATTTGTATTACTTTCTCTGTGGCTGCTCAATTATGCATGTGAGGGGGGAGACTTCCCCCCCCCACCACTGTCTCTGCTAAGGTTTAAATTTTTATCTCAAGGCTTAAAAATGAATGCAATGCGATAAAAATATAACTCAAAATAACATATATAGAATAACATATGCACATAACACGGAACAATTAATCAAAACTGCATATTATGAGTTGAGACTCACCCAAATGATGGGCCAGGGGGCTCACCCTTCCACAATCTATGAAATCAATCCTGCAATACTGAAAATATAAAGTATTTTTGAGTATTTTAACGTCTTCCACAACTCAAACGGTCCAACATTCTCAGCCCAATGAGTCTGTCTAATCTCCTAAATCGGGAACGGAGGAGATAAGTGAAGTTCCGCCCCGTATTGGATGAGTCTCCAATCTCACCCTCCCACTCTCCTACTGTTTACGCTAAAGTTTTCTTCTTTATGTCAACTACGCCACCCCCACCCCAAAGACTTGGTAAAGTTTTGTATGGGAAGAACACAAAGTAAATCTATTATAATTATCCAATTATAAGGTTAAAATACATACTCTGTGATAGATGCAAAATTGCTTTGGCACACAAAATCTATTAAGGTCAATTCCAAACAGTCGTGATCCCTTTGTGTCAGAAAGTGAAATGGTCAAAACACCCTTATTAGAGCTATTTTTCAATCCATCATTGTTGTCAATCGCTGTCCACAAGTTATGCAAGCTGTCTTTTGTTCAAATATAAGGTTTTTATCAAAGAGGTAATCGTATAGACTTTGAAAAAAGCCTAATTTGATTTAAATTGAAAGTTCTAGATCCGGTTTTTAAAGTCAAGAATAATCGGACAGTAAGCAACTTCCCCCCCCCCCCATGCCATAAAAACTTGAAACTTTTGCAATCAAAAACGAACAAAAATTAATTAAAAAAAAACTTTCCGAAAAATAAGTTTTTCAAAGAAAAGTAAAGGCCATTTTAAACTTAAGCTCAGGAGATACAAATACCTGTTAAAATTCAAACTCAAAACAACCAGAAATTACTATTAAAGAATAAATGAAACCCAAAACGAACAAAAATTAAATAAACAATCATAGCAAAAAACATACAACAAGTAATAATATAACAATTAACAATTATAAAATAATATAATAATATGACAATAATATAACAATTAATATCATTATATATCTAATATTCAATTTGATTTGTTTATACTTTCCAAGACTGTTTAAGACTCATATAGTCTTCAGGAAGGCGCCATTGAATGAAACTTAAATTGAATATGCAAATCAAGTTTGAATCGAATAAAAATAACTACAAACAAGAGTTTGGGTATCGCCTCACTGCAGAAGCCTAAAACCTACTGCGTCATTGGTGCCTTAATGAAAACTATATGAGTCTTAAACAGTCTTGGAAAGTATAAACAAAATCAAATTTAATATTAGATGTATAATGATATTAATTGTTGAAAGATCCATCAGTTCAAAAAAAAATTTTCACTGTAATTTTTATTTTCATTTTCAATGCTGTAAGAACTGGAAAAGAATAAATTTGTAATATACGAGTAATTCGTCTTCAGTGAAGCGCCAATGACGCAGAAGGCTTTAGGTTTTGCAGTTAAAGAAGGGGGCAGTATCCAAATTTTGTTTGTAGTGAAACTATATTTGTCTTGACCAGTCTTGGAAAGAACTAATATTTAAACTGAATATTTGATGTATAATGATATTAATTGCTGAAAGCTCATCAGTTCAAAATTTTACCGTAATTTTAATATTTATTTTCAATATTAAGTACAAAAGAAAACATTTGTAATATTATTCGTTTTCAGTAAAGCGCCAATGACGCAGTAGGTTTTAGGCTTCTCCAGTGAGGCGATATCCGAACTCTTGTTTGTAGTTATTTTTATTCGATTCAAACTTGATTTGCTTATTCAATTCAAGTTTCACTTGTTTTAAGATTTATTTATTCATTTACATTAATATATATTGTATGTTTGTTCGCATTGATTGTTTATTTAATTTCTATTCGTTTTAAGTTTCATTTATACTTTAATAGCAAACTATTTTTTTTCGTTTAAAGCTTGATTTTCATATTCAATCTAAGCATTACTCGCTTTAAGATCTATTTATTCATTTATATCTTACTTGTGGTATGTTTTTACTATGATTGTTTATTAATTTCTGTTCGTTTTTGGTTTCATTTATTCTTTGTAGTAATTTCTGGTCGTTTTGAGTTTGAATTTTAACAGGTATTAGTATCTCCTGAGCTTAAGTTTAAAATGGCCTTTACTTTTCTTTGAAAAACTTATTTTTCGGAAAGTTTTTTTTAATTAATTACTATAAATGATGATTCTTTGGAACCAAAACCAGAATTATCAAACTTGATAAAATGTTAATTTTGACAACCTGGACCGTCAATTGCGACAAAACCAATACCGACAGCTATAGCAAAGCCATTGCTAAATTGTATTAAGTAATCAAAATCTAAAAACGTACCAATAATGAAAATAAAGAGCAAAGACACGGGTGGTTGGAAGATTTGCGATAACAATGACTAGTGCGTGTTAAAAATGAAAATGAAAATGAAGGGCATACATGAAAATGACATACATGATTAGAAGACATTACGACACCGAACAAGTGGGGGATTCAAAAATGAAAATGAAAAGCAGCGAGTCAATGAAAATCAACCTAGACAGCGAGAATCAAACCTGTCGAAATTGAAAATGATAGCGAAGATGATCGGGTTTGGGATTTTGACATGGATAAGATCATCAAAGCCTACCATATCTTTGTTAAAATTAAATAAAAAAAAACGAGTTTTTTTTAACTGAAAGTAAGGAGCGACATTAAAACTTAAAACGAACAGAATTTATTCCGTATATGAAAGGGGCGGTCCCCTCCTCCATGCCTCGCTGTTTACGCTAAAGTTTTTATTGTTTTAAAAAATGAAGTTGTGAGACAGAGTCAAACTTTAGCGTAAAAAACGAGGCGTTGAGGAGGGGACCACCCCTTTCATATACGGAATAATTTCTGTTCCTTTTAAGTTTTAACGTCGCTCCTTACTTTCAGTTAAAAAAAAACTTGTTTTTTTTTTATTTAATTTCTGAACGTTTTTGAATTAATGCAGCTTTGATTTTGGCCCACCGTACATGAATAATTTAAAACGAAATTTGAATATTAATTTATGTTTTTTTGGCTAAATGGCATTCTCGAAATTTTATTCTGACGTAACTTATGAATTAATTTACGCAACGAACTTCTATATTCGTATGTTTTATTGCGTATATTAGGGGACTCGCCCCCTAGTCAAATACC